>VYXB01005258.1:988491-1068088 GCA_013397135.1 Pachyramphus minor
AGTCCCGCCCCCACCTCTGATTGGGAGAGAGCGCGGCGGCCGCGTCCGTCATTGGCTCCTTGAACTGCGGCCGCGCTCGCCATTGGCTGTTGGCGGTGCCACTCAGGGCGGCGGGACCGGGGGCGGCGGTGAGACAGCGGGGCCGAGTCTCTGCTCCGCGGCGGCGACGGCAGCGGCACTGGCATCGGCAGCGGCACCGGCACCATGGTGAGCTCCGCCCGGCCGCACTCCCGGCCCGGGACACGGGGGCTACCGGGAGGCGTCCGCCCTACCCGGGCCTTGGCCCATGGTGGGAGGGAAGAGGCTGAATCCACTTGGGAAGCGGGAAGCCGGGCCCCAGCCCTTTGTTTCGGGGGTGATGGGGGTGATGTTTCCCATGGTAGGGTCGCTTCCCACCGGGGTGGTGGGAAGGGTGGGGTGGGTTGCTGCGGGGCGCGAGAAGGGGCTCCCCTGCCGCCCGGTGCCTGACCGTGCCGCCGCCTCGCCCTGACCGCAGTACGGCTTCGTCAATCACGCCCTGGAGCTGCTCGTCATCCGCAACTACGGCCCCGCCGTCTGGGAGGACATCAAGTAAGTGTCTCTGTGTGTCTGTCTGTCTGTGTCCGCGGGTCCGGGCGGGACAGCGGGCCGGCAGCGGTGCCCAGGACGCGGCTTGTCCCGCAGCCGTGACAGGACCAGAGCGGCTCCTGCCGCGCCTCGTCCCCTCGCGGCCTCTCCTAGCGCCGCCAAGACCCGTCTGGTTCCACCTTTCCCGGTCTCCAGGAGCCGCAGTGAGGATGGCATTAATCCCTGCGGTTCCCTCGGGTGTACGGACTAAGTGGCAGAAATAATGTGCGGGCAAAACGCCCTGAAACCACGGATATGGCCGTCCTTGCATCAGGCCACCAGGTGAACCGCGCAACAGTTGCATCCCTTCGCATCCCTGAAGGAGCTGAAATCGAGCGTTTAGCTAATAAACACTGTCTAAAACCAGTGTGAGATTTTGGTAACGTCCTCGCTTGAAATTAAAAAAAGTTACAGATTATATAGGGAAATAGGTTTAAGGATGTAAGTATAAGTATGATTTTTGGCTTTCATCTCTTGAACCTGATTTCTTATGCCCAACCCTTGCTTTTCTGGCAGTATAATGTTTTTCTAGGGAGTTGACTGCCTTGACTTTAAACCTTTGATGAACTGTGAGATTGCACAAAAAGTTTGAAATACAAATGCAAACAAATATTCAATGTAATATTCAAGTAATGCAAACAAAATTCTATTTACCATAAATATGGTAGTATTGATAATTGGGCAAAACTACAAATATTTTTAAAAAGACCTAAAAGCTTTACAGAGTTGTAAGCTTACTTCATAAGGCTTTAGGTAACTATGTAGTCAGAAAAAAAAGGGTTTAGTATGATCTATTGATATTGTATGTTTAAGGGAAAAGTCGATTATCCAACTTGGTGAAAGTGGTCTTCTTTCAACTGGGTGCCACCTTCTCTATCCCTCTTTCCCATTTATTTCGGGCCAATTTTAATTTTCAATGTTGATGCTGATATTATAATATGTTGCTGCTGTCTTAATACAATTTTCAGAGTTAAAGGACAGCTTTTGACTGTGAGATTTTTATTACCATGACACATTTTTTCATAAAACTATTCCCTAAGAATGGGGTAATCTTACACACTACCATGAAATCAGAGAATTATAGAAATGCTCTTTGGAAGGCATCTCTGGAGGTCATCTAGTCCAGTTTCTGTTCCAGCCTGCATGGTTACTGGCATTAGATCGGGTCTCAGCTATGACTTTTGTCTAGTTGAGTCTTTAAAATCACCAAAGGTGAGTCCACTGTTGTGGTTCAGCAGATGTTCATTGTTCTAGTAATCCCTGACAGTCTATAAATTACTGTTTACAAATGCAGTTCTATGCTAACACTGACATAGGTTAATGTTCAGTGAATGCCACACAGGTTTGTGCTGCAAGTTAGGTATTTATTTTTCTTACATACCTTGTCTAAACACACTGATCTATTTTGAATTCTTATAATTTGATCTTTTTTAATCATGTGTAAGTTATGGGACAATAAAATAGTGACACGTACATAATTTTCCATGAAAATTATAACGTATAAAATATAATAATAAATGTTCTCTCTTTCTTGACATGCCATACCTTACCAAGATGCCTTTAAGTTACTTTTTTTCCAGATTACCCACAGCTAAGAATTTGTGTTTAAGATCAATCCATCAGAGAAGGTACAAAGTTTCATCTTCTAGTGCAAGACCCTGCTGCAGAGTGGCAGAACCCAGCTGTAATTCCTGATGCATCCTATCTCTTAAGATTTTACAAACAGCTAAAAGAATACTAAGGATAACTAAAGCCTATGAGTGTTACTCATTTAACCTTTTGGAGAAATTTACTAGAAAGATACAATATACTTTTCTAAGGTCAGCTGTGAAAATTCGGGAAGCTGCTATGTCCTGTTTCTGCTCTTCATGTGAGAAACATTTGTGTCTTGTAGCAGCCCAGCAGGTAGGCTCTGCTATTAGCTCATAGAGAAGATGGTTTTCTGAAAGGAAACTGTAGCACGACACCACCCAAACAGACAAATGGATGGTGAGCTGCAAGAAGAAGCTGACATATATGCAACAGCTGCCATAGCTCCTTATGCAAAAGGTGTTCACAACAGGGTGTTTATTCAGCAGGATTTATTTTAAAAAGTAATGTATCCTTGAGTTTAGAAACCAGTAAATTAACCCCTGTATATTTCACTGTAATAGATTATAGTTGGTGCTGATCTAGGGAGTGGTACAGGGTCAACTAATAGCCACTAAATTTTTAGATACTTTTAGTTCCTATAGTGCACTTAAAGAGATGTTGTGGAAGAGTTTGGATGTTTAATCTTTTATAGGTAAATACAAACTTCTTGCAAATGCTTTGTTAGAATTGTCAATCATTTAGAAAACAACGGGAAGATACAGACCAGTGTTGTGGCATGCTGAGTTGAATCAGTTGAATCACTGATGATGGGAGAAGTAATTGTTGAAGTCAACAGTCTTTGGCTGATTAAAAAAACCAATGAGAGGAACTTGGCACTATTAGTGTGACTGAATTTGCAATACAACTTCAGCATTTTTGTGAAGCAGAAAGGCCTCTAGGTAGTTCAAATACAAAATTTCTTATCTAAGCTTTTTTTGATCTGATCACATACTGCTATTTTGTTCTCTCTGAAGTCACTGCAGAAGATGTGAATCAGCAGAGTGGTGGGTTGTGATTTCTGAGTGATTCTCAAATGCCAGTGGGTGAATTTGTACTTAATATTGATAGAAGGTAAAAAAACCACATAGAACTGAATAAACTGGAGTAATGAAAATAGGTAATTCTTCAAAAAAAGTACATTCAAAAAAGTTAAATACTGAATTGAAAGGGTATGCTCCATCTGAAGCATGAAAACACTTTCGTGACTTCGTCAGTCAAAAGAGACATTGGATGAAGTTCTAACATATAGAATTTGGGAATCCAAACAGTTGAACTTGATGCTCATAAGAGTGGTGTTTTTATTGCCATCACTTAGTGTTATCTGAGTCAGAATGATGATTTCAAGTCTCTGTTTCTGTTTTTTCATTAATTTTTCCACATTCTTAGGGAACCACAAACTGTCAGAAAAAGATACATACTGATTTTGTTTTTAAATTCCCCAGAGTGGAATTCTTGGGAAAGTTAGACCACATGGTTTTTTTCATCTGCTTTAAAAACAAAGCATAACTAAAGAACAGACTTTTTTTACACATCGTGCAACCTCTACAATGAAGCTCAGGGGAAAAATTGCTGCATATACTTTGATCTGTGGCTTGGTTTTGCTAAAGAACTAGAATTAAAATGCTTTAAACACAGAATGATTCAAAACCCCTTATTTTTGAACCAACTTTCTGGATTCCAAATAGGCTGAATTCAAAATAACGCGAAGAAAGCTGGCATATAAGCAATGAAAGTTAATCTTGATTTGTGGAGCCTTTACTCAATTTCTCAACAGGAAAGTCTCACAATTTTTTTTCGCCTTGATTTTTCTCTGGCTGCCACTCACAGAATTGAGAATTTGAACTTGTGGGCAGTTTTTTTGTGATGAAGCCCTAGAAACATTAGATGGATTTAGCAAAGCTGGAGGAGCAAGAGGGAGCAAGAGGAAAGTCCTGCAGTTGCTGAATTCTGCAGTAGCAGATTTTTCTTAGTGGGAAGTAAAGGTGATTCAGCTTAGTAATTTCTTGTGCTTACTGACACTTGTGAGCTGCCCATACATTGCTCATTGTTATTTACTCCTTCAGTCCTCGGAAGGGGAGACTTAGGACCCAGAATATGTGGAAATAGACTTCTTTGATTATCACTCCACTGGCTCTGCAAAGAGTTATTAGTAAATAAACTGTTCCTTAGAGCTGTTAGCCACATTTTTGCTGAGAAGATGCTTCTCATTTTTTCCTTCCCTGCTTAAGAGAAAACCTCTTTCAAATCCCTTATTTTGTCACTGTTACATCCATAGGGCTATTTCAGACTGTGTGGCCACAATTGCAGTGGCTTGAAAGGGTGGTTCTCAGGATTCCTTTGGCATTAGATATCTTCATGTCCTCTGCAGCCAAAATAAACGCTAGCTAACATAAACTGGAAGTTGTCAGGCCTGACCATTCCCACATACGTGCAATTCTGTGCTCATGTCTGTTTAAGGCCAAATTTGTACTGCTGGGTGATAAAAGTAGCATGCGAAGTTGATCCTAATTAGTATTTGTGGAATTATTGTCTGTGTACCTGTCCAGATAACACAGATTACTCACATCAATAAAAGTTTCCAAGGCTTAAGAAGTTGTCTTCACTAGTATGTTTTTTTGTTTTGGGCATATTTTTATGGTATGTGGTAATACATTTTTAAAAGGGGTCTTTATCATGATAAAATCTGAGCTCTTCTGCAACAGGTATCACATATGGGTGAGCTGAACAGCTGCATATAAGAAGTTCTGAGCACTCCATTCAGTGGGTCTAAAGGTTTAATTGTGTACAAAGCATTAACAGCTGAAGCAGTTCCAGGTCAATATGTGGGAGCTAGAGCATTGTTGTCAGGAGGGAATACGTACACAGTCATCTATCCCGTATTTCCCAACACTATTCCTCCGCGTCTGATTAAATGAATACAGGATTTTCCCACAGGCTCCTAAATCTGAATTGAGGCCAGGTTAGATGTTCAAACTGTGACACTTTCAAAACATATTGCCAAGAAAATGAATGGGAACTCAAATGTCTTATTAAGAAATGCATTAAAATGCTTCATCAGAAGCCTGTAGAGTGAATTAGTATTCCCACACAGGTACATGAAATGTCTGGATTTGGGAAATGAAATGGCACAATCTGTCAGCTGCAGTCTTCATCTTCATTCTGTTTTTATGGTACAAGTCCCCACAAAAAAATGTTTATGCTGATGAGCATGGAACAACTCGAATAGAAGGTGAAAACTGTGTTTGCAAAAAGAAACTACCTAGGTGTGAACCACTTTTTATGTGATTCTAGAGAAGTGTTCAAACTTGCACAGTAGAAAAATAGGCTTTTTGTGCTCCAAGAGCCATGTATCCTTTGCTCACTGCATCTTAGCATTGGATAAAATAATAGTCATATATAAACCAAATAATAGTCTCATTTTCCTGGTGCTCAATGCTTAAGGTAGAGTTAAGGCATCATCCTGACTTTGCCCTGTTTTGTCCTCCTTTTGAAGGCTAGTCTTGCATATGGTGTCTACACATGCCAAGGCTGCGGGTCTGGGGAAGCTACTGGGTAACACAAACTTTACATGGACCCAATGGTCTTGAAGCACACACAAAGGAAGAGAAAAAAAGTCAATTGACTGTCCTATGAGGAAGAATATTTTTGTTCTCCCCCAAGTTTCACAGACTACAACCTACCAAGGCTCCAGGCTAGTTGACTCTTCTAAGGTTTTTTTTTTTCCTGTAAGTCTCCTGTTAAGGTTAAAATGGTGAAACACTGAGGGCTGTGAAATTATCCTGGTGAAATGCGGAAAAAGAAAGTGAAAAGCTTCTCTGTTCAGCTTTAAATTGGGTTCAACTGAGTGGTAGAAAACTACAATCTGGGGAAGTGAGATAAACTGCAAGGCTGTCATTTGCCTTTAGAAAACTAAACAGACACAGAAACTTCTGCATCCTATTGGTGAAAGTTAGCATAGACTTTAGTGACTCAGTGTGGCTTTCACAGTAAAACGTAGGTCATTTAAGAATACATGTATATTGAGTACCTTTTCAAATGCATTCCTAGCAGTTAGGTATATCAGTGTTGTGCAGGTTGGCTACTTAAGTCAGGAGAGGGAGATGCTTTTATGAATTTATGCATTTAAAAAATGTCCTCCACTGACTTTCACTAGCATTTTGAACTCATTGACAGGATGTGATATTGTGATTAATTATATTTGTAGATATATTCCAAAACAGTAAATAATATAAATAAACAATATTAAATAAATATGAAACACCTTTAAGAATATATATATATATTTAAATAAGGGACAGACTTGGATTTTTTTTTTTAACACATTGTTTCCTTGGAATTTCTGACTGTCCATTTTTATGCTCTTTAAAGCAAATAATTAATTTTTTTTTTTAGCTGCAGAATAAAGGTACTAGCTGATTTATTGTGTTTGTATACTGTGTTCAGAATGTCACCTTGTCAATGATTTTTTTTTCTTTTTACTAATATATTGAAACACAATTTTCATTTGCTGACAAATGTTTTAAAATATCAAGATTTTGGCCTACTACTGTTGGTTAGCACAATGTTTAGGAGTAGTAAGAGTTCATAAGATAGTATGGTTTGCCTTTTCAGAAACATAGGAGAATATGTACAAAAGCTCTAATGAAATACCGTTGTAAGTTGCAACAGTAAGCTCTTAAGAAGTTTTGGAATTTAGGTGACTTGTAGGTCTGATGCTGGTGGCCTGTAAAGTCCATGAAAGCTGTGTTTTGAGTATAAAAAGTGCTTAGTACCTTGAAAAAAACAGGACCATCTGTCCCATACTGGGCACCCAAAAGTAGTGAAACCTTTTTGTCCATGTTGTTCTTGCCTATTTAAAGTGGAAATGGCCTCACAAGGTTGTTTAAAGTCAGTTAATGCTTGTGCTTACAAATAGTATAGGGGTCCATTCCACGAGAAGACTTGTTAGAAAGAAATAATTCTGTCTTCAGAGCTGGATTTGAAAACTGCTGTAAATCAAGCCTGTAGTCATTTATTGGCGAATGGCATAAAGTAAAATACAGAATAGTTGTGAATTAGTGAAGTGGGATTTAACCTCAGTACTGAAAGACCTGGTAGCCTGGAGGAAAAGGAATGGGTTCTGTGGGCTGATGGATGTGACTGGTAGGTTGTGTCATATAGGGAGACTCAGGGAGAGGCAGGGAAATGTGGCCTGGAGCAAACAGGACTAATGTTGCTCTGAGTGGACCTGAGTCCATCTTTCCTGCTTTCACTAAACCAAAGAAGGCTCATCAGACACTTATGGCTCTTTATGAGACGTGTTTTATTTCTTCATAATTGTTCTGGAAAGTTTGCAGCTGACTGTAGTTCTGTATATAGGGCAGCCCTTTAAAAAGCTTGTAAAACAGTAGTCTAAACCAATCTGCAGTGTTAACAGCATCACTTCTGCTAGCAGAGAAGATGGATAATCATCAGCTTAGAATATAAAATTTTTGGAGAATCTGTATTTGTATATGTAGCTGCATAAGCATGTAAACACTGGTGTGCATGTGTATGTGTATGTGTGCATGCATATTATGTCTAGTTAACCACAGTGTGGTCTGGACAATGAACATGCAAACTAAACAGGACATAAGAGTCAAATAACTGTAAAAAATGTGAGGTGTGTCACTTCAGTTAATAATCATGTGAAGCTGAAGTGAGTGAAAAGCCTTCCAGTTATTTTCATCAAGGGCTGATTTGCAAGAGAATCTTGGTGCTAAACTCCTTTTAAATGTCTAAGTTTAGGTTCATGTGTGTTTAGGATTCAATTTTATTTTATCCTATTAATGCCTTTGGGATTTCTCCCATCAAAGTTCTGGCTTTGCTATTCCTTTCCTATGTTCTTCTCCTCCAAGGAGCTGTAGAAAAAGTCTGCGTGGTAAACAAGTTGGATATGGATTTTACCACATAGACATGTGTATTGCAGTGGTGTCGGTCAGTCCTGTGTGATACCTCTCCTGCTTTGTTGAATTGCTCTGAGCATGATCAGTGTTTCCCTTTCCCAGTCCACAACTAATTTATTATAAAGAATGCTTGCTTTACAGTTTACCTAAATTGCTGATTCTTTCATGCTTGGTAATGTTGCAGACCTACTGTGTTAATTATTTTAATTGTCCTCTCACAACAAAGACTGATGAAAAAAATAGACTATTCACTAGAGTTTTAGATTGCATGTCCATTCATATTTTGGGTCATGTACAACTCAGTTGTAATTAATTGCAGTGATCTGTGTAAAAACATGAAAATTGAGTTTTTGCTGCCTCCTTAGCACCATGAGAGTTTACCCAGTGCTGAAGACAGAGTGTTCTGTTCAATCAATCTTATGACAATTTTGAAAAAAATACAGATTACTTATAAATAGATGTCAGAAAGAGACTTTGTAGAACCATTAGTGGCGAAAGGACAATAGATTTTTATTTTAAATTCATACACCTTTAACATTAATGAGTTTTTGTCCAGAAAGTGGTGTTAAGTAGGAACATTTCTTGTTAATGTTTCTAAGTCCTTATTTCATACTCTTCCAAAGTTCTAAGCAGTATTCTAAGGTGTTTTTTTTTTTTAAACTGATGCTGAATAAATGATTCTTCATGGGTCTGGAGGTTAATATTTACAAGATTTTTAGGGTCAGAACACGGTACTTCCTGCTCCTTCAGTTCCTTACAGCGGAAGGACCTGCTTGAAGGTCAGGAGTTTAAACTGAGTGGATGCCAAATTCTTTAATTTGTCTGGGAAAAGTTGCCTAAAAGGAAATAGTGGCATGTTATGAAATGCTGTGTGAGTGTTCTTGCAGTATCTTTCAGGTACTTTTCAGTTTTCATAGAATTAAGTGCTTTTAGACCTGTCAGGATAACAGGTGTTATAAACAGATTGCTCACTCTTACAAATGAAATACTTGAAAGAGTATTTTGTAAATATCATTCCTTTTAGTCCACTTACGTAAAAGGAAGGAAAATAATACTAGATCTATATTTTTAGCAATATTTTTAATATTTGTAATAGTAGCAAAGAACTTGTACTTTTCTTAACTGTATCTTCTAGGATTATCTTGTTTTGAAATCCTACATTAAACACTCTCATATCCAGCCTGTAAAACTGGGAAATAGCTCAGAACTCTGAATTCTATAAATATACCTATTTACTTTACCCAGAACGTCATTTTCCTGGATATATTCCCATTTTTATTTAATCTTGTAACTTAATATAATTTATGTTTTTCCCAGCTGGGTGTTTTAAAATATATCTGGACCATCCAAAACATGTACAAGTCTATTTTCTTTTTTTCCTTTTGGGAAGAGTGGTTCAATATTTTTAATAATTTTTAGAAAAAATCTTTGTGAAATACATGAAAAAAAAAAGATGAGAAGCATTTTGGAAACACCAACCATCTGTGAAGTAATATTGTGAGCAGTGAGTTTGCCATTTTAATGTAAATGAGATGCAAAAACTATGATTCTGGTTTCACAGATACCATCTTTAGTTCTGACACATGTAATTCCATTTAATAGTGCTGCTCTTGGAACGGAATTAAACTTGACTAGGCCTATCAGTGAGATCAGAACCATGCTGTGTTTCTAAGTGCAGTAGTGTTATTTTTTCATTGTTTTGACTGATCTCTTCAATTTAACGAGCACTTTTTCCATCCTTGGTACCCCAGGAATAGTGAAGCACAATGGTGGCAAAAGTCCCAACAGAAACAATACCTATCATGGAAGAAGTCCTAGAGGTGGTCTTGGAACTAGGTTCTGTTGTGGTGTGTTCAAGGTGACACACCCAGTACATGCACTTTGAACTGGAGTTTTGATAGGAAGAGATCCAGTTGTGCTTTTGGGATACTGGATGATCTGTTAAAGTGACAGCAACAGCTTCTAAACAGTAATGTTGTTGTATCACAGAGAAGCTTGTGCACCTTCAGGAGGCAAAGTGTTCCATGCAGTCTCGTTCCATGCAGTCTTTTTTTCTCTATATTTAGTGCATGCAATTGGAAGCGTTCTTTTTCTGTAAGAAATTTTTAAAATTAGAGCTTGTTGACTGACTACAGGGGTAGCATAGCGAGTGCTACTTCACAGGAATAAAAAAGTTTTGACAGCAACAATCTTCTTCTTTATTATGATTTATTCAAACTCCCTTTAAATGGTACAGTCTAACTGCAAAACTACATTAAAATTCACCTTGTGTAGAATGGGCTGTAAAAGTAGGACCTGACATGGCGTCCAGCTGTGTTGCCTATAAAATCTCAAAAGATGGCAAAAGAAATCCTAACTACATCAAAATAGAGACAATATTTCCTCTATGAGAAATAAAAATGTGTATGATCTGTGGTTTAAAAATCTGAAGTGCAGGATCTGTTCTGATTTTAAGAATAATTTTTGTTGGAATGCTTGTCCACACATAACATTTCATCCATTTCTGTGAATTATTAACATTACCTTTAACTTCAGTAGTGTGTTTACAAATACTAAACTAGTTGCACAATGGGAAATATTTTCAAAGGGACCATTGTACACACATTGTGTCACCTGTAACACTGTCCTGTGCTAGTAGATCAACAGCAGTTTGGGGGGGGTGTTAGCATGACTGATGGAGGACAGACTGCTTTAAGCCTTGATCCTTTGATCTACTCAATAGGAATTTCTCCAGTGATGTCAAGGTCAAATCTGTATGTGAAAAATGGCCTCTGTATAGCTGTGTTATTTTCCGTGATGCAATGATTAAGGTTCTTTTCTTTCCCAAGTAAAATGCCGCACATTAACCTGGATAATACAAACATTCTGGAGGAAAACAAAAGCATTTTAGAAAAGTCTGGGGTGGAATCTTTGTTTCCCACAATTCAAGTAGCTCTGTGTAATCATTCAAAATTAGTCCAGAGTAAATAAAAAGGGCTGCCAGACCATAGCAGTTAGGACAGGAATGTCATAGGATGTAAGTTTTGAACCATGAAATATCACATCTCATGTGACAGGAGTCAACTTCGGCAAGAGCATTAGAATCCTGGGGTTTTTGAAAGTTTTGAACAGAAACTTACTCCCAAACAGAAAGTGTGGGAGCAAACCCCACACTTCTTTTGTCTCTAGAAATTTAAATGAAAAATTAATTGTAAAATCTGTTCTATTTGACTTGGAAATTATTTGTAAAGAAAGGCCACACAAAAGTTAAAAGTTTGCTACTGTAATGCTGCTACTTCACCAAAGAATTAGCCAGGGCTTGGGAATTTGCCAGAGCTTGTTGCTTTTGGCACGTTTCCAGTCAAGTCCTTAAGAAACCAACAACTTGTTATTGCTGTTAATGTCTTTGTGATCAAACACTGCAGTCTGCAGAAAACAGTAGAACTATGTTAATTCCTCCCATAATTTTATCTCGTCAAAAACTGTGATTAAAGACTGCAGCAAAACATTTCCAGAGAAATGCCACAGTTTTTTTGTAAAGCCATGGATTATGAAGTTTTCTTTGAAATGTGGTCAGCCAAATGTAAATTTTTTGCATCTAAGGATGCCTTTTTATATTGCAGTTCCTGGCTCATGATCAATCTGTCAGCCAGGAGAGGGAAGCTGTTCAGATAGGAACAGTTGCAGCCTTCTGGTCTTTTAAAGTTCTCATACTTGGGTTTGTAGCCATACTTTGTTCCACGTAGGCAATTTTGTTTTCATATGTGGTTCTCATAGGTTGTGGAATTAAATACAGCTATGTAACATTGTAGGAATTACTGTTAATGGACAGCCAACAACAGCAGCTCTGCAGGTGCTGAAGGTGACAAAGCAGCCACACTTTCAGTATTACTTGTAACAGTTTTCACAACACTGTCATATATTTCTTCATATCACTCTTGTTGTAGAACCAGTCGCTTAGTATAAATGCAGGAAGCTTTGATAAATCAGGTAGGGGTCAGGTACTTAGGAGAGAAAACTGCAGCCATGAGGAAACCGTTTATGTTTCCTAAAGGGTTTTTTTTTTTTTGGTTTGCCCATTCCTGTTTCCTAGGCTGCTGGTGGTCATGTCATGGTCAGCCTCTCTGGTGCTGATAGCTGTGGTGTTCTCTGAAAGAAGTTTATTAGAGGACCTGCTATTTTGTAGACTCGCTGAGGGCCAAGTGCCTCTGTAAAAATAGGAGTGTTTTCACATTGCAGTGGCCATTTTGGATAAGCTTTCAGCAGCATGTCCCCTTCCCATATAGTCTTAAAACTGATATTTCAGATAGAAAGACTTTTGGAAGTTCTCACTGCTGTCAGATTACTGAGGGAGGAAGAAGGGCTTCAGAAGCTGCAGACCCAGCTCACCAGAGGCAGGGGAATTCACTGATTTCCCTTCAGCTGACTTTAGTGAACCTCCTGTCCTGTCCTCAGTCACTCTGTCTAGCCACATATTCTGTGTGTGCAGCAACGGTGATGAAGCAGACAGGGAAATTCATCTAGCACAAAAAAAAAAATACAGAAAAACAAATATCTAACTGAATTATATTTCAGTGCCTAGCTAAATTGTTGGGATGTACCTGCACAAGAGATTTTAGAAGTATGGAGAAGGAATGGACCTGGAAAGGTAGAGAAAAATTCTGGAATTTAATAATTTTCAAATGTGGGCTTTTAAAAGGCAGTTTATCTTTTGACACAGGTTTAGATTAGACATTGTCATGGTATGAGCCATATTTGTAGGACAAGAGAAGAGGTTTTTTGCCTGCATCAGTTTGACTGAGGAGTGTAATCTCCTGCAGGATTAAATATTTCCATTGACAAATTTTGTAGAAAATTTTGTTTGCCTTTATCAAAAAAGGGAAATACATCATTAAGGTTACAGATAAGATGGCTGCTGAGTGATCCAACAGATCTCAAGTAAACTGGAGAAAAACAAAATAGTTAAAATAATTAAATAGAATAGGCATTGAAATTGCAAGTGATAATTTTAAAATGGCTCAGGGAAATTGCAGACACTGCAGATAAACTTGGACAAAGAAAATAAGAAAAAAACCCCATGGCTTGGCACAGAGAAGCAAACAGGAAAAGTTCTAGTCAATATAGTTGGAAAGAAATGTAAGTAGTTTTGAAACAAGAGATACCAGCATCATCAATCTGGGTCAGTTTTTCATAGAGAGAATTCTCACACACAAAATCTCTGTCTACTGAATTGTTCAAGTATGCAGTATATTTCTGAGGATGTTCATTGCTTTTCCAGATGTGCATGTTACCCTTTGTGGTTTGGCTGAGATCAGAGATACTAGATGAAAGCACAGCATGTATCAGGGATGTGGGAAAGTTTGTTCACCCTTTGCAAACTTCCCTCCAAATTGTAGCTGACTTGCAGTTACATACCATGTTAAGAGAATCAAAGAATCAAGATGACTTTCTTTTCTATCTTCATTTCAGTTCCATTCTTAGGAAATGTAAACTCTACCCTTTTGTCCCTGACTATCTTATATGTTTCAAGACATCATTTCCCACTAACAACTGCAGCTCTCCTCCTGCTTAGGAAAAGAAGGAGTATGTGGCATGGGATTTGTTTTCAGGAATTTGTGAGACTTGATATCCTGCAGGCTGATCTGAAGTTTTCAGAGAATGGTGGGGGAAGAGGACCAGAAGTACTATTTTGGAATATGAAAATATTTTGGAGTGTGAAAATTAAGACTACCCACTGAGTTTATTACAGTATTTTTTGTGTCATTGGATAGAGAGTGATGCTCCTTTTATGTAGAATTGTGTAGGATATTTATTCTCCACTCCCCTCTAGCATAGTGATAGTTCTTTAGGAAAATTGCTTAGCTTATTTTTAGGTCATCATTCTTAGAGGATAAAAATGTTTAGTTCAAGTAATGGTTACAGTACTTAATTAATAAAAGAAATTTAAAATATAAAAGCAATGCATAATTTTTGGTCAGTGGGAAGAATGTGATGAGCAAGATTAAAGGAAGATGAAGAGGAAAATGAAAATGATGGGTTCCAGACATCCATCGATAAATGAACAGATTATCAAAGACTGATGATTACTGATTGAAGTGTTAAGTGATGAGTCATTTCATTTAGGTTAATAGAATACTGCCATATGAGATTGGAATCAGGCCTTTTCAGCAGTACCATTTGCCATCTAGCAGTTTTAAGATGAACAAGAGTACTAAATTCTCAGACCTCTCCCTGAGTATCACAGAAAATATTCCTGTTTGTATGGATGGATAATTACATTACATCTGTAAACAAATTGTTTTGCAGGCACTATTAGTTTGTATTATTTAATTTTTAAAATAAATTATGCCTACTTTAGAAAATTAAAATCTGAGTTTCTGTTGAAGTCTTTAATTTTAATTAATGGTTGATCGTGTTATGAAGATGGAGAGAAAGAGTTTTATGTAAAATGGGATACAGAATTTTACAAACTAGATTCAGAATGTACTTTTTTTATATGCTTGTAATTCCTCTGATGACCAAGAGAAATTCAGAGCAGTTAGAAATACTGGCTCTTAAGCTGGAGGTTTGAGCATTATCTCAGGAAGCTTTTCTGTCCTACTTTGAGAGAACCCTTCATTACCTTGGTACAGTAAATGATTGTTTACTCATGGTTCTCTTTCATTTGTACATTAGAAAAATATTTATTCTAGTAACAAGTTGGTGAATGTCTCGATTTGCATCCCATGTACTTAGTTTTTTATAAAACCTACCTCCTTTGTTATAGTTTTTCTAATTCTAAAGCTTTTTCCGAAGAACAACTTCTTGTACTAATTTTTCTTTTTGGTGTGATATAAGGAGGTGTGATTCAGTAACTCACTTGTAGGCTTTCCTGTCTCTTTGCCTTTATTGACTTCAGAATTGTTCTGCAGCATAGAGATGCATTTAGATTAAGGATATAATTTCTTTTTAATGTGGTAGCTGTGACCCTCCATCTGCAAATATACTAGTGATGCTATCCATGATCGTATTAGTTTTGCTAATTCATTTTAGTACAGAAATTACAGCATGAATACCTACAGATGGCTTCTCTTGTGTTACTATTTCTGCAAAGCACAGTGTGTCTATTGAGAGCCATTGTAGGCAAAACCACAGAAGATGAACATTTATTTTAAAAAATATACTGAAAAAGAAGACTGTGTGTATTTGCCAGATGAGGACTTCAACAAACAGGGCATGACTTCATCAAACCACACTGTGCCCTCCTGCACATCCACCTCTCTTTGCTGAAGGAGAACATGTGCAAGGGAAAAAAAAGCAAATACAGAATATGACTTAACTTGAAGCTGGGCAGAGCACATGGGGCAGCTGGTTCTTCAGGGTCCTGGGATCTGCCTGCCCAGGAAGGTGCTCCCTGTCCTCCTCCCAAGAGCTGGGACTCACCCACTGCTGCAGCACCAGTGGCCTGGCTCCTGTGCTAAGCATGGCAGGTAAAACAGGGAGAAAGGTGTTTGTGGGCCCTCCCTAGAAACTCTCTTGTGTCAAATGCAAGGCTTAGAAGGCACAACTGTTTGTTGTTTTCATCAGGAAAAAATATTAGCCTACAGAGCTGTGCTGCCTTTTGGACAAGCTGGTGGCTCCATGTTCAGGTTGAAGAGAACACTACATGATCCTTAAAAACTAAGAAGTCATTTTGGTTTTTGACCTGGTATCAGTAGTAACTGTGCACAAGACATATGCATGAGTCTTGTCTTGAACCGCGGATTGGGACTTGTTTCCTTTAGTGAAGAAATGTGCATTTTTATTGTGATTTAGCTAAGTGGTGATACTCATGAAAATTGATGTGCATTGTGAGAATAAGGCCTTGCAAAATTGTAGCATCTTTTTTTTCCTGTCCAGTGGACATTTGCAGAATTCTGAAGAAAGATAATTGATTTGCTGCCTACATCTGTATTTTAAATTCCTCTGTGAAAATATGTGCAAATGGTTGTTAAAGCCATCCCATGCCTATTGTAAATAAAGTGAGATTAAAATTGGATGGAATGAAAAAGCTTAAGAAGTGTTTGAAGAGCCCATCTTGGGCTGAATTATTGGATATTCCCTTCTTTTAGAATGTGAATTGTGTCTTTATCAGTTCAACAACTTCTTTATGAGGCTCTGTACTGAAAAATTGTGTTTATGTTATTATAGTTATTTATT
Source organism: Pachyramphus minor (assembly GCA_013397135.1). Taxonomy (NCBI): domain Eukaryota; kingdom Metazoa; phylum Chordata; class Aves; order Passeriformes; family Tyrannidae; genus Pachyramphus; species Pachyramphus minor. The sequence continues at coordinate 1,004,811 of VYXB01005258.1, forward strand.
ATTTTCAGAACAGTTGTGGTCTGGGATATTTGTATTGTACACTAATGACTGAGATATGGAACAAATTTATTTCTAATTTTCTATCTTAAGTAACCCTAAAAACTTATTTTATTTAAAAGACCTTTTTCAGTATGATGCTTCTCCCCCAGGTGAAAAGATTTTATTCTGTTTTCTTCAGGAAGGAGGCACAGCTGGATGAAGAAGGACAGTTTCTGGTCAGAATAATTTATGATGATTCCAAAACCTATGACCTGGTTGCAGCTGCAAGCAAGGTCCTTAGTAAGTAATACAGATATCATCATGCCCCCTCATCACAAAAAAGGTAATACCTCTCCTCCCTGCCAAATCTGTGTTTTAGAGATGAAGAGGAAGTGAAAACAGAGTAGTGGTCGAGATTTTTTTCAACATCTAAGAAAAAAGGATTGTGTTTCTTTTATTTCTCTTAAGATATTTTTACTCCTTTTATTCCTTGAAATTATTTTTATTGCTTCCAAAGTGTTTCTTTTTAAAGTGAGCTAATATACCTCATCCACAGAGCACGGGTAGTGTTACAAGCAGTCGTGAAGTAACAATGTACTGCTGCAAGTATTTTACCAGTACACCCAGGTTTCAGCCAGTACTGCAAGACCAGTGAGTGAATGAATGAATGAATCAATCCTTTATCTCTGCTGAACACACGTGCTGAGCTACATAAACGTTTATGACATGGGCACATTTCATTTCATATCAGCCACTGATTTGGGTTGCATTTGTTTTCAATCATTGGAGCTCTGGTCTAGAATTTAAAAGGTAGAATTTTGCCCATTAGCATTATTTTATCTGTAGACCCAAGTGTGGTATGAAATTGTTCTTCATCACTAATTAGCCAAGAACCTCTAAGACCGTGATGACTGTAGTAATGTTGAATTGGAGCAGCAGTGGTTTCATGCTATTGTAACTCAGAATTAACTCTGCTGAGGTAAGCACTACTAACAACTGAGTTCCTTTATTTTCAAGTAGTGATTTATTATCTGTATCAAAATCTAAAATACTATACATTCATGAAATGCACAATGTGGTGAAGTAATAATGGTAATTGGTAAATCCTAACAAAATTCCTGTATTGAATACTCATTATTTGCCATATGAATCCACAATTCTTTTCTTATACTGGAAACCTGCTGGATCTGGGTAGAGTTTAGGTACTGTCTTTCTGGTTTATGAATACAAGGGTAAAGTAATAAGCAAAATGTGTGAAATACAGTGTTTGGACTGAGTCGTATTTTCCTGTTTTGACTAGATCTAAATGCTGGGGAAATTCTTCAAATGTTTGGGAAGATGTTTTTTGTGTTTTGTCAAGAATCTGGTTATGATACAATTCTACGTGTCTTGGGCTCAAATGTCAGAGAGTTTTTGCAGGTAAGAATTTTGTGCCAAATTATTTCAGTTAACAGAAGAACAGGAGTTTTCCTATGCAACAAATTTGGGAGGGGGGGATTGTTAAGTGAAACGACTTACCTTGTTTATACTAACAGCAAATGTGGTCTTCAGATTTGTAGGGTATTTCTTCTGAATTATCTCTGACTAATTATAGATACTGGTTATTTCTATATGTATGTTATATACAAAACTATGGCTCATACACAGCTTATCTCTAAGACATTATCTTTCATCCAGGAACTGAGGGTGAGATAAAGCAGCAGTGTTCAAGTCAATTTTTGTGCTCTCCTAACTGCAGAACAGTGTGATACTGCACTATAAATCAAAACAAAATGAAAATGATTTTTTAATAGCATGGAAGAAATGGAGAAATGTAGGAACTTCTCTAAAGTATTATTTTTAAGTGTAGAAAAACATGGCCTTTCCTTTTTTGTCACCTGAAAATTGTTCACTTCAAAAAGCACTTTGGATTTAAGATTTGTGATCTATATCACTCTTGGAGAGAACTGTGTACTGTAATGAGTTTAAGAGCACTGAACGGGAGATTGCCCAAAAGCTGAGTGTCAAATCTCTATTGATTTTCACTGAAAATTTAGCAGCTCTTGTCATCTGTACCTTTAAAATGTCCCCAGCAATAGGTGAATAAGCAGAATGCATGGTTTGCTGGATTACTAGATTATTCTGTGTCTAACTGCCTACCCCAAAACCTGCATCATCCCAGAGCACCCGGGATGGAGTCAAGCCAGGCTTCTTGTACAAATCCCGTGAACTATAGTTGCTGGGCAGACAGGATATGTGTATGTTCCAACATGTCCGTATCATGTGTGATCTGTAAACCACTGTCTGTCTATTGGATGTGACGTCCTTTATATTTCATAGCTTCAGTCACATGCTGCCCTTAAAGCAAGCCTTCAGATAAATGTAATTTTTAAAGATAACTTATGTAGTGAAGTTGCAATTACAGTTGAGCAAAAATAGGGGAGGATAAAAAAGAAAGTGTGGCTGGCCAGTCCTTCCCTATTCCTTTCACTTACGCCTTTTTCCAGAGAGTATACTTCTCTTTTCATTCCTTACCATGTGATGATTAAAAGACTGGACACGTTTGGTATGCACACCAAACATCTATAAAAGTAGGAACAGCTTACATTTAATGTTCTTCTAATGGTAGTATTTTAAGCTGCTTTGTTTGAATATCAGTATAAAGAGATGACATTGGCTGTTATATACTTCTGTAAATGTTAAGAGACTAGTGTACTAGTAGCTGTGCCAAAAGTGTACTTTTTAGCTTTTTATTATGATAGAAAATCAGTGTAATCTGTAATTTATTATTTTTGCATATTCCAGCCGTCAGATTATGTCAGGAAACTACTTTATGTGCCTGTTATAAAAATAAGTGCAGATTTGGTTTAATGTCCTAAATTTTTGTCAGATTTTTAAAATAAATAATAGCGTTCCAAAAGGATCTTCTTGAAATCTGTACTGAGTCCAGGATATATGAAATAATTGAGGACTGTAGCTTTTTCATGTGAAAATAAATCTCATATTTATATTTGTTTCCTTTGACATCTCAAGAAAATTTTGTTTATTCATAGTTGAAACAGAAGTACTTCAAGATGCATGAAAGTGGAAAATAAAAAGGACAATTAAATTGAATATTTACACTTTCCATGAAAAACAGGGGCATGGAAAATTTGCAAATCATATTGAAAGTCACTGTGCCAAAGACAAGCAGTGGTGAAAAGAGGTACCTCCTGAGAAACCTAAAGTGGTCTTTTATGTTAAGTTCAATAGCTTTCAACTGAGTGAACAGCGGAGTAGTCGTTAGTTCTCTCATGTAGAGAATCATTTACATAGCTGCTTAGTTGTTCATGATTGCAGTGTAACAAAATTCAGGGGACTGATTCCTCTTTTAGATAAGTTTCCAGATGCTCTGTACCACACAGCACTGAACAGCATATCTTTTTAATTCAGGTGCCAGTCACTTGGCGCATTTTTAGATGAGACAGGATTTTGTCTGACTTAGTATCACTGGTTGTTCTTGCTTGGAAATCCCTTTGTATTTCACCATGGAGCTGATCACTGTTCCACAAAGCTCTAGAATTAGTGCCTCTGTCCCAGCACAAGCTCTGGAATACATCTGGGCAGTCTAGCAGACAAGAATTCAGTGAGAGAACTAACCCCATTGTTATCTGTAGCTGACTGCACCTCTGGCTCACAGCAGGTGAACATACTAGGAAAAAATATACATTTGTTTTTCCAGAAGCTGCAATATCAATTTAGAATGGATCAAACACAACAAAGTATAGGAGTAGCAATGACAATGTCTAGTGGTGAGTGATTTGAGGTCCTTGATTTGGAAGAAGATATCTACTGCTTCTTGACTATGTGTTGGAGCAAGGTTTTGAACACAATAAGTTACAAGCCTCCCACTCTGGATGATAAGGGAGCAAAACTGAAAGGCATATTACATGGCCTCGCCTGTGACGCTGTTTGGACAAAGTCATCAGTAATGGAGTAGAAGAGTGGCAGTTTTGCAGAATGGGGCTATTGCCAGTTGTTAGCCACACTTGTGCCAGATTTGTGTTAATAATGAAGAAAACCATCTTATAAAAATTCTGTCCTTGACATTGGCCATTTTCCATAACAAACCGCTTTTGAATTTCTTTTGGTGTTGATGACTGTGTAACTGGAAGATTATTGTCTTTTCCCATGTGTTTCCTTAAGAGCTTTTTTCCAACAGGTCAATGTATCCTGGCTGTTTCTGAGGCACATGTCCTGAAACCACAATTCTGCACCATTAAGGAAATCAGTGGTGCAGAATTGTGCACCATTTCTTTCAGAAAATGCGGCAATCTTTCAGAGCCAGTCATCTCTTTTTCTCTTTTCTCATTCACACACTTTCAAAGCAATCTCTTGCAATTTCATTGTCTTGAACCCTGCAAAGATCTCACAGAATTTGCCTTTAAACATTATGTTTTTTGCTGTTGAATACCCACTAACAGCTGGAATGAATTGACTTCTGGATTATTGCCTCTCAAAGTTTTAATTTGGAGATGTTGATATAGCAACAAAGCCATGAATTTGAAACATGTTAAAAAATGAAGGAGAAAGTTTCAGGCTGAGCGCATCCCACGGAATTCATTTCTAGGAGTCTCATTTCCTCTGGAGGCCTCCAGAAGAGGCAGCTGTTTGAGCACTTCACAGCTCACATGAAATTAAGTTCAGTATGCTTCCACAAATTTGATGATTGACAGATGCTTGTGAAAGGTGGAGAATGGCCCAGACACCACAGTGCAAAATATTTTCACTTCACTTCCTGTGCTGGCAGAAAACAATATGCAAAGCCTTGTGGTAGCAATTACTTGCAGGGCGGTGAGAGAACAACATTTAAAATGTGCAGTAATGTTCAGGACTTAAGCTGTAAAAAAGTTGCATAAATTTTACAACATAAGTAAAGAATTATGTGGGTTGCAACACTATCCCACAAACTAGCTTGGTCTTTCTGTTAAATATACAGTAAATAGCAAACTGGAGTCTTGATAATTGCTTCACAATCAAAGTTGGAGCATTGTTATGCTTTAAGTGTGATTTTGATCTCATTGCTCTCTTTAATGTTCTTATTAGGTATGCTTATCAATTTATAATATAGCTTTCCTCGCCAGATCACAATTTATCTGGTCAAGATTTAAAGTTACATACATAAGATGTCAAGGACATTAGCTGGAAAAACAGATCTTTTCCCTTTCCTGAACGACTTTTTCTGAAACATTATTACAGCAGCTGTGATATGTTCAGTTTATTCTGTGGATTTTTTCAATTATTCTCAAAGAAAATACGTATTTGAGGTTGGTGTTTCAAGCATTTAAATCTTTACTTTAAAATTTGAAGTCAGGCCCTGTAAACTTGGGCTGACTGTTATTATGTCAGAACTAGGCTTTTTCATGCATAATAAGGAGAAAGATTGATGTATATTGAGACATTCTTACTTACTGGTAAATTGCTTACTTACTTACTTACTCCTAAATTAATATCTGAAGAGGAGATTATAGAGACTAGAATTGGAAGGGATGAAAATGGATGAGGTACTGGATTGAGAGTCATACACAAGGTCTTTAGTTTTTAGTTTTTAGTGTGTTTCAAAATGCAGCATGGACAAGCATGATTTCTTACTATCTGGAGTAATTATTGATAGTTCTAATTTTTATGCAATTCATTGTCCAAATATTGCCATGGTAGATTGAAACAACACTGTGACCTACCTGAAAAGCTGTGATAGCACTTCTCCAAATAATAAGGCAAATGCACAGGAAGGATGAGCAGTAAGAGAAAGGGGATGTTCAGATTAGACAAAATATGTACTTACTTTCTGCAGAAATACTAAGTGAATGCCTTATAATCACATTTTTAATTTCTTCTTCTAGAACCTGGATGCTCTGCATGACCACCTCGCTACTATTTACCCGGGTATGCGAGCACCTTCCTTTAGATGCACTGATGCAGAGAAGGGGAAGGGACTCATTCTGCATTACTATTCAGAAAGAGAAGGTCTTCAGGATATTGTCATTGGCATCATTAAAACAGTAGCTCAACAGATCCATGGTACAGAAATAGACATGAAGGTAATGTCTGAAGTGATGTAAACATTGAAAATTTATGTCATTTAGACAAAATCAAGAAAATCAAAAGTAAAGAGGTGGCAAACTAATTTGCATTGTTGCTGTCTTCTGTGACGCAGTGCCATCAGTACTGACACAGGAAGAGACATCATAATTTGTGTTGCTATAAGGACACATCAGCCATGTGCTGAGAAAGCCAGCACTGATTTGCAAGCAGACCCAATCGAGAGCAGTTCAACACAATATGCTCTTATTCGAAGAAAGAGATGACATGTATGGCTTATTTGGCATATATTTTATATTTGGCATATATTTCTTACTGTCTACTGTGTTCTGTGGGAACATGGACATTTTGTGTCTTTGTGTCCCAGATTCTTTTTCTGTGTGCAAATTGTGAGGCTGATGTGCATTGTTGAGGCCTGGCTGGTGAGCAGTGTTTTCCTTCCAGACTACATGCCACGTCCTTCCCAGAAACAAGATATTATGGGTTTCATACTATCATTGTGTGAGAGTATGACTGGATATGCACCTACAACCCCAGAAGTGAAAACATGTTCCTCAATCAGAGTTGACATAAGGTCATGTGTGCTAAAGTCACTTGTGAAATGGGAAAGAGGCTTCTGCTTTTTGTCCATACAGAGCAACAGAAAGATTTAATTGATCGGGCCTTGCATATGGAATGGTATAGAATGAGAGCTTGATCCAAGGTGCAGATATATGTGGGGGGGGAACAAAAAATGAAAACTTTTTGCTGTTAGAAATATTGTAATTGATATGAAATGCTTTTCATCAAGTAGAAAAGCACCTAAGTGGGTACAGGAAGCATTCTTTTTAACTATTGCCCAGTCATATTATATTTCTAGTAGAGTTTCACTGTATGCTTGCTCAGAAAATCCTTTCCAGTTTTGTGAGTTTATTGCAAAAACATGATCTTGCTCAGATTAGAGATTTACAAGCAATCCAATTATGAAGATATTTGTACAGCTATATTTGCCTTTTAGATTTCCTGTTATAAGCTAACACAGGTTTATAGTAAATGTCTAATTGTGTATGGTGTGGTGATATACTTGTGTTCATGTTAAGATCCTGTTTTGTAGAAAACCATATTTCAAACTTTTGCAGCAGGTGTTAGTAGTCAGATTCAAAAGGATGCAACAGAATAAAAACAATCCTCTTCTTAGATACCTGTTTATTTGAAGTGTTGAGAAAGACAAGAATGGAAAGTTGGCTGCAAAAGTGCTGAAGCTGTTGCTTGACAAGCATTTCTTATGGTAGTGCAGGCAGCTTAAGCGGTCACCTTTCTCTTAGTGCTCAAGCTTGTCCTACAGCAGCTTCTTCGGCCATGTCTCTCCAGATGGTGTCAAGTTATAAAATAAACTAGACGGAGGAAATGAACTGGGTTATTTTTACCTACATCTGTTCCTTCATGTGGTTCAGTGTTCTGTCAGAGATCTGCCAGCGTAGTTGTGGCGTCCTGCAGAAACAAAAGTGATCCATGGGGCAAAGGAGAAATCTGAGTTGTTCAAAGCAGATTCCAAAACAAACTTTTGAGAACTGTGTCCTCAGTCTGAATGTTCCTTTTATGAGAAGATTGTATTGATATCTATCTAGGGCTTCTCACAAATAACATATTCCAACAAGGTTTAAATGTTTATTACATATTTACTTCTTATTTTCATTTGACTTTTTTAGGCTTTTATGGAAATTTTATTGTTGTACTGTAAGTAAATAGAAATTTAATACTATTGGTCAAACCTATTATAAGTGAACACAAAATTTAATTTAAATCCACGCTGTTCTTCCAGATTGTCTGAGCCAAAAGCACATGGGTGACTAAAATAGTATTACCTCTAAACTGAAGAAAGTGCATATTGTCTGTGGTTTATTTTGTCTGTTACCTGTTTTTAACCGTTTTCCCTATTAGAAGGTAACATGCCCTCCACCCTGAACTTTTTACTGTCTCTGCTGGTTAATAAAGTCTAGTTTTGACACCTTTTAAGACATTAAATAGCACTGTACTCCATGAGTACTCAGAAACATCAGTGGTAGATAAGCAGAGACTAATCAGCTACTTGATTCTGTAAGGTGAGAGTGCTCAGCCACACAGACAATAAAAGTCTACCACCATTATTTCATGTCAGCTATTCATCAGTAATGGTATGGAGTGAAGGCTTTACACTCCAGTGTGAAAACTGGGCAGTTTTATTGTTCGAAAAAATGAAAACGGGAGAAGAAAATTGACAAGACTTCTTTCATCTCTATGCTTTGCCTCATAATTTAGTAAATTAATGCTTTTGTGTTTTAGTCTGTTAGTAACCGATTGCTTGAAATAGCACAGCACAGGAAAACAATGGAGTTGCTTTTCACTATCTCAGTTTTGGTGGACCAATCAATGCCTCTTCTGTAAAATTTTTGTGTTGGACTTAAATTAGAATTTTGCCTCAGGAAGAACTTTTTTCTTTAAACTGATAAAAACCTCAGTGCCTAACCTGGTTTCTGATGTTATTATGGGAGTCATCTTCTGACTTGTAAGTCCTGAGTTGTCCTTCCAAATTTCTTTATCCAAAGCGTTTACATCACAGTAAGTTCCAGTTTACATTCCAGTAAGTTACATCGCACAGTAAGTTCTGCAGTTCTCTTTATATTAGTGAATTTGATATCCGCAATTTGATAGTTAGTACTTTATTATCCACTTTTCCTTTCCATCTGTTTAGAGCAAATGCTTACATAAATCTTGAGAGAATACATGCTTTTAAGTCTATATTTTAATGAAATTTTGTTTGAATTATTACAAGGCTCTTTGAAGGTGGTAGAAGATCTTAATTCTTNCTTTATATTAGTGAATTTGATATCCGCAATTTGATAGTTAATACTTTATTATCCACTTTTCCTTTCCATCTGTTTAGAACAAATGCTTACATAAATCTTGAGAGAATACATGCTTTTAAGTCTATATTTTAATGAAATTTTGTTTGAATTTGTCTAATATATTACAAGGCTCTGTGAAGGTGGTAGAAGATCTTAATTCTTTTCAATAATACTGCTTTTGTTTTATTAAGTGTTTAGATTTTGTTTCATGGCTTAGACAGAATCACAGACTGGCTGAGGTTGGAAGGGACCTCTGGAGGTCATTTTATTCAATCCCATATGCTCAAGCATGGCTGCCTAGAGCCAGTTGTTCTGGACCACGTTCAGACAGCTTTCAGCTATCTCTAGGGATGGAGACTCTGCAAAATCTTTGGACAACAAGTGCCAGTGCTCAGTCCATCTCACAGTAGAATTGTGTTTCCTGGTGTTCAGAGAGCACCTCCTCTGTCTCAGTTTAGGCCCATTGCCTCTTGTCCTGGCACAGGCACCACTGAAGAGAGCCTGGCTCCATCCCCTGTGCACCCTCCATTCAGGTGTTAGTGCACATGGATGAGCTCCTCCCAAGCCTTCTCTTCTCCAGCCTGGACAGTGCCAGCTCTTCAGCCCTTCCTATTCTGAGAGATGCTTCAGTGCCTTGATCGTCTTGGTGGCCCTTGCTGGAGGGAGTGGACTCCCTCTAGTAGCTTCATTTTCCTTTTGCATTGAGGAGCCCACAATTGGACACAGCACTCCAGGTGCCTTCTCTTGCATACTCAGAGGTTGTTTGTATATAAATGAGGGTGACCTATGAAGGTGAAGTTAGAACAGGGATTCCCTGAAACTACTAATGGTATGGTTCAGCAAAGAATGTTGTACATAATCCAACAAAGTCTGAAAATCTGTTGGGAGAACAGACTTCTGCAGTTCTGTAATTATCTGAGAGCACACTATTAAAATCTTTCTTTTACACAGGGAAGATGTTTTAAAATATAAAATGAGAAAAGATCAGGGGAAGCCTTGACAAGATTGTAATTTCAGACTGTCTTATTACAAATGGCAATATAAGAAACAAAGCCAAGATGTGATCAGCTGGAGCGCTGACCTAACAACTACTTAGGTAGTTGTCATGGAGGACAGGCAATACAGATCCACATTAAAATGCTAGCTGTGTGTGAAGATAAGTCAATCATGGAGCATGATCAGCCTATAATTCTGAAGCAAGTGCAGCTGGAAACTTCACTATCTCCAGGCCTGGGGTTTTGGTGCACTGAGACACTCTGCACTGAAACCAGCTGCCATGTGAAGACATCCCCAGTTTTAACTTTGGATATGCAAAACTAAGAGTGGTGCCATTTCCACAGTGAACTGCTTTGCCTCAGGATCATTCTGAAACAACTGCAGTGTAATTTGTCAGGTAGCATTGCACAGTCAGTTTTGATCAGAAGAGATCAAAAATTTCATCCTATATTGACCTTTAAATGGGAAAACCTCCCTGACATTGTATTAATCTTCACAATATCATGTAAAAAGATCCCTGTCCAAAGAGATTCTGTTCTTCCATGCTGAGATACAAGTGTGTCCTGGGGATATACTCAGATCCACAGAACTGAATGTTGTCTTATAGACACATCAGTGACAGTTTAACAGATAGCACATGTTCATTATACATGCTATATTACAGTGATACTGCAGATTTAATATCTTGTGTGTAGCTCACCAAATACATTAAATGACAGTCACTTAAAAATAACTTTTCTCTGTATTGCCCTTCTCTGAAATATCAGTGTGACTTTTCACTTGATTAACCAAGGACAAACTCTGAAGATTCATCTTCTGGAAAGCACAGGCAGGTTAGCAATTTGATGTTATATATTCTCTTTGAAACCAAGAGAGTGATTTCTCCCTTCAGTTTTAACTGCAGTTACTATGGTGATTGAGCTCTTAGATGTGCTCACAGCACCACTTAGATGTGGTGAACTGATGTCACTTCACCAGCTAAGTCTGCGGGGGAGGAAGAATTAGTCTTGATTGCTGGCTTTGTTGCTTCTGTCACTGAACTTTCATTTGTCAAGCATTTATCAAAGGCTTCTTCAACAATATTTAAATGATACTGAAATTTTGTGGCTTGCAAACTTTGCTTGCAGAATGGAACAATAGGTAAATTCTATTCTAGTTAAGCTTAGCGGAGTATCTAGTGCAGGTCTTTATGCCAGATAAATATCTGGCCAGTTAGATTGGGTCTATAGGTACAAGGGTGAAGAGACAGAATTTAACGTATTACATTAATGGCCAGAAGTGCTTATTTTAAATTTACTGATAAGGTGGATGAAATCATGAGATAGGAGATTAGATAGTTCATAAAGCAATACTTTGAAGTAAGATCGAAGACTGGAAATTACTTGGAAGCATAGATCAGTTCTAGAGATAATTCTACACGATTTGAAAATAGGTTTCTATGTATAATCTGAGCCATACCTGGCTACAATAATAGTAATATTAAAATAAAAGCTGTGGGAGTGACATGAGTGACAGGAAGTAAAAACTAAGACTCTAACTACATTCTGTTAATCCTCAGTATGGCCACTGTCTCTCACAATTTCAGAGATAATGATTTAAAGGAAGAGGAACACATGGAAAACCATACTGTAACCAGAGAATAACAAAGCACTTAAAACACCTATCTACAAACAGGATGAAAAAGAAGTAATAAAGAAAGCAGACATCTTAATCAGCAACCATATGAAGTTCAACAAGGGAAAGTGCTGGATTCTGCACCTGGGAGGGGTAACCCTGGATGTTTGTACAGATTGGGGAATGAGATGCTGGAAAACAGTGCCACAGAAAGGGACCTGGGAGTCCTGGTCCCTTTGATAGCAAGGTGAATATGAGTCATCAGTGCCCTGGCAGCCAGGAGGGCCAACTGTGTCCTTGTGGGCTTCAGGCAAAGCATCGCCAGCCAGTCGAGGGAGGGATTGTCCCTCTCTGCTCTGCACTGGGGCAGCCTCACCTTGAGTACTGTGTGCAGTTTTGGGTGCCACAATGTAAGAAAGATATTAAACTTTTGGAGAGAATCCAGAGGAGATCAACAAAGGTGGTGAAGGGCCTTGAGGGGAAGCCCTCAAGGAGGAGCAGCTAAGGGCACTTGGTCTGTTCAGCCTGGAGGAGACTGAGGGGAGACCTCATTGCAGTCTACAGCTTCCTCATGGGGTAGAAGAGGAAGGGCTGGCACTGATCTCTTCTCTGTGGTGACCAGTGACAGGACCCAAGGGAATGGCTTGAAGTTGTGTCAGGGGAGGTTTAGGCTGGATATTAGGAAAAGTTTCTTCACCCAGAGGGTGGTTGGGCACTGGAATGGTCTCCCCAGGGAAGTGGTCACAGCACCAAGCCTGAGAGTTCAAGAAATATTTTGATGATAATCTCAGGCACATGGCATGACTCCTGGGGATGGTCCTGTGCAGGGATATGATAACTCTGTCATATAACTCTATGATCCTTATGGGTTCCCTTCCAACTTGGCATATTCTCTGATTGTGTGATTCTGTAATTAGCTGGAAAATTTAGTAGCTGATCTTTCCCTAAGTTACTTATGTATGCAATGGAATGAGAAGACTAATGCAGCACATGGCTATAGAGCACCTAAATCAGGCTTCTGCTCTGAACTGTTCCTGAACTTTTCCTCTGGAGAAGCATCTCTTTTCTTCAAATGAGTAGTCAAATAGGAGAACAAAGAAGACTGCCACCTTAAATTAGGCATAATTTTATAGTACAATATTGTTTTGTTGTTTACACTCCTCTATTTGTATAGGACCAAATAAAGGTATCAGCGTTCCCCAACCCATGAATTAGTATTTCTGACATTTTTGGAGGAGAAATATTTAATAAACTAAACATTTTAGGGATCAAATGCTGTGTTTTTGCATATCCATTCTGTTTTCATATTGTAGCTGTTAATGTCTTTGGTTAAGACTACATTTAAAGGGCTGAATCAGGATACTTCAGAGATTTTGAGGAAAATTTTTTTGCCTCAGTGGCTTTAGATCAGACTCTACATGAAAGTAGAATGAAGTGCAACATGTTCCAGAAAGTTGCTGCTAAACAATACTGTGTAAATAGAATTGTTCTGTTCCAGTCATTAAATCTAATTAAACATGAAAAGAAGTGAATTTGGCTTCTCAAGGTAAATTATGTTATTCCATTAGTTATTAGCTTTAATAATACTGCAATACATGACTCTCACTGCAAACAAAATAATCCCTATTAATTTCATATTTTTTACTAACTTTGAGTAAAATTACTGAAGTGTGAAATGCTGTATCGAAGACACCTTTTTGAGATTCCACCAAAGTAGATGACTTTAGTTTTGCTATGATTTCATTTAGTATGGAATAAAGCCCAGAGAAGATGGTACTTGCTCTTAGTTTTGTGTGTTGGCTTTCATCTTACAATCTGCTGGAATACGTAAGAACTGTATATTCAAACATCTGTTCTATCCACTTTTCTTCTTGCTGTCAGTGAAATGCCCATCCTCTGGTCAGCACTGTTTGCTGTTGTGTTACAAACCTTGCAAACAGCTTTGATCAAAATAAGGATTCAAGCGATCTGTGTAATTCAAGACTCACCACAGGGTCAAGAGGAGGGGAGCATCCTGTTTTCTGGCAAATGCCAACAGCAAACATAACCTGAGCTTTGACTCCTAATTTCAGAATATCCATTTCACTCAGGCTTAATACATTGTATTTGGGTGATCTTCAATATCTTGTTCTTGCAGAGAGCAACTGTGGCTAAGCAAAGGCATACTTATTCACTTGAAATTATAAAGACTCTAAAATCAGAAATTTTCATTAGAATACAGTATTTTTAAGGATGCAAATATAATTCTTGAATTCATCTTTCTCCTCTAAATACATTCCTGTCTTCCTAGTAGCATTCCAGTTACTAATGAGTAGTAGTTTTCAGCTTTCATTTTTTCTTTATTTTTCCAGGTTATTCAACAGAGAAATGAGGAGTGTGACCACATTCAATTTTTAATTGAAGAGAAAGAGTCTAAAGAAGAAGACTACTATGAAGACCTTGACAGATTTGAAGAAAATGGTACCCAAGAGTCTCGCATCAGTCCCTATACTTTCTGCAAGGCCTTTCCTTTCCACATAATATTTGACAGAGATCTGGTGGTCACACAGTGTGGCAATGCTATATACAGAGTCCTTCCACAGGTTAGATGATTCTCATGCATGGATTGTCATAGAGATTCCTAATGCTGGATACTTCACAAGTTCAGGATAATGGTCTTGCCTATACTGTTGTATAGGCAGGGACATATTCTATATATATCACTTTACAGTAATGCCTTCAAATACTTAAGCTGTCAGATGCACAGTAACTGAAGAGCAGAATAACAGAAATTGCATCATACTTTCTTAGCTTGTGCATCAAAAGCATTAGGTAATATTAAAAAATATTCAAATCAATCAAAAGGTATTAACTAAGATGAGCCAAACAAACAAAGTTTGTGATATATATGTGTGTTCTGAACTGAATGCAGCTGCTGCAATTTCCTCTGGTTATTTACAGTAAAAGGGTACTCAGACATCCATTTAATATTTTGTATTCTGTGTATGTGTGGATACCTCAGTTCTGGCCTCTGAGAGCTGACAGTACTGCTAAAAATAAGCAACAGGTAAAAACAGTAATAGGAGAAAAGCAAAAGATAAGATGACAAAAACATCAAATATTCTTTACAATTATGTAAGGACTAATGTTGCATAGACCATGTTGTTTCTGAATCATTAATGTAGTTTTGAAATGCATTTTTATGTTGTTAGCTTTTTCCTGAATTTGTTTTTGGTGATTTCTCTCAGAATTTACCAGAAAGATTTGACAAAAAAGAACTTTGTAAGTAGCTCTGCCAGATTTTTCGCAAGGGCATTCACTGAATAGCTATACCTATTCAGACTACTGAGGATGGCAATCAGAATCCTTATTATCAGAGCTGATGCTTTACAGAATGTGGCTCATTGAAAAGGGAGTATGAAGGGGGTCACTTATGATGAAAACACTGGAAAGTATTTTTACTGTAGAATGGGAGAAGTTTAACAGATAACAAGTATAATAGTTTAGCACAATATTACAAAGTTGTCTTGCAGACTGGAATTGCACTTTGAAGTTAGGATATTTCCAATGTAAAATCCATAACTCAAACACGTGTGATTTAATGCAGAAATGCATGAAGTATATTTTCTCTTCCATTCAGTTTTGTCATCTAAGCAAATTCAGTATAATTATTCCGTGTATATTTTTATGATAAAACATAATAATTTTTTCTTGTTTCTTTTTAATTATTTTTTTTTTTTTATATTCTAGTTGCAGCCAGGAAATTGCAGTTTGTTGTCAGTTTTCTCCTTGGTCCGACCTCATATTGATATTAGTTTCCATGGGATCCTCTCACATATCAATACAGTCTTTGTACTGCGGACTAAGGTAACTAGAGAATATTTTCCTGGCTTTTCTTTCCATGAGTATGCTTTGGAGAGATAAGAAGAAGTGCCAAAAGCTCAGAAGTCTTTAGAGAAAATTCTCTATGCTCAGATCTTTTTGAGTCTTGAGCCAAGAGAAAGTCACAGGTATGAATTTGTGTGTAGTTGGAAAGTAGAATGCTTTGTAGGAATGGTGCAGTAAATATATGTCATGTTTGATCCTTTCTTGGCAAGGGACCAATCCATTATATGTCATTGTACCAAAGAAAATGTAGAAAACTAATTGCATTTACTTTTGCTTCATAGTAATGTGAGAGACAAATATGAAATGTGTTCTTGCTTGGACCCCTACATTTATACACAAGGTTTTGTCCTTTTCTCTAGAAAGGGCAGGGGACGAGGGAGGTGATCTGAACAAATGCATCGTGTGGAGTAGCACTTACTACATCAAGGAGCCTGTTTATTTATAGAAAACTGTGCCTGAGAGAAACCAACAAGATTTCTTGGAGATGTTCCCAGGCACAGATAGAACTTCATAGAATAGGCAATACTTTTGTCAAACTATGGTTAAGAAACAACGCAGAAGAAAACAAGGAGTTATGAATATGAATGTAAAGAAAGATAAGGAGTTATGAATATGAATGTAAAGAAAGATACCATGCTTTGTGTCTCTGAGGTATCACATAACAGTATTAAAGCATGGATAGTATATGGTGTTCCAATGGAAATTAAATGGGTTTTAATGTAGACTTGAAGTCTATTCCAAACATTCTGACTGCCTTCATAGTTGTCGTGGGTTTGCTTGGGACCAATTTTTTCAAACTTCTCCACACACAATTGCTATAAGTTAAGAGACACTTTATACAGACAAAAGAGAGGCTTGACGTGGGGGAATAATATTAAGATTTGTTACTAGCAAGATTACTAAAGAATAATATATATAACAATTCTAATTAAGCTTGCTTATATTATGAAGAAAATGTTAGATACTTTACAAAAGTATCTCTCCCCCCTGTATCAGTTCAGGAGGAGAAAGTTTCTTCTTTTTGAAGCAATTCTGCAGAACTGTAAAGTTTCTCTTCTATTATCTTTAAGGTGACAACTCTGATTTGTCGTAGTTGGAGATTTCTCTCTCTCTCTCTCTCTCGGCTGGCTCTGCTGCAAGTCGACCTCAGGATTGGGCCTGTCCCTCCTCCATTTTTGCCAGGACCAGAGGCCAGGGGGCACACCTGGGCTCCACGAGGTCTTCCATGGACTGCAAGGGGACACTTGCTACACCATTGTCTGCACCACAGTTACAGGGGATAATGGCTTTTGAGTCCTCTCCCCTTTTCCTGTGGGGTCCCTTCTATGCGTTGCAGGGGGACAGCCTGTGTTACCATAGTCTTCACCACAGGCTACAGGGAATGGCTCTGACTCCTTTCCCCTGTTCCTGTGGGGTTCCTTCCCACAAGATAGTCTTAATGGACCTTTCCCTGAGGGTCACCCAGGACAACTGCTCTTCCATTTTCTGCTGTCCTTTAGGGTTACAACTGAGCTGCACCAGCACGGATCCTTCACTGGGACTACAAGGTCCTACCTGGGACAACTTGCTCCAGCGTAGGTTTCTCTCTCCATGGGCCACAGGTCTCTAGCAGGACTCTGCTCCATCTTAGGCTTCCCACAAAGGGTCACAGCTCCCATATGTACTCATCTGCTCCAGCACAGACTCCCTTCATGAGCTGCCGGGGGGGGGTGTCTCTGCACTGTGGAGGTACCACTGGGAGTTCAACCCAGGATCTTTTGTTTATCAGCAGTCTTCTACAGGCAGCAGGGGTTTTCAGCTTTCAGTCTTTCCCGTACTGGAGGGAGAGTGGTGTGGGGGGGGCTCCCCCTGCACCTCTGTTCTCTCCTGCTCCAGTGACCTTGGAGTAGCCTGTTATCTCATGTTCTCCTCTGCTCTCCGCAGAATTCTTTCTGCAGCATGTTTCAGGCGTGCAGTTTCTCTCTGGAGTTTATTTTCCACTCTACCATATGTGTTGACCAGGAGAGACTTCAGTGCCACACCTGCCCCCGGCCCAGGGTTGGGGAAGAGGGGGTCCAACCCCTACTTGGGGGCCTGCAACCTCCCTCCTTCTTCATGGCTCCCTAATTTCTTCTGTACAATTCATCTTCTCTTCCGTTTTCTTAAATATGTCATTAGCAGAGGCGTTACTAAAACTTTTGATTGGCTTTGCTCCAGAAATCCACCTAGACCTGACTATTTCAGCCCAAGGGGGCTGGTAAACCCACGACAATAGTGAATGCACTTACATACTCAGCCTGGTGCATAACACACTGGTGGCCTTACACAATTGTGACTTTCATCACCAGGAGGGGCTGTTGGATGTGGAAAAGCTGGAGTGTGAAGATGAACTGACTGGCACAGAAATCAGCTGCTTACGCCTGAAAGGGCAGATGATCTACTTGCCTGAAGCAGACAGCATTCTCTTTCTTTGTTCACCAAGGTACTTCAAACTTATGGAGTTCTGTAATACTGATTTTCAATTTACAATGGCTCGTTTTAAAAATACTTATGAGAGTAGTACTACAGAAATTAATTGGTTCACGTATTGATTTAATTGGCTTCAATGTGTTTATACTAGAAGAGGGAGAAGCATTTAAACATTAAAACTTGACTTATTATTAAATAAATATAAATATTCACCCAGTTTGTACAAATGGTAATTCCTTTTGATTTCATTTTTTGCAAGTTTTGTCTTTTGTTTCTTAGTCAGAGAGTGCTAAGAAATATTACAATGATTTGTTTTCCTATGTGAATTTTTTGCAGTAGTTTTAATGTAATGGAGCAGTGATAAAGAAGTGGTTGGAATGGAGGATTGAATGGAAGGATTCTTTAGCTAAGAGCATGCTAAACCATCACATTGGATTACACAGTTATGATACATTAATCTCCTGTGTAAAAGGGAGAGAATGGATGACAACAAAGGGAAGAGGTTACCTTAACATATTCTCACTTTTATCTGTGTAGTGAAGTATGTGTATTTGATATGTTCATGGAACTCATCAATGAGAATTCTGTATTTAAATGCAAAAATCAAGAGCCATGGATTGACATGAATGATCACAAATAAGGCATTCTGTAGAAAGGCTATGTTGTACAGCTCATCACAAATTTCGAACTATAGTCTTCTTTCTGTTATTCAGCAGTCTCTGTTTTCATTTGAGTTTTAAATGCTCCTTTGGCAAGTTTAATTGTACCCATATTATATATTTCTCCACATTACAGTGTGATGAATTTGGATGATTTAACCAGAAGAGGTTTATATCTGAGTGATATTCCATTGCATGATGCTACCCGTGATCTGGTTCTTTTGGGAGAGCAGTTTCGAGAGGAATATAAACTGACTCAAGAGCTTGAGATCCTCACTGACAGACTGCAGCACACACTGCGTGCCCTCGAAGATGAAAAGAAAAAGACAGACACGTAAGAACCAAATCCCAATTTTGAGCTGAAACACTCAAAGCAATATATTATTCATAGCTACCTTCTTCAAAAAATAACAGAACCTTGGAAGGAATATAAGAGAGAATCAGGGCTGGTAATTTTGGAGTAAAGAAAGAACATTTTATAGGATGTTTCTTTATTTAGATTGTCAGATGTCACCTGCAGTGTAGGCACAGGTGTTTTGATGGTACCCTCCCTGATAAGGAAAGTTATAAGGAGTGAACTGACAATTCTTCTTGATTTGTGAATTACCTAAAATAATTTTGGAAACTTTCCTATATGCAGTCCTTGTAGCCAAGTTTAATTTGATGAATGGCCAAATGCTGCTATTTGACAGAGTTCTGTAAACCAACTTTGTCTTTCTGGACTGCCATGCTCACAGAACAGAAAAATGTATCTTATAAACCTTGAAAATAGTCTGTGTAAAGCTGAAATTTTGCAATAGGCTATTGCTTTTTTTTCTGTAGTGAGTAATCAAAATTATTTTAAAAATACTTGAAAGGGATGGACAGAAGAATCAGAGATAAAAGAAGCCTAGAAAGTATTTTTTCTGTTCGTTCCTGTTGGCTTGCTTTATGAAGTGGTTTTATCTTCAGGAATCCTAGCCTTCTTGGCAGCTGCTGGAACAGACAGTGTCAGTTATAGCATTGCCCAAAGTATTCATTAATTATAACTCATGCAGTAGTGAACTTGCCAAAAATGCAACTAATGAGGGTTTGTGCAGGAGGCTGTGCACAAAATGATGTTCAAGGTTTGTGAAACAGTCAGAGATCTTCAGCTTGTCCACTTAGCTATGTCAGGAAGGAAATAGGCCTTAAGATGGCAGATAGAAAGTTGAAGGAATACACATGAAAATAGGGTGAAGCTCTGTGTGTGATTTGGATTTTATTTGCATAATTTATAATATGAACAAGTGTTAATATGTCATATAGACTATTAATTAAAAAAGCATACTATAAATCCTAAAAACAGCATGTTCAACAGAAGAGGAAGAATTTAGAAACTGATTAATTGGTCAGAAGTGGAAAACTGTTTCATCTCTTCATGGTCTTTTTTGCAGTTTTTATGGTTCTATGGGAAAAATCAGATTATATGAGCTGAGGAAATGGCAGAAATAAATAAAAATGATCTAAGACACTATTAAGAGATCATGTCAGAAGAATTAGTAATGTATGTCTCATTTTGTTGGCAATTTAGATGTATTAATGTGTGTTTGAAATGTCATGGCTTTAGGTATGCTGGTGTAGATCTGTTCCTGTTTCCTAAATAACATATTCTTCAATAAACATATTTTATATTGCTCGTTGATGATGAGACTATGCTATAAACCCTGTGGGATGTATGAAGTTAATATTTGAAGAGTGCTGGTGTAAAGACCTTTCTCCACATTTTTTCTGTTTTGCTTGTGCCTTTCTTTTCTTACGTGTTTAGGTTACTGTACTCTGTTCTACCACCATCAGTGGCAAATGAGCTGAGACACAAGCGTCCTGTTCCAGCTAAGCGGTACGACAATGTGACCATTCTTTTCAGTGGCATTGTTGGATTCAATGCCTTTTGTAGTAAGCATGCCTCTGGAGAGGGAGCCATGAAGATTGTCAATCTTTTAAATGATCTGTACACAAGATTTGATATTCTGACTGATTCACGAAGGAATCCATTTGTTTATAAGGTAAGCATAAGATTTTTAAAAGTATCTAATCTGTTACTTTTCAATAATTTACTGTCGTGTCAGTATTTTCTATCCTTTGGATTTTAGGCTTTTTAAAAAAATATTTATTTTCTCACTCTTTGAACTGTGTTACCTGATATTAGATAGGTAAAGAAGATTATGTTGGTAATCTCTAGATGTGTGAAGGAACATAGGCTTAGTTCTCAGTAGGATTTCTGCAGTCACCCATTAGGTGACTATATAAATCTACTTCCACATTTAGCTAATGTGAACTCATAGAAGCCATTTGTGGTTCTTCTGACACTGTGCTTTAAGTTTTTCAGTCATATACCTGGGTCTTCTAGTTCTAAATTATGACTTATTATTTGGTTATTCAATGTGAATTTCACTCCTCCATTAGGAATGAGGTGTAGTTGCAAGTGTGGCTGGTAGCAGGTACGTGTGTGTATATATACATATATATGTATGTATGTGTATATATATATATACATCTCCCATAAATGTGTACATTTATATGCTTCTGTGTTTATATTTATAAAGTTCATTCCTACCTTTTACTAGAAATTGGTTTTGTGTCCTGTACCATGTGAATCAAGGGTATGAGTCAAAACAGAGAGCTCAGTTTCATTCAGAAGACACCAGAAGAGAGACTCGGGTTTACACACTCATAGCATCATTGTAATTTGATACATTGTGAGTTTACAATAAATTCCCTTCAATAACAAGCAGACATGATAGGAATTAGGGTGATTTGAATGAAAAGAAAGGGAAACTATTTGAAAGGGCAAGCACTCTTGAAGGAAGCACTACATCCATTCTAGTACTCTAAGGGCCATGATAATAAAGTAATTGAAAAATGTCTGTCTTGATAGGTGGAAACAGTTGGGGACAAGTACATGACAGTGAGTGGTTTACCAGAGCCTTGCATGCATCATGCACGATCTATCTGCCACCTGGCTTTGGATATGATGGAAATAGCAGGCCAAGTTCAAGTAGATGGTGAGCCTGTACAGGTTAGTAAACATGTGGGCTTGAATGAAAAACCCATTCTTTGATAGGATGATAATGCTTTGAAATATAATAATGCTCTAGTCCCAGTCCATGCAAGCTTGTTATTGTTAGATATTGAGACGGATATATGCAAATAATATGAAAAGTCACATGTAGATGTGACATGTGCAGTTCCCAGATCTAAAAGTCTAGTAATTGTGCTTTACTTTTTAAAGGACTAAGTTGGGCCCGCATCATTTATGTCTATTTTTTGTCTAATCAAAAAATTCCTCTTGTGCATCCAGTACAATCTGTTGAGTCTTCTTCGACTCAATGAACAGAACAATAATATTCCCTAACTGATATTTTTGGTCATGCCTCAGATCCTCACGTCAGCATGAGAAAATGCTGCATTAAAAAGAGAAGTACAGTTCCACAGACAGTTACAGCAATGATTACTGACACCAGTGTATATTAGTGGAAGTTCAGCCACTGCGGGACTTTATGAAGATGTTGTGGCATTAATACAAAACTGGGCAGGCTACATTGACCTGTCGTCATCAGAAGGCTGTGAGAGCAAAATGATTAAATGAGCATGATGCATATTTCTATTTACATTAATGTTTTTGTTCTGACATCTAGCTTAGAGCTGTGTGCTTCAATTTGTGACTGGGCAAAGCAGTGAGAGGGTTTGATTTTAGGGCTTTAAGGTAACTGTAACATACTATATGTTGTATGAATGAGTTTATCCAATCCAACCCCCTGTCCCATCTCATGAGCTTTTAAGCACAAAATACCACGATGTTTCCTCTGAGAAACATCTTTTTTTCTTGACCTACGCCATCCATTTCTGCACCTTCTAAGCAGTCAATAAACACAGACCTGCAGAATATGCCTCTCTTCCCACCTTTTTTTTTAAATTTCACAGTACATAATAACAGCATGGTGCATACTGGAAAAATATGGAGTTTGATTTTTCATGTGAAAGGCAGAGGCATGACACTGCACTAAAGCAAAAAAAAAAAAAGTGACAAAAATCCACAAAATGCAAGGCTTGAAGAAGTAGGAGCAACACATTAGAAAAATAAACTCTAGTAGAAATAAATGGCATATTACTTGTATTTAGTCAGAAACATCAGATTAGTTGTGTTAACTTTGAATATTCAAACTTTATTTTTTCTCTCTAAAGATAACAATAGGAATCCATACTGGTGAGGTAGTCACAGGTGTCATAGGTCAAAGGATGCCACGGTACTGTCTCTTTGGAAATACTGTCAATCTAACAAGCAGAACAGAAACTACTGGAGAAAAGGGAAAGATCAATGTCTCCGAATATACTTACAGGTGAGTGATATATTACTTTTATGGATATTGACCTCTTAAAAGAAATCACTTTGTCAGCATAACATCAAAGTGTTTTGGGAGTTGAAAGTGAAAGGACTCTGCAAGCATTATTTAAGTATGTGACTTCTCATGAAACTGTATGGCAGACTGCATTATGACTCACAGTTATCAGTATGCAAATATAATAATGATCTAGAGATAGATTTGAATATTTTGATATTTTGCTTACATATCTATAGTATGTTTAATATTTTAGATACTGTGTGGTGTGCATGCATATATTTAGTGCATATATTTACATGTGTTCTCTTTCAATTTCAGGTGTCTTATGACACCAGAAAATTCAGATCCTCAGTTCCACCTGGAGTACAGGGGTCCAGTTTCTATGAAGGGCAAAAAAGAACCAATGCAGGTTTGGTTTTTGTCCAGAAAGAGTACAGAGACAGAGGTATGAGTAACTAGAATGTAATTATTTTTTTTCAAACTAGGCATAAACATTACAAATTTAATGTAAACCACTGAGATCCATTTGCATTTGCAAAACTAAATGTTCCCTAGAAAAAATGAAGAGTTTTGTACAACACTATTCACTATCTTGACAGCACTTGAAAGTCCTTGATTATTTGTCTTTGCAGTTTGTGCAGTTCCTGAAAGAGTACTTTTGATTTCAAAAAGTCCTTGAGGGAATGCCAAGTGTTTAAATATTTATATCTCACTCTTACAGATTTCTCCACTGTACTAGATTTTGCAATATAATGTCCGTTTCTGTTTAGCTGACATGTCTGGTTATCAGCACTTCAAAATTCACCATTTGCTTTCTCGCAGTAAGTGAATAAATGTGCCTTCAAATATTTAGGCAATAGTCCAGCAACTACTTGCAGGCAGGTTCATAGCTGATGGTGGTCTGTTAACCCCTGATGGAACCTGCTTGTTCAGAGACTGTTGCATGGTAGAGGTCTTGCTTAGAAACATGCAGGGTGAAAACTATTTCTTTTAATGACATCTTCTCAAAATGATGTAGGGTAAAGCTCTTCAAGCACTGAGTGGTCTTTTAGCTTATTCCTCAATTTCAGAATTCCAGGCATGTATTATCCAAATCTCAGTAAAAGCCAGTGAAATCTAGACTCATAAGTGTGCTACAAACTTATAAAATGAATTACAGTATGCCTGCTGCTTTGCCATAGCTGAGCAAGTGCATACATTCCACCCATTGTCAACAGGGAGAAAAAAGAAGTAATTTACATAGCTTGAATTTTGCCCTAAGTAATACAAAAAGTTTTACAAAGAGTTTTAAGCTAATGTATTTCCTCTTAAAAATGCACTTGAAGAAAATACTGAAAGTCATCAATTACCTTGGCTGAAATAATTCTTGTAAGTCACAGGAAATTATTTATGCGTCTGAATACTCATGTACTTCTGAAAATGAGATTAAGGCTGTTAAACTGTTAAGGTTCTTTAGGAGACCTAATCCAGATTTATTACCACTGGTACCCAAGTATATGAATAATGACTTTTTAGTGTTAACTCCCAATATTAACCCCTGGTATTAGACTTCAGGGGAGAGCCTGTACTTTAACTCTGCATTTTAACTCTGTATTTTAGTATATATTACTTAATTATGTTCTGGGTGCCACTTTTGAGAATACTTTCCTATTCTTATTCTACAACAAGATTAACTGTAATTTCACATGGCTATCATTATTTCAAATCTATAGTTCTATTTAAAATATACCTTAATTAAACACCTGTCACTTTTTTTTCTGCATTATAAATGTCCTATCATTTGTAGCAGGGCACATTGTAATTTTAAATGTAAATTTCAGAGAGGTACTGAGTCAGGTGGGTATTTTCCTTGTTTCAGCCTCACACCTGTTTAAAATGAATACAAGGTTCAGATAGTCTAGGATTTTAAATGTTGCTATTTCTTTTCAGAGATCTTGTATGACGTTTGGTTTTGTTAATCCTCACAGTAGTCCTGAGAGATACTTGCTAATACTGTGACCTAGTAATCGAGCTTTATAGAGGGAGCCATGGAGGCAGGAATAAACCTGGCAGAAACATATTGTGAGCCTGATTTTCAGGCTCTTAAGGCTCACAGTTTAGGTACTTTCAAAAAGTCTTTCTAATTTTAATAGTTTTTGTTAATTCTGAAATTCAGATATAGATATAATTCTTACAGTTGGAAGGACTTCTCCCATCATAAGTATCTCTTCTAAATTGTACTAAGTTTCAGAGAACAGGAGATTAATGAAAATAGTTCTTGAATCATAGAGAAGATATTTCTGATGATTAGGCTTCTACTTTGAAGTTTTCTACCTCCAATGTCTTTAATCTAGGATAGATGCACATTAGTGATATATTTTCCTTTTCATTATATCCATTAGAGAGTTATTAGCTCAGCATTTGCAAGTCTATCAGCATAATATTTTACCCTGGAGACCACTAATAAAGATATGGTGAGGAAAGAGGGCAAAATACTTACAGCTGCTGTAGACATGTGAAACCAAGTCTTAAAATTTGCTCTTGCTCTGCTAGGCCTGTAGGAAATTATAGAGTTGAAGCAGTTCAGCATGCCTCAAACTTGGTTCCTAAGTTGACATCTTTAATATCAGTCACCATGAGAAGCAGTTATTTCTGAGGAAGACCTAATTTACAAGAAAAAGTGTTGGTTTGCAGTGCTGCTCCTTTACTTTTTTTCCACTTAAGATATCTTCCATGATACCAATACAGCAAAAAAGAGAAACATGAGAAATACACGTAGGAAAAAAGCAACTACCAATTACTCATTTTGCATCCACTTGTTTGCATATTATAAGATTAATTATTACCATCTTAATTATTTTAACAGTGGTTCAGCTGAAGCTTCTCTCTTGAGAAACAGATTTGTTGTAAAAAATAAATCTTGCACAGAGCCTCAGATGTCTGACTGCAATTTTCCTCCCTCCCCACTTTGAAATATCTTTCTCTTCTGCCCTGTTCCCACATTACTGATGGGAACAAATTAAAGTATCTTAGAGCTGGTAGTTCATCAGGGAATGTAAGAATTGTTACATTCCTACATATGAAAGAAATACATGCACTACCTATGCTTTATTTCTTTTTGTTTACTGATATTGCAAGTTGTAAAATGTATTTTGTCACTGCATTAACCCACCATGTTGTTGCTTCAAAGAAAATCCCTTACTTCTTGAATTCTACTTGCATGCACTCAAGGAAACAAAGCAAGATACTTTCTGAACTGAGGGAAGAGGAAGAGGACGCTGGATAGGGTGCAATACTGTCTCCAAATAGGGTGCCTGGCAGTAAGGTTGAGTTATGGATGTTATTCCACATTATATCTCTGATTGCCACATGCAGTACCATTGTCTTTCACTTTGTCTTTCATTGTCTTTCCTCCTAAAATCATAATCATAATTTTTTTCCAGGCTTGCTTGCTAATTTTTTGCCCTTATTGTTTGGTATTGTATATCTCTCTATGAGCATGTATTTCAAGCTTTCCTTTTTTTGATATGCATTTTTGCACTTTGGTCATTCCTACCACTTGAAATTGAATGAAACTGTGTAGAATGCACGCCACAACTAACCAGTTCAATCTGATGCTTCACATCTTCATCTTCATCTCTGAAGTACAGTGGTTATGTGAATTGATGACATTTCTGGAAAGATAGGTGTTTCAGTTGATGGGCAGAACAATGAACCTAAAAAACAATTTTTAAAAACAATAACTAAAGCAGTATTATGAAAATTATTGTATAAATGTTGTTATCAGATTTAGTTCTGCTATTACCATGCTTCCCATTCATTTTGTGAATAACATTTGATGCCCTGTAAATTCCTGGTAAGAAAAAGGTTTCTCTTTTGATATCATCCTACATTTTCTCTTTGAAGATACTCTGTAAACATCTTCTGTATTGAAATGGGGCAGTTGGTTTTCTGATACTGCCATTTGAAGCATGTGCCAATGTACTTCTACTGAAATTCTGTTCACTTGCAATGTATTTCTCATTGATTTGTATTAAGTAAATTAAATTGTCATATTAATTATAGATTGCTGGACAATTTTAGACCAATTGTAGTGCATTGATTCTTGTCTCATGGAGCCCCTGGAGTTGAAAGGCATGCTCTCAGGACATGGTTGACATGGTTGCCTTCTGATTTAGTCTCTCAAATTTTCAGAAACAATCTTACTTTATTTCTTGGGAGGACCTGGTAATATTCTAGGCATCATGGCATAATGAAGGGATGTAAAGCTTGGAAAGGGTCATAGTGTCTTTTATCAGCTGATACAGTTAGTAAAAGTGGACAATGTATCAGATGCATAGATCTTCCATAACTTCAGTATACAGTGCATTTTTGTGTGAATAATATCTGTTCTTATCTGACTGATAATTTCTGAATATTTGCATTATAAAATAGGACAGTGCAATTACTTTGTGTATAAAAATTGTCTATATCTAGTATACCTTATTAGCACAGAATATATATGTATAAATGTTTCATGTTAATGTGCAAAAGAAATTGCAATAAATTATTTTTTCCACTGAACTATAGACATCTTGTGATTTTCTTTTGGAAGAAAACTGTATTTCATTGTTTGATGCAAAACAAGTATTTTCTCTGTTAAATAATTTACAGTCCAAATTTAAATAAATTATTGAGTCATTATTCCAATGTTTGCAAATGTCCAAGAGTCTCAAACATTCACGTTAATGGATTAAAGTAGGTTAAAGTAGTGTTCAAAATGGATTAATGCTTCAAAAATAGTAGACAAGGTTGCAAAAATACATACCTTCCTTTGAAACTGTTGGACAATATTTAACAATCAAAAATTATTAGCCATCCACTTTGAGCAGGATGTACATTACTAACCAAAGCTTTAGAAATGGGAAATGAAGAAAGGAAGCCACACACTTTCTTCTTCATCATCTCGCTGTTGGAGGGCAACACATCCCAGCACACCATCAGAGATTGCCCTCTCTCAAATAGATGCGCAGCAGCAATGCACACTTGAAGTTGATCAAGCTTACAAAAACTTTATTGGTGACTCCTAAAGACGCAGGATTTCTGACAGCTGTGATTGTGTATTGGTATAATTCACGCAAATGGCTCTGAAGGAACTGAAGTTCTGTGTCACACTTCAAGCTGATGGGAGATGGAGTGCCAGGAAACTTAAATAATGCTCTGAGTTTATACTCTATCTTCTTAATAACTTCAAAATATTAAACTCCTGTTAAGCTACTCTGTAACATAACCAGTTTCTTAAAGCACTAGAATGATAGCTCATATATTGTGTTCATATAAGAACTTTTTATCTCAGTACTTTTTAGGCAGGCACTTAACCGCTTCTGTTACTGAAACCGATCTTCACTGAAATGTTGCATTCAGCTACTAAAATTATACTTTGGTTAAATATTGTTCTCAGATAACAGTTAAACACTTCTGCAGGTATTTAGTTCTTTTATGTGTGCTCTACCACCTCTTTTATTGCACTGCAGTGATTTCCTTTTTTCAATAGAAGCTCTGTAGCTGAAACATGAGACAGAGTAATTACCAAAGTCTGTTTCAAAGGTCTTTACAAATGCACATACTTTATTTTAGTATTTTTTGTAAAAAAAAAAAAAAAAAAAAGAAACTTGAAGGAAGGAGAAGGGGAAAGCAGCCATGAAATTGAGAATTATGAAATGCTAGGCTCTTTCTAATCTTCTGGATCATATGCTTTCCTTTGAATTAAGATAGGCAGGAGAAGCTGGGTTTCGATGGTGTTTGTGCTGTGGCCATGCAGGGGACTCTGGGACTCTACTGCTAATTTAGAGTTGGCACTGCAGTTGTTTTCCACAATGCTGATTTGGTGCTTGGTAGGAACAACCTCTGGAAACATAATATCATGTTTGATTTTTTTTTTTAACAGAACAGTAAACAATGGATGAGATGCTCATTTGGATATAAAGTTACAGAATTGTTACAAAAATGTCTTCACTGAAAGGGTATTCAGGCGTAGGAACAGACTGCCCAGGGAAGTGGTAGAATCACCATCCCTGGAAGTGTTCAAAAGGCATGTAGATGTGGCGCTTGGGAATATGGTTTAGCAGTGAACACAGCAGTGCTAAGTTAATGGTTGGACTCAATGGTCTTAGAGGTTTTTTCCAAACTCAGTGATTCTGTGATTCTTTATAAAGGACATCCTTCAGGAAGGACAGATGAAGACAAAGCCAATAAAGTTATGTGAGATTTTTTTTATGACCTGGTTATGGTGTTTAATGTAGGTATTAGAACAAATCTGATTAGTTCCAAGCTCACATTTGAAAGACAATCACATGCCCAAGAAGAAAGTGGGATATGCTAGCATTTGATATCAATAAAAACTGGGTGGAGCTGGATGCCCCAGAACCTTTTCTAATAAACATCTAAGCTAATAAACATCTGAGTGTGCTGCAGTCAAACTGTGCACTGTAATGTACACTCTTGTACTTTTAAATTCTGATAGCCTTGTCAATAACATCTGTCTCCGTGGAGGCGGAGCAAGGCCTGAGGCATTGATATCCAAAAATGTGTTTTTCATTCACCATGTAGACCGGTCAACACTTACATATATTGTCACAAACTGTAAAATGGTTATCCAATGCATTTCCAGAGCTATCATATATTAAAAGGGAGAGAAAAAAATTGGTTCATCATGTTCTATCAGTATGAAAACTTGAAGAGAATTTGGCATTCATGTTCTCCAGACAGTCATCAGACAGTCAGCATAGTGATACAGATGGGAGTTTTTGGGCAATTGTAAATTAATTCTGTCAGTCACGGTGTTGGCTTATTGTCTCCAAGTAAAGGGAAGTTACTGGACTTACAGTCATGTTTTATTTTAACAAAATTTTATTTTTTGTTATAACAAGATCCTTTCTTTCCTGGGGGAGAGAGTTTGAAACTGTTGGTATTTCATACACCTACTTGACCATGAGAGGGGAGCAAATAATAAGCCAGTAAACAGAGCTGGGTTAATGTAAATGTAAAAAAAAAAAAAAAAAAAAGGAAAAGGTTTCATTACCCAATCTATAGCTGAACATACTAGGTACTATTTTTTTTAAATACCGTTCTTTAGACTTCTGGTTGACAGTTGTGGAAAAACTGCAACAATACATGCTGGCTCCACTAATTCATCTTTTGTTATTAGCAGGAAAAGGCTAATGTTCTTTCTTATCATAATCAACAAATCTTTTTACCAGTGCAACTGTTTTGGAAATAGTGACTAGTATGGAATGTAAGAACAAGTTTGTGATTATTATTCTGGGGTGAAGTTGTGTGATCTCCATTATAAAGGTTTTGTTCCAGACTATTCCCTGTATCCAGCAGTCAGATGGGCATTGCCTTTACTACTGGTTATTTTCAGAGATGATTATGCACCTAGTACAGACACAGTGCTACAGAACAACTGTACTTTCAAGGGAAGCAGTTTTCTGTGATGAGGATCTATCTGTTCATATGTTAGACATGTCTGGCAGGAAACCTGTGTGGGTTTTTTTATATTGCAGGTTCTCAGGGTCATTCTAGTCGTTCAGAATTGATTTTACATTTTGGTAATTGTGGTGTCTTGTCTAGTGCTCAAACAACTGACCTGTGTTTAAAATGACAGAACTTAGCTGAGTGCAGGCAAAAGGCTGAAAATGTTCTTGGTTGGTGTTGAACATAATCCTGAACTGGAGACCAATTAAGCTAATAGTCCTTAAGTCTTTGTTTAAAACAAACAAACAAACAAACAAACAAAGACCAGAAAAGCTACATAGCCATAGTTTTCAGATAAGAAATAAAACTCTGAGTTCTGAGTATTGCTACCTGAGTAGCTGAGTATTGCTACCTTCAGCCCCTATGTCAATATGAGCATAGTGCTGTAATGAACTGCGTGAAAAATAAACCATCCTCGTAAATCACATTGAACTATGCAATGTACTAAATGTGAAGAAATGCACATCAGCACTACACAAGTCCTAAACACTCTTTGTAAGGTTCCTGGAAAGAAAAGACAGCCGGTTATGTCCTGTTATTTTTGGATATTTTTTTCAAGTCAACTTAGTAAATGTCAATTTACGTATTCAGTCTTCAGATACAATCTGATTTCAAAAAAAACCCTGTATAATGAAGTTGAAGAGTAAGTATCGTTTTTCCACAGAGGACATAGTGAATCATTCAGAGCTTCAACTGCCTGTACAAGAAACCAAAGCCTTGCTTTCTGTCACATTGTAGGTGTGTTTGTGGGAAATTTTGTAATGATCTAGAGGATAAGAAACTTGCTCAGAAAATAAGGATACATGCCTTCTCACACCGCCTTCCTTTCCCACGTCGTCCTATCCTTCAGGTTTTATAAATGCCTGTATATACATGCACACGCACGTGCATACATATATCTCACATTTAACTCATGTGTAGGCCACTCTTCTGTCCCTGCTGCTCGTACCTGTGTCCAGGAGAAAAGATGATACTCATGAGGCCTGTACAAAATGTGCAATAATACTGTAGTAATATTGATGAAGGCACTGTGTGGGGTCTGGGTAGTTACTTCTAGTCCTTGTCCCTGGAGTCCTTCTTTCTGTTTAATGTAGAACATATGAGCAGTCTTAGGAGCACAGTTATTGGCAGGGAAGGGAATAGAGAGGGACAGGCGGGAATCACCTGAGTTCCAACTAAAATGATGAAAAAGTGTCCCAGATTGCAAGCAAGCATTGTTTTCTCATCTCCAACTCGTACTGTGTGTGTTTAAGATTTGGTATACATACATTGTTAAGCTGGAGATGTCAGTATTTTCTCAAGCTATAATTAAATTTTTCATCATGGAGATGCCAAGAAAAACTCAACCTTTATTTATAAAATACCCGTCCTAGAATAGGTTTTTTGCTAATTCATTGTTGGGCATGATCAATTTTTCTGTTGGGGTATCTGTAGGTAAATTTTGACTTGTATTTTCAATTGGAAAACACAGCACTACATCTGGAGACAATGTCTTTTGTCTCTTGCATTCCCAGATATGTCACATTTCAACTATGATACTTCATATTTTTGGACCATGTCTTTCCTGGCACCACCGCACTGCAACAGTAGGAAACATTACTGTCTGAATGCTATAGCCTATCAGAAAGAACCAAAGTGAACACAACACTCCAAGAAGCCACTGATTGCTTTTTCATTACTCTTTCTTCATTTCTACCTCAATATATTTGCCTGAATAAATTGTTCAAAATGAACCTGCAAAATTAAGAGCTCCTGCAAAAATGAAACATCATGCAATAGCCGGACAATAAGGCTGATGGAGTGGCCCTTCACTGTCACAGCTGCCAGTCCACAGTTTTTGTGTTCCTTCTTGTCTAATGGAAGAACCTAGCCTGTTGTGTGCGAGATGATGTCACGTTTTCTAATTAAATGCTGTGTGTTACTGTTCTAATATTTTCCCCCCTGTTGCTACAGGGCAATCTGTACAGAATGTTGCAACAGAAAACAAAAAGGTGTTGAGGAGTACATTCAGTGCAGGTAGCTTGGTGTGCAGCTGCAGTGAGAGCTGCAGGTTGAGCCCTGGGTTGCAAGAGCCCCAGGCAGGAGGCTGTGACCTGGTGCCGACCTTTTGCACAACAAAGGGCACAAGGACCTGTGGCCCAGCCAAACACTGAGAGACATGGTGGACCAAACACCCAGAGATATGGCAGGAACCAATGACCCCCAGACTTTGGTGCACTCAGACTGTGAGGGTATAAAAGCCGAGGGGTTCCTTTGTTTGGGGTCCATCCTCAGAGGCATCAGCTCAAGCTGTTATTTTGTTACTTAGTTATGGCACCAACATTAAATTATTTGAAGGATCTGGATGTCTGAGGCTGTGCTGTGGGAAACCTGTGGCCAAGCCAATAGGAAACCTGGTCTGACTCTGTGAGTGTGGCATGTGAAGCTGTGAAGGGGCCTCAGTCCCAGCTCAGGTATGGCCAGATTTGCTGCTGAATGGTTGGACAGGGAAGTTTCCTTAACGAAGGATTAGACTATTGTGTCAAGCTTTGAAAGCTCTGCAAGGCTGACAAGATAAAGCCATAGTGATTGCTTGGTGTATGATCCTGCCTGTAGCTCTCAGACCAGACTTTGAGTGCCATCCTGAGGAAAAGGCAGTGAAATTGTCAGAGGTGCTCTGTTAGAGCATTTCAGTGCAAGAGTTTGGACTTCCCTTGTTTGTGTCCTCCAGCGTGACAGCAAAAATTTACTTCTCTGCCTTCCATAATTAATAGGAATACTTTTTTTGCGTGTAACAAAATAGTACCCTGCAAAAAGAAAAAAACCCAAACCTTCATGCCCCACTGCAATACCACGTGGGTTAAATACTCTACATCCAAAAAAATGGATTTTAATCACTTTGTAAAATCATAACAGGATGGAAGAACACTCTTTAGAAAAGGAATACTACCTTTTCTTAGTTGAAATGTAAAAGGAGGCAATGGGATGGGTTGCTGAATTCGTGTTAGTCTTGCAAAAGGTATGAGGCTTGTGGTCCTAAGGCTGGAAGTGCGGCTGGTCTGGACCTGTGGTGGCTCTCCTGGATGCACCTCAGTCTGGCCCCACTGAAGCACCACAGCATTGTCAGAAACATACTGATAAGACATTTGCTTAACTAGATCTGGCTTCTCTTTTGTTGTTCATTAGTTTTTAGCAGGAAGAGTAATTTTTCTTGAGCAGCAACTCGAAACTGGTTAAAGTATCCCAGGCTATAAAAAATAGGCAAAAAGTAACAGTAGGGCCTTGTTTTATTCTGACCCCAGCAAAAAAGACATTAATAGAATCCAACAGGTCACCCAGGGGTGGAACAGGAGCTGCCTGAAGAAGGAATGTGTCTGTTTTGTTTGGGATTTTTAAATTGAAGTCTGTAGACAGGATACTGAGAACTGGATAGTTTTACCTTACTGTGTTTTAATGTTTATTGTATGTTTATATACAAGTAGAAGATAAAAGGTTCCCTGGAGAATAAGAACGTTTGTGGTTGGCACTGAGTAACTTTATGTTTGTAGGCTGCGACATGGACACAAACACTTTGCATGGTGTTCCTGCAGGGTGAAGGCTGTATTTCTGTGCCCTTATGGCTGATTCGCTGTTCACTGGGCTGTCACCTCTGTTGAGAGCTGAGACTGCAATCGCATCAGCCATGTTATTGCAGGGTGAAGAGTTTGCAACTAATACCCAGGCAAAACTCATTAGAGGGAGACAGTAAATTCTGGATTAAACAAACACATGGACCATGGCTGAAGGAAATTCATAAGACTACAGATGTTTTGCAGGAATGAGGAGGAATCAGAGTTCAAGGAGCATTTAGAGGAGTGTTTGGACAATGCTCTCAGGCACAGGGTGGGATTTTTGGGGCTGTGCCGGGTCAGGAGTTGGACTTTGATGATCCTTGTGGCTCCCTTCCAACTCAGGATATTCTATGACAAGTCTGGTCTGCAATCCCAGGGCAGAGTCTGCTGTCAGATAGGGAAGGGGCACAGAGGTCTCTGTGGCTGCAGGACTCTGCGCCTCCAGAGTCTTGTCAACTACCCCTGCTGTCACCTTCCTGGCAAAAGGGTAGAGAGAAGCAGCTGGCCATCAGCCTGGAGGCAAATGCGCTTACCTTGAGTGCTGGAGGCTTGCTTCTGGTTGAAGGCATCAGGATCTGGCACGTATTTGCAAGCGAAAAAACACAGGGTCACCTTGTCAGTTGTTGCTGGCTTTCTCCTGTCTAGCAGGCAGTTAGCTCTCTGCTGTGCCTGCAGTGCTCCTGTTTAAAAGATGAGAAATTAATCTCTGACCAAACAGGCACCTTGAACTGTGCATGTTTGTGTACTGCACACTCTTGCATAGGGTATCAAGAGTGGCACACAGACTGCGAAATCTAAAGTCAGCAGCTGTTG
Organism: Pachyramphus minor; assembly: GCA_013397135.1. Taxonomy (NCBI): domain Eukaryota; kingdom Metazoa; phylum Chordata; class Aves; order Passeriformes; family Tyrannidae; genus Pachyramphus; species Pachyramphus minor. Next base: position 1,039,556 of record VYXB01005258.1, read on the forward strand.
GAAGAACTTGCTTTCCTGAGATACTCTATTCTCCTCCTAAGGAAGACCATGGAAATAACTGCTGCTTTGCTTTGGTCGCTGGAAAAGAAAAAAAACCAAAAAAGGTCAATTTTGTTTATACAGGTAAGTATTTAATTTTGAAAGCAATTGTTTACTTCCATTGTTCATTTTATAAAGCTGAAAAGAGAGGCTATCTGGACAAAAGTGCTAGTTTAATGATTAGATCTGTGCCTCTGTGAGAGGCTCAACCTCAATTTTCACTTGAACTTTATTTTATAAACCATGCTGCATACATGTCAAGGGACACTGTCCATCCTTTTGGTTTACTGGTTTTGTTTTTACTAAGTGTTGAATTTTCACCTTGCCCTTGACTGCCTCTGGTACCCTGAAGAAAATCACAAGTCTTTCCCTTCTTGACTTCTTCTAACACTGCTTTGAACTTCAGACATCAGTGTAATGTACGTGGTTGTTTTATCTAATAGTGGTGGTATTGATATTATCTAAAAAACATGCATCATATGGTTCATTACATTTTAATTCAGGAATACACAGAACAGATGTTTTGCCTCTGATGAATGTGCCAATACTTTGTATTGCAACAGCTGTTCTGTAAACAGATGTGACATAAACTACCATTTTAAATGAAGATCAAACCTTCCAATATCTACATAAGAAATTGATATGATGCCATGGATCTTTGGTAACATTTTTGTAAGGACTATGTAACAATGCTGTTGTTACTTCAACTTAAGGTAATGAGTTAAATTTTTTCCAAGCACCACACAGTATTCCTGTAGCTACCTTTAGAGGAAGCTCTTAGAAGAAAAGCATTCTAGAAGTAACCAAAATTTGTTACAATGTAAATCCTATTTTAAGAGATAATTGTTTTAATCATTTAAGAATTACAACCCACATCTTTCTAAACACTGAAGTTCATAATTCATGGGTAGTTTCTCATACGAGGATTTTTGGTCCATTTCCGCTTCCATAGAATGCAATTTTATTGGCCCCATGAACCTGGACACTTCTGGCAACTGTAACATTGCTGCAAGACAATGCTGCATTAGGGTATTACCATGATGCATTTATCTAGTCTGATAGTGGAAATACTTGTTTGAGAGAGATCTCAGCACTTCAGGAGTGACTTCTGTTGTGGAGTGCTCACTTCTCTGCTAGGAGTTCCAGTTTCTATCGATCAACAGTATCACTCCCAACCAGCGGAGCTTAATTTTACACATCTATTTCTGTACCTTATGTTCATATCTACTATAGCCCTCTTGTAAATATACAAAAAAAAAAAAGTTCTAGCAAGACAAATGTCTTCAGAATTGAAGACTGCAATGAAAAATACTTGCAAAAAAGAAAAACTAATATATTTTTCCAGACTGTTTCCAGATTGCTCATACTTAGTGTATGCCTAAAGTCCCTGGATCTGATGCTTCTGTTCTGTTCTGCAGTTCTACAGTCTTCAAGCTACTGCACAATCTTTAATTGTGAGGATGTAGATGAACTGGAGGGACTGATGTTAAAGAGTCCTTGCTTCTTTCCCTCGTCTATTCCTGTAACAATTCCCTTTCCCTTTGGTGCATCTCAGTAATGCAGATTTGCACTTTGGGTTGTATTTATCAGGACCGTTTTACTTGCTCACTGTACTTGAAAATATGCATAGGTCATTGGAGTTACTAACCACAGTCACTAGGTCAGGTTGGAACATCTCCTCCTCCTAAACAAAAAACATGTGCTGGAAAGCTCCCTACCCACGGGAAAACAAAAGCAGTTTTCTTCTGGCTGATATGCAAGTGGGTGAATTCTATCAGTGCACAGCTTGGTGCAAAAAAATGTAATAGCAGTCAGGGGAATAGAATTCTGAGCAGGAAATTAGGCTGTGAAAGGAATAGCCCCCACCCACCAGCACACAGCTCAGTCAGGCAATACTTTTAAGGACTGCTGTGGCTTTTTCAGTGATGCCTGTTTCCTCTCTGCAGGGGCAGATGAAACACATAATCAGGAGGCTGCAAAAAACAGACAAGTTCCTTCCTGAGCACCAGGCCTCATTTGGACTCCTCCCATTGTTTGGACACTTGCACAAGCAGCATTATTTGGGATGCACCTGCCTTGCCCTGTAGCAGAGAGAGTGTGGCTCTGTGGGTGCAGGGGACCTGGGCAAGGGAGACTGGCTTGCAAGGTGCTGGAGGCTCTGGTGCCCACTGAGAACTTTCTTCCCTCAGCACCCAAACAAACACTACAAAGCAATGTAGCTGCTTTTTCACTTTTAGCAGGAAAAAGAGGGACAGAAGTTGTAAGCAGTCCTGTAAGCATGGCCAAAGGAATTGTTTTGGTTTATGGATCTGAGAGATGCCTGGCATCTGTTTTCTGTTTTGCTGTCCTTCACCTCCTTGGGGCAAATGTTAATCTGCTGATGCATGTGAACTATGCATTTATTTTAATTATCAAATCCTGTATATGCTTTATTTAATTAATCTGTTGTTAGTAATACATAGCCAAATGCATGCGTTCACAATACATCATATAAATCCATTCTACTCAAGGCTTTCTCAGCAGCAGAGTCATTCTGTTCAGCTGATTGCTGAACAATCTCAAAAACTAACGCTCAACTTATTTCAGCTTGTTATTTGAAGGTAGAAAGCATTTGGGTAATGTAGTATTTATAAATAAAGACAGGGAGACTGAAAAAAAAAAATTAGTCAAATTTTGTCCTTGATGTAACTCTCCAGGATCATGCTAGCTTTAACCATTATTGCTTAGGATTTTGTTGTTAACGACATTCATATTGATCAGTAGCGGTTGGGTATTTTCGTTGCAGGTCATCCTTGTTCTGTTCTTGGAATCATGTAAATTACTGATCAGTTTGTGGACTTGTTTAGATTCTTTATTAAGAGAAAAATGTCAGAATTATACAGTTGAATTCTGAACTATAATTGCTGACTTCACACTGTGAGACTGTAATGAGTGTTTCATGTAACGATTAATTAATGGAGCCGAATTCCATTGCTGGATGCGAACTCAGTAGGAGTTTCTGCCTTCAGAAGAAGTTTGGTGTTATAAAAGATACAGAAGCAAAGAAGAAGAAAGAAGAAAGCAAAAGTCTAGCGTTTCCCTGTTTGGAGTTGTTTGGATCATCAGTCCTGATTTTCCTCAGAGGTATGAACTGTACCATTGTGAGAAATACTCCCTTCTTCAGTTGGAAACTACCCCTTCCTTTTCCACGTAGAGGATGTTTCCCCTCTTGGATGTATCTTTGGAATTGAATAATACTAATTTGCTTATACTGTTCTTGATTTCCAGACAGAGTTTTCTGCCAGAAGTTTCCTGTTGGCTTATTGTACTGAAAACCTCCCATGGTATCTGCAGAATTTGGCAATATGAGAATTCAGTTGTGTATCAGCAATAAAGAATAAACAGATTGTCTCCAAATTTAGATGTAAACCTCACAATGCAGTATTTACTAGTGTCACCAGCGGAGCTTATGTGTGTATTTGCTGGAGCAGACTCAAAGATGTCATCAGAACAACTGGGTGGCAGAAAGCTTGGCTGTCCAACCTAATTTGAAACCATTGCTGCTCATCTCTTCTTCAGGTGCTTAACATGTTTCTCTTCACAAGGGGGACTCAGGAAGGGTCATGTCCATTGCTATGACAGTGCTGTGGCTGTTGTCCACTCCCTATTTAGGCCATTTGTTTTACATTAAGACATCTAATGTTTCTGAGCAAACACTAAGAATGAGAGAAAAGATAATAGCCGTTGCCTACCTAACCACACTTTCTTATCTGACCAAGTAAAGCATCATCCCAAACACTCAGTTGGTTTGAATTGAGGAAGGAGACAGATGCCTAAAGCTGAAAGACCTTTGGAACAGGGTGTGTGTTTTGTGGGTCTTTGTCACTCACACAGTTGATTCTTTGCCTGAACTGCGATACTGGAAAATAAAGAGCAACTAGGAAATTACTCTTCGGGACAAATGAATTCTCTAAAGTATGGTGCCATACTGCATCATGTGACTTCATTTCCCTGAGGAAATGTAAATCTCTTAGTAACAGTGTTACCTTTTTTCTCTTTTTTTTCCTCCTACTTGCTACTGTTTGTTTGATTTTCGTGTTTCAACAGTGAACAGCTTCTTACAATTTGTTTTAAAATGACGTTTTGTGATGTTTCTTCAGTCAAATATTTTTTTCTCATATCTGGTTTGTTGAATGTGGGGCATTGTTTGCCGTTTTTATTCATACATTTCTCAGATGTTTGGACTAAAACAACCCCAGAAAATTCCATTTATTCAGACTGCAGGAAAAGATGAAGATGTGATGTAGCACTTCCACTCACATAACTGTGAGTCTTTAACCATTTACCTGGAAAGGAGCTGTAAGAAACTTGTCTGATGCAGCCATGGTGTACTACTCAGGTGAGGAAGACTGCTTTTCTGAGATTTTGCCAGCACCAGACTTACACAGCTAACAGGGGTAGGCACAGCTAACAACCTTCAAGCTTGAGTGATTTTATAGGAAAATACTTTTTTTTTCCTGTTTAGTTTAAGTTTCAAGAATTGGTGAGGATTAAGGAAATACTTTATACCTTAACCAACACTTTTAAGTAACATTAGATCAACTGGCTTGTTAGATCCTTAGGAAATGCTTTGATCAGTTTATTTTGTTAGAGAATGGGGATGGCTGTACACTTTTGTTTGTTTGTTACCTCAGAAATCAATCTAGACATTGTGCTGCAAAGATGATGTCACTTGGTTCAGGCTAAGTAACATCAGGTTTGCCAGCAGTTCCTTTGAAATACTTTCCTCAGTTCATACATCATTAACCAGAGGGAAATAATCTTCAGCTATACTGAGTAATTCCATAATAGGTGCTGAGAAATCAACTCCATACACAAGAAGGGTTGTGAACAGCTGCCTAAGGCAAGTGGGGCATCTACTGGTGAGATGCTGCAATGATATTGAGTCTACTACAATACAGTCTGATCTAAATCCTGTGTAAATTTTCCTTTCCCAAATAATCAAGTGCCGGGCCTGGTTCCTGAGCTCTTTGGAAAAAAAATCTCCTTGAATAAATCCTTAATTTCTGACACTGCTTTAGAGATACATGTACATTGCAGTAGTAGCCTTGTGAAATATCTTAATTAGAAGAAGAAAAGAAATGAGCTAAAGAAACTTGTCAGAAAGTATGATGCATGTCTTTAACTGTCTCCAACCTTTCCCTGCTGCAGTCTCTCATGGCAAGCTCTCTGACAGTTTTGTGCAGTCTTCCTTGTAGCAAGAGCTATTTTATACTTTGATTTACTGCCTAAGGGTGTGAAATGAGTACAATGCATAAGGGAATGCAACAATACTCTATGGTCATAAAATCCAGAGTTCCCAAACACAGGTTGTTGTCCACATTAATTGCCTTCCTCCATTCTTCAGAAAATGTATGCAACAGCATGAGATTCTCTACAGTGTTAAATAAAGTTCAATGACTTCTGCAGAATGCATTCAATTTTTTATTTTTTTTTGCATAAAATTCTGTGTTGCATCTCTTTGTGCACATCAGACAAGAAGCCCTTGGGCTTTCCCAATCACGTCACTAATTTCATTGTTAGCATTAACATTTTGGAATCAAACAATTACCATGGGAAAAGCTTGCCAATATATTTACTTGAAGCATGGATGTGCACTTGTGAAAAGGAAAAGTAGCAAAGGCTTGCTGAACTGGGACGTGATCTGGTCAAACTGTTACAATATGTCGTTTCTGCTCTCTTTATAGATATGATATTTTCACCTACCCAGAAAAGCCAAACACTTTCTTAAGAATTTTTAAGTCTTAGAGGAGAAGTCATACATCACAATACAAAAGCACCCTTGCTTCTGCTCTGCTGCATAGCACGCTTTCTAAATTTAGCTGTACTGGGGAATCAATTGCTTTATATAATCTTATCACAAGCCATTGCTGAAAAAAACCCCCCATCTGACACTGTCAGTTGACCTTGGGCAAAACAAGTCGTGCTTTCTTCAGAGCTCCTTCAAGTGAAGTGACTAGAAGACTCTGTAACCAAGCAGTGATTTCCGCTGTCCTTGTCCAAAATAAGTGGAGTAAGCAAAAGTCATTTTAGTCTCATTAAACTAAGCAAAGATGCAAGTACCTTCCTTGTCTGAGAACTGTCTTTTTTTTTTTTTGCTGATTTTTTAGCATGTTCTGTGCTTCATTTCATTTGAACTTTTGAACAGAAACAATACCAGTTTTGTTTACTCCTTTCAACACTAATTTTCTCTTATTTAGCCCTTATTAGTAGAAGCAAACAAAACCAAAAAAGATCATTATGATTGATGCTACAAACGACTTTGATCTCTGAAATACAAAGTGTGCTAGATACTATGTTTAAACTTTCTCTTGCTTTTCTTTTTATCCAGAAGTCAGATAATACCTGATTCATACTTCCAAACCCATAATTTCTTCTGGCTTAAGAATTCCATAGTTTGAAGCTGGGAGAAGTCTTTAGAAAAATATTGAAGTATGTTTGCTCTGTTCTTTCCATTCCTCCTCTGTGTTAGCCAATGCACACCTCGGACAATGGGGTTAAGATGACCTTTTTTGTATGACTGCTGAGCCAAATGTTTGTGTGCTTGGTAGTAGTGAGGGGGACAAGTCCCAGAAGTGAAGTGACCAATAAAAAGAATAGAGCAAAAAATCTTCAACTTTAAGGTCTCTAAAGCCTTCAGTTAGAGGACAAAAATCAAAGCATCTCTTTCTAGGAAGCAAAAACATTTCGTGTATTTCCTGAATTGCATATCCTAGGGCTTATGTTGAAGGGAAGCTGTTGCAAATGATGGCCAAATGGTACTAATTTCATTATTTTATATCTACCCTTAAGGACTTGGCTGTTTAGTAGGTACACTTACTCACCAGAGTCTTCTTAAGAAGTGTAAGACTAAACCATTACTGCTCTATAGACCCACACAAATGTATGAAATCACAGAAGCTTTTCTGTGCTTTTAAAGGAATAAACATTCAGGAAGCCTGAATCAGCACCAAAGCCACAGAATTCTTACACTCACTGATTTTTAGTAAGACTAAGATGAAGCTTTTAGTCCTTATTATCATCTTTCATGACATTAAACAATGAACGTGGCCTATGTTTGCTCAATTGCCATCCACTCAGATACCCTGTGGTTCTCCACAGTAGCTGACAAACTCATGAGATATTTTGGATGTGTTTCAGATAACAGATAATACACTGTAGATTTTATGTTATTAGGGACTTTCCTAATTCTGCTAGGCAAAGTCTCTATATTCTTCACTGGAACATGTAACAGTGGAACCTACTTTTAGGTAAAGACTTGTTAATAAGGAACCTGCTTTTTCAGCATAGCAATACTCCACCTTTATGATGGTCAAGAAACTTGTGTGTGATAATATAGTATGTGTATTGTTTCTTGTCACTCAAAATACAGAAGATAAAAGTGCAAGAAGATAAATGCTAAGTTGTATTGTATGTCAGCATCACTTGCTATGCTTTTAAAAAAATGTTAATTTATTAAAATTTTAGGTAAAGATTACATTTGTCTTTACATCAGAAGGAAAGTGAGACTTTGCAAAATGCTCTCTTTAAAGTTATTTAGTACAGTTAAATAGTTCTAGACAATAAAAGAAGCAGGGTGACTAAGGAGTGCAGAGAAGGGAGCAATATAAAATATTACTGTTTCCTTTGGATCTTAAAAAGAAAAGGAAGTTGCAAAACCAATTGGTTCTGGACTTCTACAAGTCACTAACATTCTTGTATTCCCCTCTTTTTTTCCTTATGTGTTGGTTGATTCTGGGATGGATTGTTCCACTGAGGCATTTCAGGAGCCTTCAATAGAAGAAAGATGCACATCCAACAGAAGTTAGTAAAAATATACTCGAGCAGTTCTATGATTGTAATCATACTGGCACCACAAAACAATCCAAGCTGGCCACCTACATCGGCTGTAATAGGAGGAAATAAACATGTGTCATCCAAAGCATTTAGTTTAGTCTAGCAAGCAAACAAAACCTGCCAGGCTCAAGTGTTAAATACATTCAATATACATAATCCATCACTTTAAGAAAACAGAATTAATATTCTTAAGAATGTTTACTGAAGAAGACTAATGTGTTTTTGAAAATTCTAAATAAAGCAAGTACAACACAAGACATCCTACTGGGAAACAGATACTTAAAATATTTCTTACTCCCCTGCCTTTTTAACTGTTCCCTTGTTTCTCCTCCCCATGTTCTCCCTCTTCCTTCCAAATCCCATAAATGTCACTATTCTTACAGTCCTGCATGTGATATAGCCATAAATTAGTGCCAAACTTAATTCTTACTCTCAGCTGTTCTCCATACCACAGGTTCTTTAATAGAATGACAGGAGACTGTATCAAAAAAGACCATGAGACAGACATGATTATTATCATTAGCAATATGGTAATATACTAAAATATATTACCATATATTACTATATATATAATATATAAATCAGTATATCAATATACCAAAAGTATTGATTTTTGTTCAGAAGCCTACAGAGTCTTTGATTCAGGAAGAGAGATAATAAAAAAGGCAGGTTTTTTTAGTCTGGTAAGGGTGGTTTTTTTAATTTATTTTTAGATAAATTATTGATCAACAATAAATGAATATTAAATATTCACTTACCAAGCAACTCAGATATAGTCAATGCCTTCTGCTGCTGTGTTATTTTGTAGCTCAGATCATGATATTTAATCTCAATACGCACAAGGTTTTGCCTAATGACAAATACATACAGTTTACTTGAGACAGTCAGGAGTGCTGTTCATTTTCATCAACATCTGTCAGCATGGTGTAAGTTCAGGGAGAGTCATGGTATCTTTTAATGAAAAATTAGGGGAGTGTTACCAAAGCCAATTACATGAGAGAAGGAAAAGAACCAAAGTGTCCTAATAAAAGCAGGAGCATACTGGAGGAGTAGATCTTCATGCTATATTGAAAAAGTAACTCTAGGTCTGTACTGTGAGATAGACTTGTGAGTATACTTTTTAAGAGTCACTGAGGTAGACTTGGGTGGAAATGTCAATCATTGTGACCTACAGCATATAAAGTGCCTGGAAATGTTGTCTACCACTCTTGATTACATGGAACTGCATATTTAATTGTGCTTATTCCAACAGGCATGTTTGTGTAGAACAGTGCTTATCCTATATTCAGAAGTTTAGTTCTATCTTCTGCTAATAGCCTTGTTTACCTATTTATATTCTTGCCTACAGCAAAACTGGGGGAGTAGGTAAATCTCAGTTGGAGCAAGTCCAGAGAAGGGCCATGAAGATGATCACAGGGCAGGAGCACCTCTCCTATGAAGACAGGCTAAGAGGGTAGAGAGTTGGGGGTGCTCAGCCTGGGGAAGAGAAGTCTCCAGGGAGAAATTATAGCAGCCTTCCAACACATTAAGGGGGCCTACAAGAAAGCTGGAGAGGGATTTTTCACAAGAACGTGTAGAGATAAGACAAGGAAGAATGGCTTTAAACTCAAAGAGGGTAGGTTTAGATTAGGTACTAGGAAGAAATTTGTTACTGTGAGGGTGGTGAGACACAGGAACAAGGTACCCAGAGAAGTTGTGGATGCCTGTCCCTGAATTTATTCTACACCAGGTTGGATGGGACTTTGAGCAACCTGATCTAGTAGGTGGCATCCCTGCCTATGGCAGGGAGGTTGGAACAAGATGATCTTTAAAGTCCCTACCAACCCAAACCATTCTATGATTCTTCAGAAATGTGAACAGCTACAGATTCTTGGGTTGACAGTGATAATAAGCTCATTAAAAATATTCATGAAAATAAAGTACTTTCTATACAAAATAATAATTTCTACCTCTTTGGGTGATAATTCTAAAACTCAGGTAGCACTGATTAATAAAAATAATCTTATTCTTATAGTTTCTATTAATAAGACTCCTATCATTGTCATGGAGTTGCTAGCAGAACTATCCAAAAAATATTTAACTTTTCCCTTCTTACATCTTCAGAAATAAATAGATCTCCATGTTTCATAGTTTGGAATATGTACTCATTAATGCATGGGCTGATTTCCTATTGGTTAAATCTTGGTAACAGGGGAATGTCCTGTATGTTCACTTGCTTAATTGAATAATTACTGGATTACTTATGATGTTTACCAACAATAAAATAATCAACAAAGATGAAATGTCCTGAAAGGATTAATATTTGCATATAATAACAGGTTCAATTTTCATAATCTTCATTGGGAACAGACTTTTTAGTAGGGCCTGAGAGACAAGAGGTAATGATTTTAAACTAAAATAGAGTAGATTCAGACTAGGTATAAGGAAGACATTTTTAACAATGAGGGTGGTGAAACACTGGAACAGGGTGCCCAGAGAGGTGGTAGATGCCCCATCCCTGGAAACATTCAAGGTAATGTTGCTTTGAGCAACCTGATATAGTTGCAAATGTCCCTGGTCATTGCAGGGAGCGCTTGGATTACTTGACTGTTAAAGGTCCTGTCCAATCCAAACTATTCTATGATTGTGTAGTTCCTGATCATGTATAAACCTATGCAAACATTTGGAGTCTGGTGGCTTCAAAAGTGAGAAAACTAGAGTTTTCTCTGAGACAATGAAACTCATAAATATTTCATTAACGAAATTTTCTGCGTTTTTTTTATAAACATACTTTGATGTTGTACATGCTATGAGTTCATGTAGCACCTTCCTTAATACTTACTTGTACTGCTGACATCTACAGCTGTGAGCAAGAGGCAGTTCAGTCTAGGAAACTGTGTTAAATGCTCTTTGACAAGTAGGTTGTATCTTTCTTATTCACAATCTCAGATGTATCTAAATATATTATATATATATTTATATATATGAATATATATAAATCTTAAGTAGTTTTGTCTGAGATTATATTATCTCACAGACAATGTTATTAATAGCACACATAACAATATGTTTTATGTTCATATTTTCATAGTATTATCTGTTAGAACATTAAAAGGAATTGATAATTTCTTTATTAGACAAGGTGTTAAGCAAAATTACCTGATGTATTCTGGGCTTTTCTTCAGTTTCTCAGAAAAATATTTTATGGCTTTTTCTCCTCCAAAACTTGAGTAGGAGATAGTGGTGGGATAATCTGTTTCTTCACATGGGGCAGGGCAAGTGGAATTGTGTGTTCCTACTGTACATAATCCTTTTATTTCTATATCGTCTGAAATTTCAGGACAAAAAAATTTGTACAGTATTTCTAAAAAAGCACACAGTTTAAAAACTTTTTGAAAAAACTTATTAATGACTTTTAACTGACTTTGATAAACATATGCATTAATTTTCCTAAGAAAAGTGTATACTTGTCAGTTTTGAAGGAACAAATAAGCATTTATAGCTGTCATTTGGGAAACTGATCACAATAATAAGGGTTGGGACATTTTGCTCACTTTTTCCAAAGAAATTTAGCACCTCTAAATCTTTCTACCTTTCTCAGTGCTTTGTGTGCTTATTACTTCTCATCCTGAGTTAAATAATAGGACAACAGAAGCATTTCCATGCTTTGTGATAGCTTTCTAATTACATAGTTAGGAATATATCCTTGGTCTTGATGCCTTGATGTCTGCCCAACTCATTTCAGTGCACAGAAACGGCTTCCAAAACAATTCCACTTGTTTATTTATAGTTATGATAACTATATAAAAACCTTGGTAAGCTAAGTTCACTTTACCGTAACCCCTGCCTGCCATTTGATAGCTGGGCTCATGACAACTAAGAAGTCTTAGGGAAAACTTTGTTTCCTCAAATACCAAAAAGAAGTAATATGATTCTGCAGGTCTGGCTGCTCATGAAAGTGGTAGTAGGTCCCACAAATACTGGATCAGTGTGCTGTCACTTTAGATTTTGTTGTCAGATGTCTTAACTCTCCACCTGTCAAGGGAGAGTCAGCCCCTAAAATGGGAACCTGGGGTCCATACACCTACAAACCAGGTTCACCATGAACAGATGCCAGTTCCTTCTGGGGTCTGGCTCTGAATCCTTGATAGGACGTTGGGGTCATTTTTGTTTATTGCTCTATGGTTTCTTTGAAAGTCAGTCATCAAACATCTGTTAAGTAAAATAAAAAACATCCTTCCATCATGACAGGCATTCAAAGATCATGGTTATATAAGAGCAGGAACTTAGTGGAATCTATTTCAAAAGAGCCACAGGAAAAAATGGTCATTGTTCAAGGTAGTAGATCTTGCCTGAATGCTGCATACACCTATTCTAAACAGAAAAAAACCCCTACACAGTTCCCCCTTCCACCCCTAACTTGTTAGTCTACAAATCACTCTTTCCTTTGGGAAGAGAGAATCATCTTACACAGCAGAAAGCAAAAAAAAAAAAAAAAAAAAAAAAGAAAGCTTTCTCAAGTTCATGAGAAGTTACTTGTCAGCTTATCATTTTTAGTATTTTCCAGAATATCTGTTGTAGTGACTTACAGATCTTATATCTACTATGTGCAGATCATTTGTTTATGGAAAATAATTACATTTGAAGAGCTTTGAAAATTTATAATTAATTTTACTTTTGAAAAGATAAAACCTTCAAGTCCAGTGATTTATATTTTTATCAATTAGCAAACCTTTTATTACTGTGCTTTTCACTCTTCTTGCACAAAGAATACAGCAATGGATCTAGACAGATGATACCATGAAGATGTGAAAATGCTAGCCAGAGGATTGGTAACTGAAAACAAATTAAGTAAATGTTCTACCATTTTAAACCATTGTTTTTATTTTCAGGGTTTTGTTCTTGTGAGTTGTTTTTGGTTTTGTTTTGGTTGGTTGGTTGGTTGGGTGGTGGTTTTTTTTGTTTGTTTTTGTTTTTCCAATTGGCATATATATCATGCTCTGTCTAGTCTGTATTTTCAAAATAGTAAATGAAGTGGGATGTACTCCATTTCAGATTACTTTCAGTATTTTGTTTTAATTGATAGATATTGTCAGCTGTTCGGAATTGGCTTAGAAAACATGAATATAAAGTTATTACTTACAGACTGCTGGATAAACACATTTGTAAAACTTCATCAAGTCACATTCTGTTCCATTTCCTAAAAACAAATAAAAAGCTTTAGGAAGCTAAATTAACAATCTAACCCTGAAGTCTAATTGTACTAAACTAAAATGTAATGCCATCGAAGCCTGTTCATCACTTCGCGTTAATGATTACAGAACTGAGAAATCAATTCAGCTGGGCACAGTGCAGTTGCCAACACCAGAATGGGTACACAGAGAAAAGAGACAACAGACCAAGCCAGAAGTCTGCTAGGCAAACATCTTCATTGTGTGTACCAGCCAGAACTGCCTTTAAGCTTGTGGCTCACTCTTTGCATTAGCTTGCTAAAGACAGGAATTTCTGATTTTCCTAGTGCAAATAAAAAAAAAAAATCCCAAGTGAGATAATTTTGATATATGATTACATCCCATGTGTTTCTGCGGAAGTTTTGAACTTCATGAAAGAGTTGTTTGGAGATGTAAGGGTTAAGGTAGTCCCTGATCTAATAGCAAACATTTTCAGACTGCCAACCACCTTTCCAAGAGGTTCTCAAACAAGCAGGCTAAAGATTAGTCTTGAGGCATAATCTTTTCTTCCAATTGTTTGGACTGTATCCTAAGAATATACAAAGACCCATATGCTTGGTCTAGAGTTGACCAAATATCTTTTCTTGGAATTTTAATTAATCCCAGCTGTAGGTATCCCCAAAAAATATGCTCCATCTCCTTCGCTGTTCAATAACATGTGAGGTCTCCTAGGAAGATGATCAGTGTCTTGTATGATGATACTTCTGAGAAATACCTGGAAGAATGAATGGCAAACAGCCACACCAGTCCTGTATGTATCGGGCTTTGCATTCCAGCAAACATCCATGAGTACTATAAATCTTGTGGTACTGAAGCTTAATATCAGGCTTGCACTCTCCCCATGGATATTCTTGGATAATTGACTGTAGGGTAATAATAAAAGATGAATTTTTTTCTGTTTTAAATTTAGATATTGTTTTCTCACATTTTAAAGTGCAGAAGGAAGCCTGTTGAAGACAGAAGCAGTAACATTGTGATTTAATTGGAGGCAATTACAGTTTGTGCTCTTGGGATTAAAAAAAAATCATCTCCTCTCTCTCACAACAAAAATTGGGCTTGATCAAACAGCCCATGCAAAGCAGTAGTCCATTCCACTTGGATTCCACTAGGAATCTGAGACACCCTTAATGGGAATGGAGTGTGATGATGGGGAAATGCTGTGATGTCCTTGTCAGTTAGACTGTAAGGTGATAGGAAAGAAAGGCTGACTTGGATAGAGACAAATTAGGAAGACCAGCGACATCCTCCCCAAAACAGCAGTAATCTGTTTTTGTTTGGAGAAAATGGTATTTTTAGGAGTCACTTAGGCATGATAAATATTTTACATTCCAAAATGTCCAAGTCATTGTCATTGGTTCAGAAGAGAATTAGAGACAGTAAAGACCACTATTTCCCGGTGATGGACAAAGTCCTTACCTTCAGTTGGCGAATCGCAACCTGTGCATGCGTGCCGACTGGGGTTAATAAACCTAAACCATCAAAGCGTGGAAGCTCTTGGGGTGAATGGATAACAAAAGTTATTCCAGCATCAGTATAACCAAGAGCAGGTTCATCAGTGAATTGGTCCTGATACGAAAAGAATTATTTAAAGTAGTTCTGGCTTTGCTTGCTGTCTGAAGCTTTAGCTATACTTAATGTGGTACTAAGCTATCAAGTCTTGTATCTCTAGTCACATTTTTGGCAATTTACAGGAAAGCGTAGAAGCAAACTGACTTGAATTTCCTTTGTTTATTACCTCTGTGGCTTTCCTTCCAGTGACTATTAAATTTCAAGTTTTTTATTCCTTTTGCCATCCCTTAATTGCAAAAGCTAGAAGGCAAATATGAGCATTTACTCAAATTTTGGATATTTGTTCCCTTTACTTGCAACTACCTGTCACATGTTAGCAGACATTCCCTGTTTTCTTCAGAAGCTTTCACTCCTGACTCATACTACCTAAAGAACCAAAGTGAATGTCTACATCTTTCATCACTCCATATTTTAAATTTCGTCCCTGATCTTGCAAGGTGATATTCCCTGTTTTCTGCTTTTTGTTGATCAAAGACAATTCTAATGTCAGAAACTAATTACAGTGCAAAGACCAGATCTTGGCTGGCACTGAGCACTTGCAGCTGCTGCTGCAACTACAATTCAGTGCTACTTAGACACTGGCATCATATGACCTTCCCTACTGGGCCTTTAATTTAAATGATGTTATCCTAAACTGCTTGTATAAAATTAAATCACTGCTCTGATGCATGTTTCAGTTGTAGATGAATTGTGCATATATATGCTCACTCACGACTTTCAGAACCCCTTAGCTGGGGACATAGTAAACAATAATTCTGACTTTTTAAATCTGTATTTGGGCCTTTCCTTTAAAATACCCTCTCACTTGGATATAGTCTTGACATAGAATTTTGTGCATGAAATTCTCGAGGTCTGTATAAAACCAACCAAACCAAAATCCCAAACCAAACCCAAAATGAACAAACAAACAAAACCCTCCACTAATTTATAAGTTATGAGATGATTTGTTGTTTATAATCCTTAGGATAGATGTACCTGTTGGACATCAAAAAGCAAATGTAAGCCTCTTCCAGACAAGCTCACTCTTCTTGATGAAAGATCATTGTGATTAAAAGTGAAGCAGTTTCCATATTCAGTGAAAACATGTTCAAAATCCTTCAATAAAGGAAAATAGGGAAGAGTGAAATGAAAGAAAGAACACTTGAAGTTTCCCTAGTGAATTACAGTGTGAGAGAGGAACCACTGGCATTGTTGGGGTTTTTTGATGAGTCATCACTCCAAAGACAATGCTCAGTGTTATAATCAGAAAAGTGGTAATTGATGGAAATATTCAAAATTATTTCACCTCTTTCTATAGAAAATGAATATCAAAGGAGAAACTTCACATTGTTTATTAATACATATGAGTTGCTCAGAATAATTTAATGAGGTTTTGTGGTTTTTCAATACCTGTTACATTATATAGAAATTATATACTCAAAAACAACTTGTTTAATATTTTCATTAGCTGTTTAGTGAAGATAGTTTCAAAACTGAGTGTCATGTTACATATGAAAGTACAATATTTGCATTTTTCCCAAAACCACCTCATAATTTAATATGACTGCATCTCATTGCTTTAGTTTTAGTTACTAGCACTGGTGTTTTTCAATTAAAACAAGTCTCCAATGTTACATTTTAAAAGCTACAGCATATCTAAAGGTTAGATTAAACTGAGAGAATAAAGGCCTGACTTTTCCACTTTTTCTATTTAAGTTGGGAATTGCTTTATAGAAGAATCAACATAAAAGTGGGATGATCATATTCTTGGCAGTTGTCCAAAATTCCCAAAGTTGGGCTATTTCATGTGAATATTTACAGTTCTTGTGGACTTTACATATAGTTATCTTGGCTGTCTATATTCTTGACCTCAAGAATAAAACTACAGAATCACGTCATGCAAAATACTCTGTTCAAACTGTCCTTCATTATAGGCTATTGATGGAAAAGGTTGTTAGTTATAGCCTGGAGCTACGATGACTTTCAAAGGCTGCTGTCTGTGCAGAAGTGGCATTGGGCAGAGAGCAATTTAAACTGAAATTCCATGTTACAGCTCAGGAAGTCCATCAGGCTTCCTCAGCAGTCAGTCCGAGAATTGAGGCCCTCAGGTAATTTAGAGCAGGACTTTTTTTTCTGCATTGTCTGACTGTAAAGAGAACACAGGGGGAGTAGCTGACAAAGCTAGATGTCTCGAGTTGACTGTAAGAATATATCCCCTTCTCCTCCATGCTACTGTTTTAGTAAAACAAACATATTTACCTGTGGGTAACATGGCTTTCCAAAAAAATCACATTCTAGCAATGTGCTGCTGTTCAGATAAAACCCATTTTTTCTTGTAAACTCTTTGATGCTGAAGTTCTGGTTCCCAGCAAGGAAATCATGTAACTCTTGAGAATATTTATGTTCCGTAGCAAATTTTTGGAGAATCGCAGACACAATGTTCCAAACTAAAATAATTATTTTGAGGTTGCTTACTGCATGAGCTTGAAACCTGTCAGTGAGAAGGAGAAAGAATTCCTTCGAGTTCTGAAGAGTTACAGGACTCATCTCAAGGCTACTCGTGACAAAACCATGGTGAGATTTGTTGTCTGCTTGCAAACTATAAGTGATTTTTGCCCACCAGGTTGCACTTTGATCTCTACAACATGAATAAGTCTCCATCTCTAGGAATGTATCTTCCATATCTGGAAACAGAAAATGGACACCTTCCCATGGTGATTCTGGTCAGTTATGTTGGAAACTTTTCTGTTGTGTGTGGCTGTTTATTAAAAAAAAAAACCAACCAAACCCTCTAAATAGATTAGCCATTTGCATAAGCTAACAACCACATTTGTAGAGCTGATGTCAAGCTGAACAATTGCATTTACATGTGGGAAACTAGCTGGGAGGAGCTGTTTTTTTCAAAGAAGACTGTCCTCCTCCATTTGGAAAATTGAATTCTAAGTGGATCTGCAGTAATCTCCTGTACCTGCTTTACTAAGGCACTACACGCCAGTGTAGAGACAGTCTACCTTCCCATGAGCTCTCTGGCTGATGACACAGGGGTATAAACCAGGGGTGATCCCTACTCCTTGAATCCACATGAAAAATCACAAAAACATGATGAGACATTCTAGGTGCTTTCCTGATGTACAGCATTGAAGTTCTTTATTAAATAAAGTAAGGGTTTAGAGGAGTTAAAAGTTTGAAAAGAGAACTGACATTTTATCTAATCTTATTTTTAAAAATGTAACAGTATGTTTGTGTAATTGATCTTAATGCTTCAACTTAAGGAGAATTATTAGGAACAACTCTTCACAACGGAATTTGAGTCAAAAAATGTAGACAAAGAGAGTCCTGTGCCTCTTTCTCCTGCTAACAAAAAATCTGGTTACTGAAAACAGGAGGGAAGGAGAAGCACAGCATGAATGGCAGATGGATATCGCAGCAAACAGTTGCTTAGTTGGAAAACTGCCATGCTTAGTTTACAGTTTGCTGCCACTATAATTATAAGAAGTGAGGCACTTTTGTAACAGGCAGCACACTGCAATCAGAGGCACTTCTACCTGTAGTGCATGTTGTGCAGTTATAACCCAGGATTGTATCATGCAGGGCAATCAGAAGTGGCATAGTGAGGCAGAACAGCTCCAGGCATTTCAGACTTTGACTTTCAGCTTATTCTGCCAGTAAAAGGTAGAAGATAAGAAAACTTACAATCTTGGAGGAAAAAATGTGAGTAAACTTTCTGTATTTCTGAAACTGTTACCGAATTACATATTTGCTCTAAAAATCAGGCCTTAGGTTAATTACATTATTTTCAAAGTGGCTGCATCTCAATCTTGGCCACCGTCTTCAAATGTGGAAATCTCTAGTGAAGCTCCTGCTCAGATACATGACTTCCAAACAAACCAAATGCTTCCCTCCTGCAAAAAACACAGGCATCAGCTGGAACTCTAAAGGCTAAGCAGCTCTGAAAAAAAAGGTATCTGTTTTGCATAAGATTTCTACCTTTGTATGAGGTTTCTATAAAGTTATTTGCAAATCTTTTATTTTTGTCCCTTAGTTACACTGTAGAAGTAACACTCATACCTAGAACACCCCCATCAGAGGGATTTTTCTACTCCAACTTCTGTTTTGAAACTTAAAAATCTGTCATGCAGTCATTCATCTGAAGAAAGGGGAAGATGATAAAAACAATCTTCCTTAATCGATTCTCATATTTTCATCTTAATTTAAATCTCATGTGTTGGTGTGGAAGGCGCCCCTCAGACCCACATTTTCCTTATTTTATGTGATTTGTCCAAGTGAGGTGTGGAATCTGGCTGCTTTCAGATAAAGATGTGTTACCTCTCAAGAGCAAACAACAAACAGAACTTTTACCTGTTTAAGTTGCAAAAAGTCACAGCAGGAAATTGAATGTTTTCCACGTACTGAACCACCACTGTAGTTGTGGTTGGCCAGCTGAAGTAGTAGATGAAGCGACTGCAGATTTGCCAAATAACAACAGCAAGACAGCCTGCGAGTACAAGCAGCCACAGCACTTTGCGAGTCTTGCTCCGTGTTTGAACAATCTTATGCACGCCATGAAAAGAGGTGGATGAGACAAACTCGTGATGATACTTCCTTCTGTCTTCCAAATGTGGCAGCAGCTTCTTTATTAAACACAACCGTATCTTTTCCAACATTCCTGAATATGGAACAAAGTGAAAACACTTTTTTAAAATTAGCATTTAACCATCACTGAAGAAAGGAAAAGCAGTTGTAAAATTTTCCTTTAATTGTAAATTCTCTCCTTAAGCAGTGAACTTGCTTGTGAGGATGGAAGAGTTGTGTTCTAAGAGATGAACTCAGTCCTGCCCTGAGTACAGACTGTATCTTGAAGTATTTCAAGCATGCAAATGTTTAAACACTTTAATATAAAAGAGTAGTTCCATTTCTAGGAAAAAGATTGGATTTTGGCATACCTCAGTGATCTAAACCCATGGATTGCTGTGAACTTACTGTGAAAATTAAGCATCTGACTTTTACAGTAACAACCCACTAAAGGACTGGTCTTTCACACATGATCTGAGAAATTACATGGAATGATATGAAAGGGAATTTCAGTCTTTCACTAATAAAAATTTTAGGATAAGTCTTGGAAGGGTACAGGTTCAAAAGAATAACTAATCTCATTTTCTTATGTTCGTACTTGTCTGATTCCATAACTTTGAAACTGGAATGGGTTTAATTTTGATTCATCCCAAGTTTTCTACAAACTGATGTTAAAAAAAAAAAAAAAACAAACAAAAGAAACCCAACCCCAAACTAAACTGTTTTTAAATCTAAGTTTAAGGGCTATAACAATAATGAATATAATCAATACCTGGAACTGCAGTAATTTTCTTATGCTTGAGGCTGAATAATCTTTTGGACATGGATTTAAACTTCATTTTCTCTCCCAAAACATCCAAATGAGTGAAACTTAATGAGACCTTTCTTGTATCTTAACATAATTGGGCCAGTCTCTTTGCAAAGGGCTTCATTTACAGATTATTATCCACTACTTCATTTTGACATTGTCCATAAGAACAGTAAATCAAAGAAAGTTTGTGAGACAGTAATAAATAGCATCTGGAAATATATTTTTTAGATCAGTGTTTAACAGCAATTAAATGCTTCCCTAATTCTGTTTTTAACAAAAAATTAGGTTTAATAGTGTGTGTGTGGTAGGAAGAAAATATATCCTTTATAAGACTGATGTACTTGAGGATATTACAGCTGAGCAAAGGAGCAAAGGGATGCAAGAGTCATCTGCCAAAGCCACATCAGCCACATCGTGACCACATCAGTATTCAGGGGTGTTGCTTTGGTCCACAGCTTCTAGACTATGATAATGAAATCCCAGACAGTGCTGGATTTCAAAATGTTTCTGGAGGGAAAGTATTTTCTTTATGCTGTTCTTTTAAGACCTGTGTAGGAACTTTGATCAATATCACATAATTTACTGTGACCCAGTTTTATCGTCAAGCAGTTTTCTACTAGAAAACTGTTCAAAAGTTTCTCCCCTAGCTCCAGTGACTATTGGACCCTATTGCAAATCCATTCAGCCATGTGTGGGTTTGTACATCGTGCTGGAATGGAGCGGATTTCTGGTTTTGCTGTAGGCTTCTCTTTCACAGCATGTGTGCAGTGGGAGGAAGTACATTCCTAATATGTATCTGCATCTGCTGCCTGTAGACTCCAACAAGAAACCATAGGCAAGTCAGAGCCTTTTCTCCAGGGATAGTGTTTTTTATTGCTCTTACATGCACTGTGCTAGGTAAGAGCATGATACAATATTCCTACATAAAAGTCCATTGTCACAAAAAAAAATACTAGTTAGTATAATCAGCAGAAGTGTAACTTTGAGTCTATGCAAATATGTAACTAAGTTTTATTTCAGCTCTTGTGCATACAGTAAGTAGTAGCAAGTAGAAATGATGTTTTAGCTGATTACAAAAGTTTTGGTTTGAAAGCGTAAGATTATCTAATAGCACACTGCTGCTTTCATTACTGTCTCACAACAGGAATTAGCACTACTGTGTGTCATAAAGAAACCTTATTCTGCTTTCAGATTTCTTTATAAAGTGCTATAATTAAAAAAAAATAAGGAAAGGAAAATTAGTTTTAACTACTCCAAGTAGGTCAGATGGTAGAATTCTGGTGTGAAATTTCTCACATAGGGTGGATTGGAAAATGGTATCAAATGTGTAAGTTAGGACTAGCCAGATATTTGGGATTTCGTCCATTTATGAGGAATAGGTACATTCCAGTGACATATAATTAATAATAGAATGGTTATTCGAGGTGTCTGTTAGTGAATAGTAAAATAATACACTATAATAATGGATGGGTGTGAGATTATTAATTATTAACCTTTCCTTCCCCTTAAGAGCGGGTTGTCACATCTTATGCTGTGCAACACTTAGGCAGCGTGTGTCTGGACTAAGGTTGTGTAACTAACACAGCTGAACTAGCTGTAATTAGGTTAGAGTATCCAAGCTGCTGCTAGACAGACAGTGAAGTCTTGCAGGACCTTAGACACATAGACAATAAGGCTCTTTTAGTAACAATAGAAAGTATATTTAATATAGGTACTGCAAAAATAATTGTCAAATATATGGATAAACCCAGTATTTCTAGACGATTCAAAGGGTATGGATAAGTAAAAAAGCAAAGAGGTAACTAGATGAGAGGAACAGAGGAATCCAGGTCCAAGAGCTAACCACAAGTTTGGAGCCAATTATAGAACATGGATGTGAGAACAAATAAGGTAGCTCATATGTTCAGGATGGGCTGCAGATGCTTTGCCTCAGGAAACACTGATTACAGGAAAAGCCCTGAGAACCATAATGGTTAGTCAGGAAAAGTGATTTTTCCAGGCAAAGTTGTTAAAGAAAAAACTTATTTCACCAGGGATACAGGGACATACTATTATGGGCTTGCAGAAATTCAAATAGAAATAGAAATTCACATAGTTATATGGATATAGAGAAATTCACCCCTCAGAAATTCACAGTATCTTTAATTTTAAATCTATAAATTGGATTTAAAGTTTTGTTTTAACTTCAGTCAGCAGGCAACTGGTCACCATCTATATCTACTTGTACAGATCACTGATAGATAATAGGAGTATTTGATCTAGTGGGGAAAAAAGATGTGACGGGACTGAGTGGGAAGAGCTGGAAACTAACTTCTAGCAGAAATAACATACAACATTTTTATTTTTGTATTTTCAGTATTTAATTGTGATTAGATTTTTGTTAATTAATATATTGAAAAAGAATGGCTTTTTAAAAGGTCACTTGTCTTCAGCCAGAGCTCTTACCTGAGAATAGTTATTTCAGGAAGGTTGAATGTGGCCTCTGTGCAAGGGTTAGTTAGTCTAGGTAGATATCTGATTTCCTCTTTTCCTTGATCTAAAAATCATTCTAGTGTGATATCATTAAGAGAAGCCATGGCTTAGTTAAAACTGTATTAGCTTTATTCTAAATACATAAAGGACCAATAGCTTAAAAGTTTTTTCACTTCTTAAGTAAGTGTACAAATCTTTTTCTGTGAGCTTTTTTCATCTCTCTTCTTCATTTTTGGACAAGATTACAAATAGCAAAGGTCTTGGTAAAGTGCTCTAATATGCCTGGTCACTTACCTTTAGCATCTGATTGAATGAATCTCCCAAGCTGGTCCATAACGCCGTGCTAATTTCGGTAAGGAAGGAATGGATAACAAGCTGCCTTATCACTGTGATCACTGGTATCAATGGCTTTTATAGAAAACTAAATGGGAGGTGATACTAGATGACACATAAGACTGGGCAATTTACCATCCAGGGTTGCTATGTTTTACCTTTCATTAACACGGTCTGCAATGTAAAGAGAAGATTATTTTTATTACAGGATCAGATGTGTGCATTTATATACATTTCAAACGCATATCGTGCTAATAATAGTACAAGTGCAGGCTTGTCTTGTGTATTGCATCACTGCAAATTTCTTTCATATTTTTCCCTTTTGTTTAAGAAAGATCAAAGATCAATTATCTTCACTAAAATAGTGTGCTGTTCAGAATTGAATAGCTTCTCTTGAAGTAGATAAGGAGCCCTTCCTGCTCTGGACAGCAATAAATGCCTACCACTAGCTTCCCATAGTAGCAGTTCAACCATAGTTTGAAGAACTGTCTTCATAACCAGCTACAGATTTCATGTTCTTGTGTATTTAGCAAAACAGAGCTGTTATTCCTGAGAACTAACCCTGTGGGTGAGGATGAAAATACATGCAAAGTCAATCATTCCAACAACTCCTTATGAAAAAGGACTGCCTTTGTGCTAGATGTGCAGTATGATCTTGTTTGAAATTTGTTTCAAGAAAAGGACTGAATATCTACTAAAAGAGAATAAAAATACTAGAAAATTCAGACTTGGGATGTTCTTGATTAATGCTTTAGGAAATAATAAAAAAAGGCCACTTGACATTCCCTCTCTGATCTGCTTATTTCATTCTCTCGGTTAGTAACAGTCCAGTTGATCACCTACACTGTTCTTGGGTTATCAGGTGGATTAGCTTGGTGCCCCACTGCCTAGTTGTTTGCTCACTGGCAGTTGTTTGCAGACTGTTTTCTGGCTGTGTTGTTAATGCTGCAAGAAACAAGGTAAAGCACTGAACTCCATTTAGTTATTCCTGTGTGACAAGATTTCTGTATTCAGCTTCTTGGAATTCCCAGGTCTGTTTGTCAGTGCTGCCAGGGAAAGCTTTGCACTGTACTTGTGTTCACTGAAACAGTGAAGTGCTTAACAATAAACTGTTTTTTTGACATCTATATGTGACTCAGCCACAACTAATGCTCTGTTGAGCAGTTGTCAAGTGCTGCAGATCCACTGAGCCCTGTTAATACAAACCACTCTAATTCACAGAACCCAAGCCTGATTTGCTGGAGTTCTTAAAACAAGTTATGTCGATCTTTTATATACGTGCATAGAGTTAAGAAGTATGAAATGTAAGTTAGTTGCTCTCTATACAGCAAATTATTCCTTTTACTGTTTTTCTTTTTTTAAAAAAATTAACCCTGTGTTGCTGTTTTTCAGAGTTTTTATGCTTATATAATACTTTAGATGAACAAGGCTTGTGTCATCCTGTTGTGTTTTACATAAGAAAGTACTTTTTAAAATTTTCTTTCTTTTATGGTTGTATTACATTAATTCTTAAGTAAACACTAGGGGGCAAAGACCAACAATCTTGTGTTTGTTCATCCTTCCCAAATGGCTTGCACAAATAGCTTTCAGGCTATAAATTGGTCACAGGCAACTTTGTCTGTCCACTCACTCCTAGCAGTACATATCTGATTATCTAAACCACATGTTCCCTAATACTTAATGCACTAAAGATTAGGAAATCCAGCCGATGACAGAGGTGATTGCTGTTTTTGGTATTCATACATAATATGAATTCTGTACTCAAACTGTTATTTGAGGTCAGTGCTGTTCAGGTCTTCTCCTATGGTGCTTAATTAAAAAATAATGTTGCAGCCAGCATAACTACAGAGCTATTTCCTAAAACAAATAGATGATGTGTTACTGATAAAGTTAATACTTTATAGCCTGGTTGCAGCAAAATGTCTTCTAAGAATTCTTATGGGCTGCAGAGAGAAAATACATGCACACACAAGTATGTATTTGGTGCATATTTAGCTTTCGTTGGACAATTTTTTTTTCAGAAAATGTTGAAGTATTTCTTCTCAACTCCTGTTTCATTGCATGAGACTCTCTAAGTGCTTTCTCAACATTAATGCTTCTGATGTTTCGCTTAGCTCTCTTTTTTGATCTCAAATATTATCCACTTTTAAGACAGAAGAAGTAATGCATTTTTTAATATAGCAGACTGTGAATGGTTTTACTTAGTTCGTATAAACAGTATTAGCCAAAAAAAAAGGGAAAACGAGGAAAAAATGAAGTGATCACCATCTGGTTTGTTATAATGTATTGTCATTGCCGTTTCATGGCAAATGCTGGTAACTAGCTGTGTATGCAAGCATCTATCTTGCTTCTTCCTTCAAAGCATGTACTGCCATTCAATTCAGCAATGGGGGGTCAGGGAGGTAGAGGAGTCTGCAGAAGAAGGGCCTCAAAGAGAGTGCGAGGACTCACTGAGTCTTTCTGCATCAAGGAAGAATCAGCTATGACTGGAGAAATTGTGACCTCTCATCATTGTTTTCTAGTGCTTACAGATACTAGAAATTTCTTTACTTTTTGTCTTCTCATGGCTGTGTTATCTTGCCATAATTTAAACTGGTTGCTCCTTTTCCCATCCCCTTGTATATTGAAAATTGCTTATTACTCTTCCTGTTGAAAGAAAGGTATTTATCACTTTCCTCCCACAAACTTCTCTTAGTTATACAGGTCAATTCTTTCCATTTCTCTTAACAGGACATATTTTCTACATCAAACATTCATTGTTCTTGCCATTCTCTTCTGAACCCTTGCCAAGAGGTCTTCATCTGTCTTGAAGGTGATTCCCAGGATATAATATAACAGACAAATCCCTTCTGATGCTGGATGGAGAGGGATTACATGCAATGTAGAAACTTTCCATTTAAAAATGCTGGTATAAATTTTTTTCTTTTCACAGCTTTGCCTTTTCTTGGTTAACATGTTATTTTTTAGTAACTGAAACAGGCTGCTAATTTCTAAAGAATTTCTTACTTGTTAGTTTGGTTATCACAGCTGAAGTTCAAAAGTACTACTCTTTGCATCACTGAATCTGCACATTATTAATTT
Organism: Pachyramphus minor; assembly: GCA_013397135.1. Lineage (NCBI taxonomy): Eukaryota > Metazoa > Chordata > Aves > Passeriformes > Tyrannidae > Pachyramphus > Pachyramphus minor. The sequence goes on from VYXB01005258.1 coordinate 1,065,497, forward strand.
CAATGCATTAAGGTAATTTTGAATTCTAGCTCCCATCAGACAGCATGCTATTACATCTTCCAGGCTGTTCTCTTTTGTCAATTTAAGAAGTGTACAACCTATTCCACCATCCCAGCCATTAATGATAATACTGAATAGGATGAGATTAGCAAATTTTTATCAGCATTTGTCCTGAACCAGCCCTTTGCACTTGCCAGCCAGCTGTACTATGGGAGTAAACAGCATCACGAATTGAACCATGTGGAGGCACTGGGAGTAGCTTTTGGCTCCAGGTTTTGGCTTCAGGGTACCTGACTGGTAACCAGAATTCAGGCTTTAGGAGGGGAGACACAACAGCCATCCTGTACTAAAGAGCTGGGTCCTGCAATGTGTGGCTGCAAGGCATTGATAGAGGATAGGGGACAACTCTGTGGCATGTATTCAAGATATGATGTCCTTCCTAAGCTTACAGTTCTGGCTGATATTGATGCATTTCACTGATGAAAGCAAGGTGTTTTGCCAATAGCAGTGAATGATCATTTTCTTCATACTTGGGGAATAGTTATCAGTCAGAATATGAGCAAGATAGATGGTTCCTCTGGGACCATTCAGAGAGCAGGCTGCTTCACTGTTGGAGTACAGCTCTCAGGCAATCCATGAAGGCACAATCAGCATGAGTGCTGTATATTTAGAAAATACAGGTGTAGGACGAATCAGTAGTAATCTTAGAAGAGGTCCTTTTTAAGCACAGCTTGGGTCAGACAAGAGATTTGCTACCAGCATTAACAGAGTCAGATACTGTGCAATGTGAAAGAAATACTGCTGCATTCTGCTGAGCCACAAAGGAGAGATAGCATGGGTGAGGTTTTGCTTGGGAATGTGTGAAACACAAATGGAAGTTAAAAGCACACTGAAAAGTGATGGCATCCTTATTTGTGTTTAAGAAGTTGAGCAAATGCAATATATATATATATATATATATANTAACAGAGTCAGATACTGTGCAATGTGAAAGAAATACTGCTGCATTCTGCTGAGCCACAAAGGAGAGATAGCATGGGTGAGGTTTTGCTTGGGAATGTGTGAAACACAAATGGAAGTTAAAAGCACACTGAAAAGTGATGGCACCCTTATTTGTGTTTAAGAAGTTGAGCAAATGCTATATATATATATATATATATATAAAGAAATAATCTTTCCAGCACTATCTCGTCTCTTTGTTTGTAGTTTGCAAGACCTTGAGCTTTGTTCCTCCCCTGGGTACAAATGTCTGATTGGATTATTAATATTGCATCAACTTCAAGCTTGTTTGTTTTAGCCCAGAGTCACTAAATTTTAGTTTTCCTAAAACCAACTGCTAATTTCAAATGCTAGTTAAATAGCAAGTCTAGTTTTGAAAATCACAAAACACTAATTTCAGTAGAGGACGTGTTTTGGTGTCAAGTTTATTCTCTGCCCTTCACCTTCCTTTTATGTGTCTTTATTCACCTGTCTTCCTCTTGTCATGTTATTAAATTGGGTGAGGAAGAGATTTTTGTTGAGTGTTTGCATAGCAGCCAGTACAGTGAAGTTCTGGCTTAGGCTACTGGAGGCTTCACCTATGCAATTTGAGTTATACCTTGTCAACCAAAACCTACCAATAGCTGCTGTACTGCATTTCACTATTATAGTTGTGTGTTTGTTGTCCAAGAGGCAAATTCTTTTATCACTATAATTCTATGGAATTAAAAATACAGCATCTATACATAAAAAGATATTTTCCATTTGAGTACTTCATCTCACAAAGGTCACAATAGAACCTACATGACTGCAAAACATGGTGTCTGGGACTAAAAAGGTGTGGTACATTTAATTCTCATTAGCTGTGACTTAGTACCAAATGGAAATGAAATGCCAATATTTGGCAGGAAGTTTTAAACTAGCACAGGGAAATGCTCCTTCAGATGATATGAACTTCAGTTATGGAACTCCTTGCTGCAGGCTGTGGATTCACAGAGGGTTTATTAAATGCAAGGACACAGGTATCTTAGGAAGTCCTAGGCTATCAACACTGGAAAGATAGATAAATATACTGGGGAAATTATCTCACTGTAAGCTTGCGTTTTAGTTTGTTGGGTTTTTTTTGTTTGGTTGGGGGTTTTTTCATTGATTTTTTTTTTTAAATGTTTGTTTCTTTTGTTTTAATATCTTTTCCCAAGGCTTCTTTTACTTTCTAGTAGAAACCTTTCAGCACGGCATGACCTACTTGGATCTTTGATTCACTGCAGCCACTGTTACATAGGTAGAAGCTGTGTCTGCAGGGTAATTCCTANTTAGAAAATACAGGTGTAGGACGAATCAGTAGTAATCTTAGAAGAGGTCCTTTTTAAGCACAGCTTGGGTCAGACAAGAGATTTGCTACCAGCATTAACAGAGTCAGATACTGTGCAATGTGAAAGAAATACTGCTGCATTCTGCTGAGCCACAAAGGAGAGATAGCATGGGTGAGGTTTTGCTTGGGAATGTGTGAAACACAAATGGAAGTTAAAAGCACACTGAAAAGTGATGGCACCCTTATTTGTGTTTAAGAAGTTGAGCAAATGCTATATATATATATATATATATATAAAGAAA
>VYXB01005258.1:1068097-1173541 GCA_013397135.1 Pachyramphus minor
CTTCCTCTTGTCATGTTATTAAATTGGGTGAGGAAGAGATTTTTGTTGAGTGTTTGCATAGCAGCCAGTACAGTGAAGTTCTGGCTTAGGCTACTGGAGGCTTCACCTATGCAATTTGAGTTATATCTTGTCAACCAAAACCTACCAATAGCTGCTGTACTGCATTTCACTATTATAGTTGTGTGTTTGTTGTCCAAGAGGCAAATTCTTTTATCACTATAATTCTATGGAATTAAAAATACAGCATCTATACATAAAAAGATATTTTCCATTTGAGTACTTCATCTCACAAAGGTCACAATAGAACCTACATGACTGCAAAACATGGTGTCTGGGACTAAAAAGGTGTGGTACATTTAATTCTCATTAGCTGTGACTTAGTACCAAATGGAAATGAAATGCCAATATTTGGCAGGAAGTTTTAAACTAGCACAGGGAAATGCTCCTTCAGATGATATGAACTTCAGTTATGGAACTCCTTGCTGCAGGCTGTGGATTCACAGAGGGTTTATTAAATGCAAGGACACAGGTATCTTAGGAAGTCCTAGGCTATCAACACTGGAAAGATAGATAAATATACTGGGGAAATTATCTCACTGTAAGCTTGCGTTTTAGTTTGTTGGGTTTTTTTTGTTTGTTTGGGGTTTTTTTCATTGATTTTTTTTTTTAAATGTTTGTTTCTTTTGTTTTAATATCTTTTCCCAAGGCTTCTTTTACTTTCTAGTAGAAACCTTTCAGCACGGCATGACCTACTTGGATCTTTGATTCACTGCAGCCACTGTTACATAGGTAGAAGCTGTGTCTGCAGGGTAATTCCTAGTCTGCAGTTACGGGACAACAGTGTTGGGAAGCTTTAAGCGTCACTTGTTTGCAGCCAGGAGTTCTCTGAGCTCTTTCTTCAAGTTAACAAACATTAGGAAAACAAATTGATCTGTAATGATTTTGTAATCAGAATGAGAGTTTGAGCAGTAGAATGGGTAGCACTGTCCAAATCACTTATGTGTGCATTTTTTCTTCTCCATAAGTGATTTCATGCAGGAGAACTTGAGATCTGACTAGGGTCAACAGGTCACTTTGAATTCACAGTCCTGTTGGATATAACAATTTATAGGAGGTCATTCTTACTTAACTGTCCTCATCAAAATAATGTTTTAGACAAAGAGCCCCCCACAGTAAGAACATGCAGGTGTTTGGCTCCAGCTGTGTCTATAAATCATGCTACAAGCCACCTCTACCTTACATCAAACCTCCCTTTGGCCAGGCTAGAGAGAGGCTCCCCTTTTGCCCATATGAATCACTTCTCTCAGTGCAAGTAAGTTCAGTTTGTCACTGGTCTGCAACCCTTTTGCAGCCAACCCAGCCACCCCTCATCTGCCCGGGGAAGCAGAGGTGAACAGAAAGAGGACAAAGGTGAATTAAAAAGGGTGCTTATCAATTCCCATGCTTGGTCATGAAGGCCGTGACAGTTCATTTGAAGGTCACAAAGAGCAGTTCTGAGAAGTTATGAGGGTTTTTTCTGCTGTATTTAACTGTTTGTCTGGTGTTCAGCTCAGTCACAAAACAGAACATTCTCACTGTCTACTAAAGGTTAGAGACCTCTGTGATGAAAAGAAGTCTTTTTATCTGACTTTCATCCTTTAAAAGTAAATAAACAAATAACTAAATAAAAGCTCAAGGGCACACACATTTTTGGTTTTTACAGCCTTGCTCAGTCAACCACAGCATGAACAGCAAGTTATGTGTGTGGCTACATCTGCTTCTTTGCAGTTCTGACTGTTCAGCAAGACAAAGTGAATTGATAGTGTATTTTGGGGAAAAGGCAATACCATCATTTAAAATTAAGGTTATTTTTTGCTTTCAGATAAATTCACATCAAAGAGCTTTTTTCATCATGTTTATGATCATGCTAGTAGAAAGAGATGACAAAGTAGCTGTAAAATCTGTCAGGACATAAAAGCCACTCAAAGCACTCAAATGAAAATCAGGTCCCTACAGTGAGCCTCAAATCTGAGCAGCATGACGGAAGCACATTTATTTCTAAGGGTGTCTGCAGCCATGCCAGAGTTCAAGGCTCTGAGCTGATCCAAACCTGAGGTCTCTTGTAACCTGTAGTATCACCTATGCTGCCAACAGACAGTTTCATAATCAGGTAGTACAAGTCACTTAAAAAAATTGATTTACTACCAAGTTCATTCCACGTTTTGAAGCCTTACTGGGATCAGATGAAGGCAACCAGCAAGATATATACATATGACAAGGTAAACATTCCTTTTCCACACCTTTGAGATCTATGGATTTACAAGTTTTTTACATTTGGAAATCAAGCTGTTTGAGGACAAATATTGAAAAACAGCTTTCAACGTTTAATTTCTGATGCATGCAGCAGGTCAAAGACTTCACTTTCATCTCTAGTTGTTTGCATTGCTGAGCAGATGTGTAGATGTATATGGGGAGAGGATTATTTTCCTCTGTCCGTTTTTACATCCTGAAGGAAGAATACCTTGACCTTGCTTGGTGGGTTGACTCAGTGAAGGCTTTTCCGAATACTTTTCTTGTGGCTCAGCTTAGTTTTAAGATAAAATCTGTAAAGTGTGACAAATGACATCGGGCTGATCAGGGTATATATCACCCACACACTGTATATGAATTTTTTTCTGAGCAAAGTACTCTTAAGTGGCCAGAACAGCTGAAACCACTGCACAGGCACCACTAAGCACAGCAAGTCTTGCAGAAAGCAAATGATTTAGGGTCACAGAAGCTCTGTAGTTTTGTTTGCAGTGTAACTGAGCATTAACCTTTTTTTGAGAAAGGGCTGGCAGACAGGAAAGAAGTGCGTACTAGTTACATGTTACTTCATTGTGTGTTAAGCAGATGAATAAATAGAATTGAGTAACATTTGTCAATAAATGAGAGCTTTTGCATGAGGAGATAAAATTAAGAAATTAGTATAAATTAAACCACTGGAAAACCAGCATGAGATATACATGATTGCTTTTTGTTTTTTTACTTAATCTGTGTGCATTTTTTGAAAGTATGTGTATTACTTGAAACCTCTTCGAATAAGAACTATGCAGTCTGCCATAAAAATATGATTCCTCTTCCCTTCCAATCCTTCTCCATAAGTTTCATTTTTTAAACTCAAAAGTATCTTGATACTAGAGGCTGAAAGTTAAAAACTTACTTTAACAATTTCCGTATTCATTAAATGTTACCTTTTTCTCACACACAGATGTCTCATTGACTTACTCGTTACACCAATCTCCAAAGAAGCAACTGGTAAAAAGCATATGCCATAGGACAAAACAAGCATGCCAGCCATTCCCTTTTAACTGGTTGAAAAAACCCCACAACCCTGGAGAGCAAACACATGAACTTTTTGACCTTTGTGCTGTGATAGTTTCTGTAATTATTGAATAGTGGGGATGGGCTGAAGGCCAGGGAGGGGAATTTGGGGGTTGTCCTAGGCAGTGAGATAAGGTTACATATAAGGCAGCAGCAGCAGATTTGGGAATACCAACGGAGCATATTCCCTGGTGTGCAGCTCAGCAAGTTTGGATCCTGGAATCATGAGTGGTTGCCCCTTTGCGGGGAAGAATTACCTGTGAGTCCTTCCTCTCTGTGTTTTGCTTCATAAATTCAGTTCTAATGATATAGTATTAATGCAAAATATGAAAGCTCAGAGAGAAATTACTTATTATCAGCAAATAGTTGTAGCTCTTGCTAAATGAAAAGAGATCATACAAGGACTTGTCTGAGCACTTGTTATTTGATGAACTAGATGTAATGCTATGAGCTACTACTGTGACAAGGAATTTCAGGTGTATTATTTTTCTCAAAAGCCTGCTTTACTTGTTCTGTTTCTCAAAATAAAGCATTGTTTGAAGTGTAGATGCATCTGTTAGTAAAAAGGGAGGTATATCCATAGTTCTTTAATTAAAAGATATTACATATTTACTTAATTTTTTCTTAGATTTAATTTTAACAAGCTATCTTTGAAAGATGAAAATGAAGAAAAATCACAAGAAGGAATAAATAAAGCCAGCAAAGGTGGACTTATTTATGGAGAATACCTACAAGTAAGTTTAAGGATTTCTTGATTGCTGTCCTGGTTACTCTTATGATTTGAGGCAGGACCTGTGATTGACGCTTCTCCCAGCAGTCAGCCAGTCATTAAGACAGGTCTCTAAGTGCCCTTCATCTACATGAGCTCTCCATGTAGATGCCTGTCTCAGCTGGAATGGTGCAGATGTACTGTGGGAAGGCTTCTCAAACTGTGAGGGAGATGGGTATTTTGAGGGATTTGGTAGGGACTTATTCATATTGGTAAACCTAAACTATAAAGTGGCACACCACAAAAAGCTTTCTTTGGTCTGACCATCACCATCTGGAAATTTCTCCATGTCAGCAGGCTCTGTGCAATTTCCTTGAATTATTGCATGAAAGCCCAGAACATCTGGCTGAAAAAATATATTCCAGAAATCTAGGGGATAGGATGATTACTAGGGGGGACAAAAAACCAAACCCCAACCGAGACCTGCAAAAACTAGAAATAATTAAGAAATAAATAAAGTAGGAGGAAGAAGTAAGAAGTAAGAGGAATTACTCTGTGCTTGTTAACTAATTTGTTGACATTTGTTCTACTCTATGGAATCTTGCAAGTATTTCTTTTTAGACAACTATAATTGGATTGTAAATTTGACTCAGTAAAAAAAACCAAAATAGTAGTGCCAGAACTGAAATGTCGAGTACAGCCTCAAATTAGAGCTCTTATGCAGATATTCTTGTATGTTTATATGAAATTTTACTATAGGAACTACATTTTCAAACATGACAGTATATGTGTAAGATCTGGAAAACATGCTGTTTGTTTTGGTTTTTTTAATAATTAAAATACCCTTAAAATGATTTTCCAAACTTTATTAATTGATGTACCTAAATGTTCCATTTTAGGCAAGATTTTTTAATAAATTTAAAAGTAAAAGTCATACCTGAGACAATTTAGTCTAACTTCTCATATAACCTGGAATGTGAGGTTTATAGGTATAGTTTTTAAAACTATTATCCTTAAATATTAGCTGTAGACAGTAGGACTACTATTTCTTATAGCAGAATCAAGAGTTTTACAGAACAGCCTTTTTTATTATTATTTTTAAGCTGGACAAGATATTGAATGCTCAAGAACTTGAGAGTGAGAAGAAAGGGAAAAAAATCCATGATGAGCATCTTTTCATTGTGACGCATCAAGGTAAGTGGGAGGAGTTCAGTGGTGGTTTACTGACATTTTTGCTACAGGGAGTTATTTGGTGCTGAAACATGCAATACACAGTTTGTTTGCTATGCAGTTTATTGTAGGTGAATTTTCTGTGTTGTCTCGTGCTTTCTCTGAAACTTCAGTCCAGTTTTAACTATCTAGAATCTGTCTACAAGTCAACATACTGGTTAGGCACTCCCTAACTGCTCATATCTACCTGTTTTGCAGGCCTTGGCCTGATGATATTTTTGTGTTATTGACAGGAAACATGTAGATTGTAAGCAGCTCTGGAGTTAGCTTTTACTGGAGTGCCAGATCTGGATTTTCTCTTTCCTCCTTTTGTAATGAACATTCTGTACATCAAATATCTGATGTGTGAAACATGTTTTAAAAAATTCTGTCAACATTCTTGACTCTAGATTATTTTGTGTAATTTTGTGTTACAGCTGCATGCTGTAACAGTTAATAAGTTTGTATGTCAGCATCTTTTTGTATTCTGGCAAGTAAATGTAGGCTATTAATTTAAAATGAAAATACAAGAATTTCACTTTCTCAGTGCTACGAAGAAAAAACAAGTAGCCTCAAAGTTGATGCTAACAGTGCCTTTCTTGTTGTAGCATATGAACTTTGGTTTAAGCAGATTTTGTGGGAAATGGACTCTGTGCGAGTGATCTTTCAAAATGGCCACGTAAGTGAGAAGCAAATATTAATTTGGGGAAAATTCAGCCCTATCTTTCTCTTGCCTCTTGCCTTTCAACCTGATATACTTGCGTTTACTAAAACAACATGTTCTCTTTTCAAAAACAGCATCAAAAATAATGCCAATGAAATTTGGCTGAGTGGCTCTTATATACTGATAGTAGAGATTTTTGATCAGCAAAATCTTATTTCCCCCTGAAGTATGACTTTTGCATAGATCACCCTCCAAGACCAATTTCATTGGCCAAAATGCACTCATAATGCTCTCCTACTAATACTGAACAACAGGAGAAACTTAACTTGGAAATACTCTAGTGCAGAAAAAGCAGGGTCAAAGGCAAAACTGAAAACCAGAGAGCTCACATGTGTTTTTATAAAGAAAAGTCACATCAGCCTTGGCTCAGTTTTTGATCTTAAGTAGAAGTCTCCTTCCGTTCAATATCTGCTGTGGGGAAAAAAATTTTGGTGGTTGTGTAACATTAAATCCAACAGAAAAGCAAGAATCAAAATCATGCAGTATATTGTGATTGAGAATTTCTGAAAATTGCAAATATAACAGTAATATTTTGAACATCTCTAAACATTTGTCTAAAGCTGAATACTTAAGCTTATAACAATATGTACCAATTGAAAACTCTTGATTTAATACTACATCCGCAGAAAAAGGCTTACTGCATGCAATTTGAGAAATACCTTGAGTACATCATGACCATGTGTCTATAAAGAAACTTTGAAACTGGACCAGGTTGAAAGAAGAAAATTATCTCTGTTGTCCTCCACATTCATTATTTTGTTGGCTTTATGGTGTAACATTATATAAAATTTTAACTGATTCAAATCAGTTCTTAAGTAGAACAATTTTTTGTTATCCAGTTTTGGGAAAAATGAAACCTTGCCTCTAATCAGAATTTGAAATGTCAGTGTTAAGGTCAAGTACAGAGCCAGGCAATTAGGGAAATTAGTATTATCTGCCATTTTTGTAGTTTGATATTTTCTAGGTGCATACTCAGGTCTTAGAGAGAAGTTTAATCCCATTGAAACTAAAAGGAATTTTAGCAGAGTCCTCTGCAGGCAAAATATTCAACTTAGCCAAAAAAGTTCTTCTGTGTTTTCCATTTAATATTTTCTATTTCCCAGCAGATGTAGTTCTTTGTTCTTCTCTGCTTGCTAATGCACATTTCTGATAAATATGTTTTAGATGTGCTCTCCTGATGTATCCTTAAGATTATTCTGCTTTTCAACTTTTAAGTAATTTCCTCACCTGATTTATGACTTGTTCCTTCATAATAATAGAAATTATTATATAAGTATTTATAATAGAAAGCATAATATAATTATGATATTATAATACAAATATTGTAATTATTGGAAATTATAATAATATTCTGGGTTAGAACTTAAATTCTTTTACTTCTATTTCAGTCAAAAACATAGAAAAGAAAAACATTCTATATGTTTGGCCCAATTGTATCATCTGTCAAAAAAAACCCCACAAAGATTTCAATCTTACAAAATTGTTGTTTCAGTTTTCAGTTAAAAACAGAGCACTTTATTCTACCTAAGATTCTCCAGCTCTGTATTTCACGTGGGAAGGACTTGGGAACTAAAGTGATATACATTAGTGAAAAAATGTGAAATAACTAGGTAGGACCTAGAGGGAACACCATTCTGTCTGGTTATGATCTTTCTTTTTTCTACAGGTAAGGGATGAGAGGAACATGCTGAAGGTTATTACTCGAATGAATAGAATTTCACTGATTCTGAAATTACTTGTGGAACAGTTCTCAGTTTTAGAAACTATGACTCCACTGGACTTCTTTGATTTCAGGTAAATACTTACTATTTTTCCACAACAATCCATGAGCTGGTAATTCCCATCTTTAGAACTGATTGTGAATTTTGGATACGTGCTGACGGTATTGTCTCTTAGCAAGGTGGGAGCATACCTTAGAGGGACAAACATGACATTAAAGTCTCAATTAAGGTCAATTAAGAAATCGAGCGTGAGTCCAACATGTTCTGCAAAGGAGTGTAAGTGAATTGCTGATGCTTATGTGTAGGATGCTGCTGAATGGTTTCAGAGTCAAACGTTCAAACAATAGAAATAGCTCATGGTTCCATAAACAATTCACTCCAAACTTAGAGCTGCACAGTTGCAAGCTTTTCCACGGTAAATCAGAGAAGTACTTGGGTGAGAGATATGCACTCTCTGTAGATTATAAAACAGGTATTTCAGATGTCTTGGTTTGCATAGTGTTTCCTTCTTTCATGTTTTCAGTGGGTCTGCAGTGCTGGAAGCTTCAAGTGGCTGAAGGAAGCTTTGCTGTCCCATCTCCTTTTTCCTTAATAACTTCTGCTGCCCAATATTGCTGGGCTGGATGGTTGGTAGCTCTTCTGCTTTCTGCCCAGGCTTTCTTTGGGGTCCTTTGGCTCGTCTCATTTCTCCCATGGCATTTCTATCTCTTCCCTCACTTCATCTGGGTCCGTCCACCACACTATCATGTGTGACAGCTTCATCCACTGTTTGCCTTCCTGTTCTTCTGCTTCTGTCACTGCCCTGTCTGACCTCAGTGACCTCAGTGCCATCCAGCATCCCATTCACTTCTACATTGTTTTAGTACCCTTTCCTTTCTGTCTTCTAATGTTCCCAAATTAAAATAACCAGAAAACTACAATTTTGCTTCTCTTGGAAATTTGAAACATCCGTAATTTTCTAGCAGTTCAAAATGCATTATAATTATCTAGCAATGTGGGATTTCAAGTTACTTTTATTAGTAATTTTTTCAATGCAGTCAGACAATTTAACTCTGAGAGAATCCCCTTAATTAATCCCTCAAACAAAACCCTCTAAAAGTTTTTCTGAACATTATCCTATTGTATAGAATAAGACAAAATATAATATTGCACATATATATTATATATAGCAATATATAGGAATCATCCCGAGTAACAAGCCTATTTAAAATGCATTAATTGTTCACTTTATTGCTGTGGAAATTTTTGTAATATCTATTTGGGGTGAAGATGCTTATTCTGTTTGGAAGAAGTATGATATTTACTGATGTTTCCTCCTGCACATCACATACATAAAGCTGCCATTTTAAAACACAATGCAAACATAAGTGTGTGAATGTATCTCTGTATGCACAAATAATATATAATTAGAAAATGTGATTATGTTATATGTACCTTGTCATTGCATTAAAGTAGCTTTTTCCTTTTCTTAATTGCAGTCATATAAAAAATGTTCATATAGTTGTTTGTTGTTAAATGTGAAATATGGTTGGTTTGGGACTTTTTTTGTTGGTTTGTGGTTGATTTTGGTTTTTTGAGAAGAAGAGAAACCCATCATTGTCAAATTATATACTGCATTTTTGTATCTCCTTTTCTTCTGTTCCCAAAGATACCACCTAAGCCCAGCCTCAGGTTTTCAGAGCCTGCAGTTTCGCTTGCTAGAGAACAAAATTGGAGTTCCCCAAAGTCTGAGAGTCCCTTATAACAGAAGGCATTATCGTGATAACTTCAAGGGACAGGATTATGAATTACTGCTTAAATCAGAGCAAGAACCAACACTACTGCAACTTGTGGAGGTAACAATGTCTGTCTTAGACCTTGCTTCATTTTCCCCCATCTCCCAAGAATGTCCTTCATTGGTTTCAGTGCCAAATTCTTCTTAAGAGAACTAAGCATACTGGCAATTTCCCTGTCAATTGTGTTTTGGATTCTTATCAAAATTTGTATGAAAGAGATTTAGTCATTAGTAAACCAGCTGACTTTTCATAGCATTTCTTTTCATCTGAAAATTCTGACTGCTAAACTTGTAAATAGCACTGTGAAAATGCAAGCTAAGAATGGAAATATATTTTTTCATTTGCATTGTTTTTCATGACTATAAGACCTTTTGAGAAATAAAATTTAAAAATATTTCCACTGTTAGTGATGGCTATTAGATAGGTTAAAATCACTTACCTTCATTTAATTACTTGGTCTCAGAGTTACAAATGACTCATGATAATTTCTCCAACTCCATTGTCATCTTCATACACAAAATTCACATAATGGTGGCCAAGAAGGCCAATGGCATCCTGGCTTGTATCAGCAATAGTGTGGCCAGCAGGACCAGGGCAGTGATCATTCCCCTGTAGTTGGCACTGGTGAGGTCACACCTTGAATTCTTTGTTCAGTTTTGGGCCCCTCACTACAGGAAAGACATTGAGGTTCTGGAGCACATCCACAGAAGGACAACAAGGTTAGTGAAGGGTCTGGAGTACAACTCTTATGAGAAGCAGCTGAGGGAGCTGGGGTTGTTTAACACAGAGAAAAGGAGGCTCAGAGCCTGCCTGAAAGGAGGTTATAGCAAGATGAGAGTCGATCTCTTCTCCCAGGTAACAAGCAACAGGACAAGAGGAAACAACCTCAAGTTGTGCCAGGGGAGGTTTAAACTAAACATTAGGGAACATTTCTTCACCAAAGGTTTTCCAGCACTATAACAGGCTTTCCCAGGGAAGTGGTTGAGTCACCATCTCTGGAGGTATTTAAAAGATGTGTAGATGTGGCGCTTGGGGACATGGTTTTAGTGGTAAAAATGGCAGTGCTGGGTAACAGTTGTACTAGATGATCTTATGGGTCTTTTCCAACCTTAATGATTGTAAGATTCTATGATAATTTTTTAAAGAGAAATGCATTATAAACCTCAAAAACCATCATCCACTCTTATTAGCCCTTTCTGTCTAGTAACCTGATACAGAGCATTTAAGAAATTTCTTTAACTTTTCTTCATTAACTTAGATGTCATGCTCTTGTATCTTTCAGATGAGAAAGTAAATTAAGTGGTCTCTAAAGGGAATTCAACCATAAGGATTCCTATTTTTTCCCCTCCTAATTTAATTTCCTTTATTAAAAAGAAACCAAAGAGAAAGCTTTCCTAACAGTCAAGTAAATTTCTAGCTTGTATCACTACATATTGTGGTTTAACTTAATGACAGATGACTTGATCAGCATTCAGGCTATCTGACTGATAAAAACTGGTTCTACAGATGTTTTTTTATCTTGTTTCTGAAAAAAAAAAAAATTCATTACAATTATCCTATATATATGTGGAATAAGATTGTTTTCCTCTATGTACATGGGAGTTTGTTTCAAATATACCCTTAGAATGAGACAACTTGTGTCTTCCAACACTGGTCATTTAATCTGGAATCTGTGTGGGTGTGTGTACGGCATCATTATGCAGGTATAAGACATCATACATGCTTACTCCAGCAATAAGCACCTCTACAGGATATTAAACCAGAACAACTGAAGCAGTAAAATTTATGTTGGTATAACTTGTAATTCTAGGGTAATGCGCTTGCATTGTTATTGTTTAAACACACCATTATCATAATTGTTATTGTTGTTACTATTATTATTAAAGGCATGGCTGGAAAGAACTCCAGGACTCGAAGCAGAAGGATTTGATTTCTGGGGACAATTCGAAGTGAATGTTTTAAAAGGTCTAGAAGAGGAATTTGCCTTGATACAGGTATATGTGTAAGACAGCCAGCAAAATAACATTCTGACATAAAGTTGATTTTTGGCCCACTCACAGTTTCTCCCTCACTTCACTTAATCTTCATCAGCCTCTGTCTGGAAGAAGCAGAAAAAAATTGCAAATTCTTCAGGAAATTGGAATAGTTTTGTAATTTGGCATCTAAGACCATTTAAATTATGAGATACATGTATTATTTTGATTGGAAAAGAGATGGCTTAGTATCAATGGAAGGGCTGGAGGTGATTTAATTGAAACTACAACTTCACCTTTAGTTAGTACTTGCATCTACAGTCCAGAGTATACACAAAGTTTGGGCCCCTTAGCTGTGAGTATGGAATGTCACTATAAACAGCCCATTTCTTTTTAACGGCATGTGGCAATTTGCTGCTATGATCATTTGAATTACACTGGCACATAAGCACTAGAAAATCCGTGACTATTTTATGACCCGTATCTTTAAGTACATTTTTAATGACAAAAACGTCATAAGAATTAATCAATTTCCTGAGAATATCTAACTTTCTAATTTACTTAAACTTTTATATACACTTTTCTTATCCAAAGCTGTGCAAGGATGTCTTTTTGCCTTGAAAACAAAATAAATCAGACTTCAAACAAATGAAGATTAATTGTTTTTAAAGCCTCTAGACCAAAATTAAAGTGATAAGCTACAAGTTTGTTTGGACACTCATTCATCTGAATTGTGTTGGCATCTATTTAATTGTACATTTTGTGGTAATTGCATTTTTTAAAGGTCAGTGACTCATGTATTCTGTTTGAAAATACAGTTCTTACATCTACGATGCCAACTTCAGAGTATTTATCATGAAAATAAAAGTTGCATAATGAGTTGTTCAAGTGCTTAATTTTCTCTATTGAATTCTAAAACCTGTTTTTGTTTTAAACATCAAAGGCCAAAACAGAATCAGAAGAAAAGGATGACTTATTGTCTGAATTCCAAAAACAGAGAGATGTATTACTTTCACTATTTGATGAAAAACGCCATGAACATCTCCTCAGTAAAGGTAGATTGTAATACTTTATGTAAATTTTTAAGTTTTATACATGATACATATAATCACATAATAGCACTAAATTTGCAGGAGAATCAATAACAAACTAAGGACTTTGTATTTTGCAGGAGAAAGGCGACTGTCTTACAAAGCACTGAAGGGAGCCTTAATGATCTACTTCTACAGGTAATGTTAGAAAATGTATCTTTAATGCTTACTGGCAGGAGGAGAGGGCAAGATTAAGAACAGCAGCACAGATTTATTTAGGTTGGAACAAGCCTTGGAAAGTAATCTAATCCAACCCTCCACAAAAACACTAATTAGTTAGACACAACTAGAAAGTCAGATCAGGCTGCTCAGGGCCATGTCTAGCTGAGTTTTGAATGTCTTCATGTATGGAGGTTACATGGCCCCTCTGGGTGTCTGGTTTGTGTTTGACCAGATGCTGCTCCTCAGATGGTAACTAGAAAATGCCTTGTTCAAACTCTTCTGCCTATGCTAGAAAGATCTGGAGTCCTTTTCAAAGTAGGAGAGAAAAGGCGCAGATCGAGTCATATGTGACAGAAGCGTTTGTTAAAATATCCATTAACATTTCAATACCAATTTAGGAAAAATATAGGTAAAGTCACTAAGCACCAGTGAAGTGCTTCTTTGAAAATACAGTATAGGGCAAGAGGTCTCACTGGCTTCTCTTTCATTTTCCAAGAGAGGAGCCTCGTTTCCAGGTTCCCTTTCAGCTTCTTACCTCCCTTATGGATCTCGATGTGCTCATGACCAAATGGAGATGTAAGTTTCACTTTTTTGACTGTTCTGTCCCTGAGTTATACCCAGTCTTAGAATTGAGCTTTGGAGTTCATGCTTTAAGAATGTTTTTTTTTTGTTTGTACTTCAGCCAAAAGGAAAGATTAAGAGGTGCTTGTGTGATAATTAGATACATAGGTATAGCTGTCATTTCTATGACCTGCTATAAGTTAGGTGAATTCTTTTATTTAAGAGACATGTATTTCTTTTCCAAATGTTGTCAAGATGTCTCTTCATATGAAAACATTCCTTCTGCTCCTTCCCTATCTAGACACACATAAGTGAACGTATTAATTCTGTATTATCAGGGCATATTAATGTATAAAAATTAGACTGTTCATTCTGAATTAATGTTTTGTATTAGTTGACTGGTGAGTGGCAGATTTAACTGCTACATTTCTCAAAATCTAGTAGTTGTGTATCTTGGTAAAGATCTCTGTGTACCCTTTAATATTTCAGTGATGCATCTTGATATGACTCTTTGGTTATATCTAAACACTGAACATAATTCAGTGCCATTTTCTTCTTTTGTATCACTCAGATAACCATGTCTGCTTGGTGCACAGAATGATTGGCAGCAAGGCTGGCACTGGAGGCTCATCAGGCTACCACTATTTGCGCTCAACAGTGAGGTAAGAATAATGTGTTTCCCCCATTACCTGCAACAACAGAGTTCATAAAACTTCTAATGCTAGGAAACATATTTCAGACAGCTGGAGGCCAAAGGGCTGCTGCTTCTCCTTTGGGACTCTAGCATTGCCTCCTGGTTGTTGTGTGTTTACTTATCAGGTTGACATATATAAATTCCAAGCCTTCTGGGGCAAAAAAACTTCTTTTGATCACTCATGCGAAGTGCCATGTATGATTCTCTCCCTTATAAGAGGATCTTCTTTGAGGCTTGTTTTCAAAGCAAAACTGTACATAGCCTCTAGCTACCATGTATGGCTGTTACACTATGGCAATTATCATCACAACCATTGTAACAGAGGGCATAGTAGAAATCAGATGGCTGGACTGAATTCGAGGATTGAAGGTCCACTGTCTATTTTAGAAAGCCCTCCCAGTTTTCCTTAATTTCAGGTTAACATTGTTCCTAAATAAATACTACTATGTATCTACCACAAGAGCAACAGTCTGGAGATTATAGCATATGTACTCTGCAATTTCAGAAGAAAGACATGACTATAGCAACCCCACTACCTTTTTAAGCCTAATCTGTTATGCCCTAGAAACAGTTAGGTTTGTATTCTTGCTCTGCAGTATTCAGGAGGCTTACTGCAGAAACCTTATTAAATTAATGAGATGGAATGATTGCTGATGATTTAGAAATTATTGCCTTGTTATGCTAATGTATTTATTATTCTAATTGTCTTTTTCAGTGACAGATACAAGGTATTTGTGGATTTGTTCAATCTTTCAACATTTCTAGTGCCAAGGCACTGGATACCAAAGATGAACCCAACCATTCATAAATTCCTTTACACAGCAGAATATTGTGATAGTTCCTATTTCAGCAGCGATGACTCTGACTAGACTGCTTTTCTAGACTGGTTGCTGTAAAGAGCTTCATGACTTTCACCTTGAGTGATACTACCCTCAAACATATCAGCTGTTCTCATGGAGTGTAGGAGTGTAAATATGTATTTATGTACGACAGCTATGTGAATAGTTTGATTGGCTTGTGGAAGAAATTTAATTGTTGTAGAAAAAATGGTATGTATTGAGTTAGCCTATACTAAGATTAAAATGATACCCCAATCCAACTCAATGACCAGTTTAACTCTTAGTTGGCTTCTAGGTGTAGGTAAAACCTACACCTAGAAAGAGAGCGCAAATTATATGAAATTTTAATAATCACGACTTATTTGTACATATTTTTGTATTTGTTTGTTTGCCTAATGGCTGTTACTAATTTATGTCTGGTTGAGGATATAATCAGTCTCATCATCTTCAGAGGAGTATCAGTTTCTGAGCTCTAGTGCAATTTCAAAAGGAATTTTGGGTTAAGATTTTCAAAAGCTATATTTAAAAAGTCCAGAATCTATAAGAACAGCAGCATCCTGAACTTATACATACATCAACAATCATGTATGTATGTAACCCATGTATGTATGGGTTAAGAATATATATATATTAATATAACATCTATATAATATATATAATATATATCTTAAGAGTAGCAGATAAAATTACTTACTTTGCACTTCAAATAAAGCAGTATTAAAGCTCATCTTTTGTTAAGCCTTCTTCTAAAGCAACCATAAAGTTCAAACAACAGTATGACAGGCATTAAAGTGGCTTTTGTGCAAACTATCATTGAAATAAAGATAAAACTGATACATAATAAAGGCAAATTTGGCCATAGAATATCAATAAAGCTGGGTGGTCTTCTCATTAAATGGACTCTTGTCTTTTTAAATGCTTCCTTTGGAAAGATACACACTGTAGGCCTGAATTTCTGGTGTGTTCTCTGTACCATAACAATTGTTTTCCAGTTATGGAAGTGTGCTGTTTGTTGTTTGTAAACCACTCAGGGAAGGCTGTACTACACAACACTCTGAGAGTCCAGAAGACATTTGATTTTGTTAATCTGAAGTTTTCAGCCAAGTAAATTCAGTAAGTAGCAGAAGCTGAATTAGTGAAACATTGCACTTGGTCTTCCTTTATTTAAAAATATTAACAATTAGAAGGACTAAAACAGCAATACTTACAATAGACAATTATAAACACTCATTGCAATTTTCATAAAAAGTTTATAAAAAACTATTAACATGGTACAGTAATTAAGTGCAAAAATTACAGAATTGCTTCAATACTTTTCATAGTAGGGCTTCTTAAAAGACACAGGTAAAGCATTGCAGATGAAAAACTCAAGAGCATTTTAGAATTACATGTTTGGTTGTGAGTTCTAGCTACATTTGCCTGCAGCTGCAGTTTCACACGTCAGCAAAGCTGGAATCCCTTTTTGATTCCCGGGAATTCTCACCTATGAATTCAATTAACGTAGGAAAATTCAACACTCACTCTGACTTTCTAAATTGTTACTCATGGTTCTTATTCAAATAATTTAAAATACACTCTGTTATACTATTGATCCAAATTCGTTGTCATTTGTTGCCACTACTTTCCTTTAAGATTTTTCTATGGAACAGTATTTAACCCTAGATAGACTTTGCATTTGAGGCTTTAGTCCATCTTTGTAACCCTGCAGTTGATTCTGAGTCTTCTTATTCCGTAAGAAATTTGGCACACAATACAAATTTAATGTAAAAATGTTTTCAAAAACTGAAGCCATCTATCTATTCCTGTACTGCCTAGAGGCAGGAATTGCCCTTACAGCCATTTCTTATTTTAGAAAATGTTGCTTTGAAATCTTCATATACAGTGTGTGTCCAAATGATATTTGTGGTCTTTGGCCCAGAGAAGTGTCAAACAAAAACTGATGAAACTGTATCTGCGATACCTGCAAAGGAATTAAAATTTTTTTTAATAAATACTGGAAGTGGAGACTTCCCAGAAATAAATTCCCGGAATTGCTATTCATACAATGCCATCTCTCCTCCATGCCATAAGAGCAGGAGGTTCTGGGGGTGGGGGGCTACATGGAATCACCTGTAGCCCTTTTATTTCTTGCTTGCCTGACGCTGTGCGTAGTTGAAACCTACTCTCATGTCCAAAATTTTAGATCCTTATTGAGGACTCAGCACTAGTGCAATCTGTATGCTAAAAAGCAGTCTAAATCTTGATATCCTGCATCAGAAATATATAGACAACACGAAGCTATGCAACTTTGAAAGCTCACTAAGAAACTGGAGATCACAAACTCCACTACAAGACATGCTTTTGAACACTCATACACATATAAACACACAATAAACTAGGCTTTTAAAAATGTTCTGCTCTTTTTGTGTGGTAATCATTCCAACACTAGAAGCAAAGTTTGACTATAGCCAGTGAAGGTATCAAATGGTAATGGTTCTTCTACCCTTAAAAGTGGTGTCAGAGGTTCTAAATCAGAAGACAACATCTGTGGGGGAAATAAGCAACTACTGTCCTTTGCTGGATTATTCTTGTGTGGTGCATTGTAAAAAATGTGAAAGATCCGGCTTTTTGAGAGAACA
Source organism: Pachyramphus minor (assembly GCA_013397135.1). Taxonomy (NCBI): domain Eukaryota; kingdom Metazoa; phylum Chordata; class Aves; order Passeriformes; family Tyrannidae; genus Pachyramphus; species Pachyramphus minor. Next base: position 1,085,516 of record VYXB01005258.1, read on the forward strand.
GATTTTGAAAATAATACATCTATTCTCCCTGCCACATCTACAATTGACTTGCTTTATCACTACTCCTAAATTTCTCCTTCAAATTTGTTTCTTTATACAAAAACAGTAAGAACAAAAGATTCAGCAACATAAAAAAGCTATTCTGATCTTTACTGAGTGCAGGCAAACTGAATATTATCTGTTTTTATTTGCAGAAGATTTAGACAATTTAACATCAGGGCAGGAGACGGAACTAGCATTTAAAGGATATACCTCTGCCCCACAACAAAAACCACAAGCAGAACACATTTCCCAAGCACAGGTAGATTCAATTTTTGTATTTGTTTGCTAACCTGAGCCCAGGGATAATTGCATCCACAGATAAGCTCTTTTACTACAGGGAGTACAGTGATGGCACCAACCTAGAACTATGACACATGACTGTATACTTTACAATGCCATCACCTCTATCTACATGGTGAGGTACAACAGTACTTTAATTGTTCATTATGCCTTATACATTTTTACCTCTACATGGTGCTTTTCAATCATTCAAATACATGGCTTGGTTGAACTAGCAACACTTTATTTATTTTCCCATCTAGACTTATTAACCTCTTTTAAAGCATAGCAATGATTTGTATTGCCTCTCTGAGAATCCCATTATATCTTTACTATTACATTATATTAATAAATAACATATATTATACTACTATTATATTACTTTATTAGATCCTTACGTACATGGAAAGATATATCCCAGCATGTGGCCTTTACCACCTAATTATTTTTTGTCAGACTTACCACAGACATTGCTGCCTATCTTAACATGAACATAGCCATCGATTCCCCACGTAGGCCCCCAAGAGTTCTGTACAATCCAGTATGGGATACTACCTGGAAGAGACATTTCATGAACTAGAGACAATGTGAGATTTGGGAAGCTTAAAAGACTCCTAACACTCTACACAGCAAATTAGCAATTTAATATCTCATAGTTTGCAATGGTTTGATGACACAAGCCAGTGAAACCAGTTGTTCAAACATGGAACAGAACCAATATTTCAGTATTGAAAGACTGATATGGACTGTTCTAGTGAAAAGACATGTTCTTGACTTTACAAGGACAAAGTCCCACGGAACTGAAGTAGCAGCAACAAAGTTTTTCTCCTGGGATCAGGCTGAATTTCCAGAACTGATGTGACATCAAACCAAACAGCTTTCAACAGAACACCCCGTTCTGGATTTTAATCACTTGTCCCACAGAAGGCAGAGCTGCAAGTAAGAGGAAAAGCCTCAAAACCTACTGGGTTGAAGTTCAGTTGATGGAAACGCACCTGTTCTGTCAAAACCAGTCACAAGAACAGCATGATTTGCTCTTCCACTGGAGCAGTGATACTGTATGATTCCACCAAGATAATCCTGCCAGCTAACTGCATCTACTGTTACTGCCAAAGGGCCCCAGTTAACAAGCATCCTCATCATTTCTTCTTCTTGACCGCTGTGAAAGGAATGAGTGATAATGCCAAGTTATTTCAGTTAGCACACTAAAGTGATTTGAGAGATTGTAATCTACTTGTTAAGTATGATTTAAAAATCAAGTAATGAAACTGTTTCCTCTGAGTTCTACATGTCATGTAACGTACATCAATACTTATATATTTCATATATCATGTCACAGTAATACAAATATAGGACACAAAAATATAGGGAAGGCGCAGATCCAAAGACGTAATGCTATTAAAAAGCAGCAGGTTTCTGGGTCAAGTCAGTAGGCAATGGTGAGCACTACAAACTTTTTGCATATCATTCTTCTCAATTAAAAACAGCTTTGGACACACCATTAGTCTGCATTATGATTTCCCATTGTTTTTAAACATACAGAAGTAACTCTTATACATAACAATACACTAAAATATGTGTCTCAAACATATCAAAACACAGGACATTTCCAATACCAGACATTTACCATTAGCATCCTCATACAGTTTTATTTATCAATGCATGATAAGTGCAATAATTAAATTTGGTAAATACAGACTGGCAAAGGTATAATTGATTTTAGTTACCTATATCTAGTAGTAACCCAATTCCTCGTCAAAATCACAGTTCTTGTCTTTAAGTTCCATAGGTAACTATATTGTACTGATAAAAATTAAAACCACAGTTTTTTCACAGAGAAACCTAAAAAGCTGAAGTCTTCACCCAATTCAGTTGACAAGATTGTTTCTAAAGTCACGGGCTGGAGAAGATGTGGGTAGGTATATAAATGAAGGAATACTGAAGTAACTGAATATTTTCCAATTTTTTCAACAAATTCCAATTACTACTGGTAGAATTTACTATTTCTAATAACAAAGCAGTATAATGTTCAGTAAACATACATTAGAAACTGTAACTGACTCAAGACTCCAGTTTATACACAGCCAGTTTAAAAGACATAATTTCAAGACACAGACTTAAGTTTTCTCATTTGAGTACGCTTAGTGATGGCAGCGTTGAGTGGATTCGCTGTGGCATGCCTTAACTCCCAAAAATGTTATGCATTAATCCTTCTCCAGCACACAGCTACAGAACTGATGCAATCAACCTCATAACCTTTGCCTGGTCAATGCACTATTCACTCTAGCTTACTCCAAAATTGCTGAACACAGAAGGAAAAGTACAGCAAATAATAGTCAATAATAGCTACCTGAAGTCATATGCAGCAAATCCTGTTATTGAAACTCCAAAATCTGAGCGATCAAAATAATGGCACAATCCTGTCTGAGCTTTAAAAGTGTATTCTGAATCTCTCACAAGTTTTACTCTTGTCTGCAAGAAGATAAGTGAATAAAAATTTAATGCATTTGATTTCATCACTATGCAGCTCAAAATATATTGAAAATGACCACATAACCCACTCATAATTCAGTGTGTTCTGGGTGAGATTAGAAGTAGGAATGCCATATTGTGAAATAGGTACTTACTATATCTAGTTTTCTTGTTTACTGAGAAAGCTTCATAAGGGATTCAGAAGTCTTTAAACAATGAATAAAATGTAAAAGGCATCTCAGGTTTAAACTAGCCTCATAAGCAATCTCATCAATTTCAAGACAGAGAGATATTAATTCGATGAATGACTATTCATTCTCTTCAAATGATTTCCACACACAAAATTATCTTCTCCTTGGGACAGTTCAAGAAGCACAAATATCCCAAGAAGCCATATAAAATACTGAAAAGTCTGATTCTGTTACTAGCATCAAATCCTCATACTAATATATTATGTTTATATAATGGTTTACAGTCCAGTCACAAAGCTATTGTATCAACCTTTTATGCTTTTTTTGTCTTCTGCAGTACAGTGTATTTATGACAGTGACTTCTCCAGCCTAACTCATTTGTGGTCCCTCTGTTGCCAAGCAAGACAGAATTTTGCTTCAGAGGAATCAAGATGAGTATCCTCTGTTTTTCTTGAAATACAAACTTAAACGAGTTATCTAGACTGTTATTAGCAATGGTTATATGAATCTTCAGGGGTAGAATTACAGTTTCTTAAAAAGGACGCACCAGGGTTTTTTTAAACTTCAAAAAATGAAGGAATTCTTTTAATATTCTTATAATTCAATCTGACAGAGTACTTTTTATTTCAAAGATATTAAAATGTTTCTGTTTACATATGTTATTATGTAAATAATAACATGCATTTTTCGTTTTTCATTAATGAAACGTGTTAGGTACAACTGAAGTAGAAACTATATCTGCATTTTCAATGTTTGGGGTTGCAAGTGAAACAAAGGCAAACACAACCCATTTTATTCTGAGGTTCTCCACACGTATACATAATTTTACAGTGTTTGCAACAGAAACCATAGAAATCTGAAAGCAGAAAATGTCAACATCCTTCCTGGATTCTGGTGCCTCAAATCCACAAAATGACATATGGATAAACGGCTCCATCTACACCAGTACTCTATATCTGCAATTCCAACTGAATTCAGGAACATTATTTTCAGCCCCTGAGGGCTGATTTGTTACATTCACAAGAACATATACCGACCATAAAGTTCCACCCAAATTTCAATTCTACTTAAACAAATTCTCTCCTGGTTCCAGACAAAATAAATATGCATACATATACACATGCACACATATGTATAAGCAGGTATAAAGGTACACACTCATCAGATGAGCTCTACACTTCACCTTCCCCATCACTTTTTCCCAGTAAATAAGAATGGTAATATAAAAGCTAATGAAGGGTTTGAGATTTATAAAAAGTTCCAAACCTGGTTCAGCCAGCTCAGAGCACTAACAGTGGATCCCCCATTGCAGCCATAATTATTGTATGAGCAGTCAATAACTTGCTGCACACTGAGCTCTTCCAGGTTGTTTCTTTTAATTGCATAGGCAGACTCTATACCACCCACAACACTGAAAGCCCAGCAGCCTCCACACTGATAAAAAGGGAAACAGGAGAAAGAAAAAGTCAGTTTTGTCTTTGAAGCCTGATATGAAAAGGAAAAAAGAGTCAAAAGAGTCGTCTAATGCTCTTCATTTACTACATCATCCTTGAACTTTGTTTTGACGGCAATAATAAAGAAATGTAATCATCCATTTAAAATACTGAACTGTTTTTTCCCCTGTGCTGCTCTCTGAAAGCCAGAAATGCATTATGGATGTCTTATTTAAGGATCCCTGCATTGTGGTTGTCTTACATTAAGGACTCCCTTCTGTTGATTTCGGCCCTTTAAGATAGGTTGAGGATGCTTTTTACTGTGAAATATCTATTTTCTTACAGCAGGATTGGGACTCAGGATGAAATTAATTTTTAACCACACTAGTAAGTTTCTGTAGAATTTTAGAGAACTGCATTAGATTACAGTTTAAGAAATGGTAAACTGAAATTAAACAAAATAGAAAAACTCTTAGTCACAGAATCTATACCGCAGTTCTAGGCTCTTTAAACTGAGGCCTTTAAAATAGGAAGCAGACTTTATTCCTCATAAGGTCCAGGTTACACAATGTGAAGCACAGAAAGGAAAGACACTGGGGATTTAACAGCTTGTTGCTTACCATTTACCCTAACTGCTTCGACATAAACTGTAGTCGTGTGGGGTCTGGACACCTTCCTACCACAAATGCATTCCCTGAGGTATTCAGTGATAAAAATATGGGTGTGACCAGCCAAGTGCATTCGATCATGGGAACAAACAATAGGAAAGGATCTATACTTATCCAGGTAAACCAAGGGGGATGAGATCAGGTACTAACTTAGCTTGGTCCGTCCAGAAAAATATGAGATATACATGATGCAAAATACTTGCAGATTTAGTCAACTAAATCAAAAAATGCACAGTTTATAAATGCACAGTTCCTAAATGCACCAGTTTTACACCTCGTCCTTTTAAGTCTAATCCCACTTTGCCTAAAATGCTATGTGACTTCATATATGACAACTGGTCATACTTGTGCCAGCTCTCCAAGGAGTCTTGAGGCAGTGCTGGTCCTTTCCAAAACCTTCACTGTGCTCTACAGTCTACCCCCTGAAACTGTCTCTGTGCAGTGCTTGAGAACCAGGAAAGGAAAACACCAGGACTTACTGTTTGCTGATTTCTCACTTCTGCAATGACTTTCTTGTCCCTCCAGTCAAACTTTTTTGGCAAAGGTATTTCCTTTCCCTTTGTCACTTTTGTGTATTTGGGAAGTTTGTGAGGTATGCTTCTTAAGTAAATAGCTAAACACAGAATACAAACATCTATAAATCTACTAACAAAAGAAAAAAATTCACAAACCACTATTTTACTAGAAGTCACAGAGGTAGTTAAAACCATGAGTTTAGATCTCATTTTCAAATCCATAGAAAAATCATGTATTTTAACATAATCATTATACTCTAGAATGAATGTAAATATTCCTATAGTTCCAGAAAGAAAAGGAATATTCTATATAGGAAATGTGGGTAGGAAACGTGAATATTTTCTAAAGTTGAACAATAACCACTCCACAAAACAAGATTTGTTGGAAAATTTTCACATTTTACTGACTTAAAAAATACTAGTTTATTTTAGTCAGGTAGAAGGGGAAAATAAGAGCAGAATAAGGTAAAGATTATGAAATACCCGCAAACTGTGCGTTTTTCGCAAAAACCTTGCTGAATTATTTAAAATTTAAAAAGGAGCTCAATCCTCTGATAAATAGAAAATGTAGCAACAGACTTGAACAGCAAGAAGGGAAGATTAGGTTAGATATCAGACAAATTTTCTAGGAAAAAAAATAAAGCACGTTATATTGCTCTAGAAAGTCATAACTGTGATTACACAACCATGGCCCTCCAAGCACTGTTTGGGCTGTAGCCAGTTTTGTCTTGGGACAGTAGGAACTTACTCAAGAACCTCGTGTATCTTCCACTTTTAAAACTGATGCAACTGAAGAAGGCTTTAAGGCACAGTGAGAAGAAAGAAGGAAAGACGGAACTGTCTGTATATGGAAACATATTCAGGCTGTGAGCAATTCACCCTTGCAAGACTGGAGAACATGAAGAGGATTGTTGCATCCATCAGAAGTACTGATTTGTGTACCAGGCACTGTAAATTAGCTGACTATCAGCATGGGAAGAATCTGTGAATGTGAAAGACACAAGGTTCTGGGAAAGAATACCAAAAATACCACAAAAGGCACTAGCAGCAACCAGAAAATGTACCTTTGAACTCTTCAGGAAACAGGTGAGAAAACTGATTTATTCCATAGAAAGCAGTCGTATTGTCTTTTGATGATGAATTCAGTAATCTAATTCTTTTAGCACTTTCCTAAAGGAAAAAAATTGTGGGCATTTTTAAGTTAGCAGTAATGACAAAACCATAAGAGCAGAAAAAGAAAAGGTTAGCAACAGTAAACACAAACTTAGATAACAAGACAGCTGTTCACCTCAGATTCGTTGTGTATTCCTAACAAACCAATAGGAAAGCCATTAGACTAATTTCAACACTAAGAAATATCAAAAAAACACTTGTTAAATGCAAAGAACTGATATGAAACAGACAAAACAGGCAAGCTGAGAACAAATTTTGTCAAACTCACATGATATCCTTCCTTCACAGCATAACAAACCTTGTGGTTCAGAGATATGTAAAAATGCCTTCAGATAAGAATTAACCTCACCATGCTTCATGTCTTTATAAAGCAAAAGAGCATAATGGCCTAAAGACATTAAAACCCCTAAACTTTCTATTATTGGGAATCCCAGCTCTCTGAAAAACAGAGTTTTGAGCTATGAAAACAGGACAATCTGACCCCCTCCAATTCTGCTGACAAAGTTCAAATATATAAACCTTCATGCCACCTTCTGCTTTTTCCATGACGACTCCATCGCACCCCCTCAATGGCAATTAGTGGTCTGCTAGAGCATCCCGGGCAGCATCACCTTCGGTCCTACCACACTGGCAGCCAACCACCACCCCTTGGGGCGGGAATCAGATCGGGCTGGTACCTCTGCCCCGGTGACCAGCCCCTGCCCCGTGAGACCGGCACCCGCCGGGAACGATGGGCAAAAGGGAGGCACTACAGCAGGCAGTGCCTGCCCGCCTTTTCCCCCTTCTCCCGATTGCCCCATATTCCTGGGAAACAGCGCTGGCAGCACGCTCCGCGCAGCCGGAGGTGTGACACCCGCTGGCATCCGGGGCTCGCACCTGCCGTCGGACATGGGGAAGGCGAGAACGGCAGCGGCCCCATTGCCAGCGATCTGCTGAGACGTGGATCTGGGGGAAGCACCAAAGGCCGGCGGGGGAGGTGTGTGTTCCGGCCCCGCGGGCTGAGCAACTTGCCGGTCCGCCTTCCTCCGCCTCCGGGCCAGCAGCGGCTGAGCGGCACTCGCCACCCCTCCTCCTCCGGCGGAGCCCGGCGGCAGCGGCCCCGCAGCGCAGCGCGGACGGCGAGCGGAAGAGCGGGCTGGCACACCTACCCGGAGGGCCGCCGCCACCGCCGCCTCTTGCTCCCGGCCGCCTCCGTCCCACGGAGGGCGGCCCCGACCGCCGCCACCACCCTCCTCCCCGGGCCGGGTGTCTGCAGGCGCCGGGAAAGCGGCTCTGCCCGCCCGCAGTTGGCAGCAGAGGAGCGCCAGCACCCCCACGGACCGCCATGTCATGGCGGGGTGCGAGCCGGCGGGCACACCGCCACCCCGCGGGGTCTGAAGCCCGTCGGTTTCCGTGGGGAAAAAGGGAGTGAACCCTCCTTCCTGCCCAGCCAGTGCCCAGAGGATGCACCCCTCTCCCAGGACAGAGCGGGTGCCGCCCCTCGCCAGGGCTACACCGCCCGGCGGGGCGGGGCGGGGCAGGGCGGGACAAGGCGGGGCAATGAAGTAGCGCCTGCCTTAAAAGGCGGCTCCAGTGCCATGTCTCGCAAGCACGGTTGGGGTTCAGCGGCAGCCACCAAAGGTCGTGTGTCTAGCCCTGGTTTTCCGTGGAGGAGACGCGCGCGCGGCTTGCAGGGCTGCAGACGAGGGGTGCTGAGCGTTCAGTCAGCTACTGGTTAAAAGTTCATGAAAACCCTGCGCCAAAAGTTAGTTGGTATCTGTAAACTGGGCTACCAGTAAGAAGGGGAAGGCATCCTCTTCTGGACGGCAGGAATACAATTTACAGGCTTCAGCAAGGGAAGGTACGGGTGGGGAGAGAAGAGCTGCACAGCCAGTGCCCTCAGCATCTGGGTCCCAGGTGTGAATCAGGTTATGCTAAAAGAAAACATGGAGAAAAACCTGCGCGTGATTATGGTGGCTTATTGCTTTCTTTGGAGTTTAGTTGTGCTGGTATCTGAGCAAGCAGGTTATTGTTTGGTGTTTAAAGACTTCATTAGGTCAGTATGAGTTAACATAGTCCTCTCTTCCGTCATCGGGTATTTTTACACAGTATAAGTAGGCTATTTGTATGTTTAAATCTGCTCTATGTTTCAGCTCTCTCTGTTGCTTTTCCACCTTGCATCAGCTTGTAAATAAAATGTGAAAGCACAGGTGCCCTCTCCTGTGGTGCCCGTAGCCAACCTAGCAGTGCTGTGCTTGGGAAACACAAGGCTTTTCTCAGGGTGAAATTTTAAGATTCAGGGTGCAAATTTTTGCTGCTGTCCTTATCTTGTGTAACAGCAGACTCGTCCTGGAGTTTGTAAAGGGTAGAATTGTGCCAGTTTGTGTTCTTTCACTTTTTTTTTTTTTTCAGCATGCAGTATTCGGTAATCCGGATATGAAAGAGAAGTTATACTGTATGAGAAACAAGGGATCTGTGTATCTTTAGTTTCTAATTCATTTCTGGAGTAGTAACTCCTTTTTGAGTGGGTAGCTTTAGCAATTTGAGTGCTTGACTGATGCCTGGTATCTCCCCAATGGTGACTGAAGAAGTATTTAAATGACTATGCTGCATTTGCTATTTTTCTTTCAAATGAGCAACTAAACAGCAATTTTACTAAGCAAAAACAAAAAACACAACCCAAACCAACCAACCAAAAAACAAACAAGAAACCAAACCCCCTCACTTTTCTGCGGTGAGATTACAGAACCAGAGTTGTTTTCTGTTAGGGGAAAGGAGAACAAAACCCAGTACTTTAGTCATGAGATGATGACAGTTCCTTTCAGTCAACTCCATTGATAAAGGAGAACTTGTGTTTATTTACAGAACACTTATCATGCAGGTACAGAAAAAAAAATCGTTATTCTGCTTTGTACCTCGTGTTGTTCTTATTTCTGTAGTGAAGAGAGACTGCTAAATGCTCTCTTAAATACTAATTAAGCATTTAAGAGAGCATTTAACACCACTCATATATGGTGGCCAGTAGATTGATAAAACAGTCATGGCAGTTCAGGAACCTCTTGACAATATAAATAAAAGTATATGATTTGATCCCACCAAATAGTTTGTGTCTAGAGTTGAACAAACTTGTGGTGATTATGATCCAGCTCTGCCTTTGCCTTCCCCCTTCCCGTGGAATGGCTGCTGGGGGATTGTCTGAACTGCTACCCATTTTGGTACAGGGAGGGCTATTTGTGTTTTATAGCCAGAGTATGAAAAAGCATGTTAACAGAGAGGATTTTATTGATTATTCTGTTATGGTTTATCATTGTAAACCCAGGATTAGCACAGGAGATGTTATTACAATTTATTACAAACTTATTACAATTTATTACAAACTTATATTGGAATCAGCATAGGGACTGGATAGGACGAAAACAGTAACATAAGAACTGAATTGTGAAACCTTTCTAAGGATGGTCTGAACCTCAGCAGCCAAATTCTGAGACCAAATCCATCAAACTGTAACTCTGAGCACTGAGACCCTTGGGAAAAGTGTAGGATAGTGGCTGGCAGGAGTGTCAAAAGAAAGCTTGATATGGTCACCATAGCTTTGGATGTATTGTTTGTGAAAGTAACAGAAGCGTTAATGCAACAGTTGCATGATTTTATTCTCTATGGTACAGTATAATGGAACAGGAAAGAAAAATCTTTTCTTATTTTTAATATATCATCATTAAATTTCAAACCAGTCAGCTTTAACAGAGCAAAGAGATAAACTTTCAGTTATTTTTTTCAGTTATTATTTTTTTTTTTTATGTCCTATTCATAAAAGGAGAAGATCTCTTGATTGGAGAAGCTGTGTTATTTTGTATGTAGATTTCAGGGGTTATTTTTCCTGTGAAACACATGAGGGCAGCAAAGGACTTCTGAAAAGTTGCAAACCACACAGCTTTCCTTTTTATTTTAATTCAAAGAAATAAACCTCAAACAAATGAGCAAAAAAATCCCTCTCCTATTTTGGGGAAACAGATATATCTCAGATGGATTTACATTAAAAATTCTGTACAGCATAGCAAGAGGAAAAGGTGTCTTTCTTCCAGATTTGCCCTCTGTGTACTAAGTAGATATGTCAATTTATCTTGTTCAAGAGGTGAGACTGATAGAAAAGTCAGTGTCTTATCTGATGACTGGCTCAGGGAGAATAAAGTGTAATGAACAGCCAGTAGGTGACTGACAGCCAAAGTGTTTCAGAAGTTTGTTTTTTCCAGTGAACTACCATGCTATTAAAGCATTTTGTGCTTGTGCTTAGATGAACAACATCACACCAAAGTACATAGAGAGCTGTGTCTGTAGGCATGCAGTCCCTGTTCTGTTTTGAATTACTACAGTGTAAATTTAGCTATGCTTTCTTAACATAAAAGAAAATACACTTATAGAAATAATATCAGAGTCAGCTCTGTAGAATACAAAGATGTTCGGGTTTTTTTGTTTGGTTTGGGCTTTTTAAAGACTTTATAGATACAATTCTTATTGCTTCATTGACACAGATAAGCCATACATTAGTAACACTAGTTACACCAGACAAGTGATGAAAATCTTTTTATGCTTTGGGTTTTTTTTTTTCCTTTTTTTTTTGTTTGTTTGTTGTTTTTTTCTCAGAAACTCTGATTTAGAATTTTATAATTGTCAATGCTTATTTCAAAATATATTTTAATGAAATTTTACATATTTCTAATAACCATACTGCCCATTCATTAGAAGTATTTGAGGAGTTGAAAGAATGCATGCTAAAGGAAGAAGCAGTAATGAACATATTAGGAACCTCTAAACTTCTTGTAAGACGCTTTCTTTAAATGAAGATATTCCTTTCTTAAAAGAATTTGCTTCTTATTTGTTGCAAAGCACCTATTTCTAAAATTTGTTATAATATAGCAGTGTAATTAGTGGGAGAATTTTTATAGTATTACAGGATCAGATTGAAAGAGCATGTTAATATCTACTAGTCAGGTTTGGGTTTTTTTTTTTTTTCCGCTTCCTCCAGTAATTTTTGCATCACTGTTTGAAGTAGTTAATTGAGTCTTGTTAGACAGCCTAGCTTCAGTGCTCTTTGACCTCTCTGTTTATAATTATCATAGCGAACAGGGCAAAATACAATAAATTATTTCTTGAAGACAGGTCTGCTGAGGATGGGTGCTGCTGCTGCTGTGGGCAGTAACAAGATGTGTTAATGGACCTTTGGGTAGGAGGGATAACCTTATAGTGCTTCGGTTGGTATCTACATGGCAGCACTTTGGACTTGTGCCTTTTGCATGCATACATGATGTTTAACAAATGGAAAAATAAATCCCTTTGTATTGTGCAGTCCTCAGCCCTAGAGAGGAATAATCTCAATCCACCAGATGGAGCTGAACACCTTTTTCTTAAAAAGACTTGTTGGGAAAAAATATTTCAGGATAAATCCAAGGATTTGCTTATTTTGAGACCTGGCAGAGGTCTTGTTTTCTAATATAGTTGCACTGGTAACAATTTTTAAATGTAAGCAAAGCAAATGAGAATTGCAATCTTGGGATGAAATCTGTTCCTGCTTAAGCCAATTTAAGGGGAAATAGGTGGTGTTGCTATAGCTAACATTCAGAAGTTGTCTTTTCTGGGCCCCAAGGTAGACTTTTTGAAATTTGTGAGAATCAGAGAAAATTGCACATGATAACAGTTGGGGTTGCAGGAATAACCAAACTGCAAGTGATTGCCTTAGCTAGATCATGATAAATATCTTCACTGACCATGAAGTCTCTCCTGGTAGAATGATCTTCCTTTGCAAATAATGAAATAACTGCAGGATCTGCTTCTCAAATCTGACTCTTCTGTATCTCAGCTGAATATTCTCAACACCAGTAAGTCTCTAACTCTTTTAAAAAGGCTTTTCTTCAATCTTGTAAGTAAGTGGTGAATTATGAATGAAGAAGGCTGGCAGTGGAACTAATAGAAATCAAACAATGAATCAAAAAATTTAAGATGCAGAAAGGAGCAACAGCTATTCTGAGAGAGACTGAAGTAAGAAGTCGCAACAGTTTTAGGGACATGTGAATTGTCTTTTCTCTGAGAAATCTGATAGTCTGATTTTTCTCTGTCTTCATTGCCAGTCCCACTTGCCAATGTGTCTAAAAATTGACATTAACTATTATCAGTGGACAAAATTTCTCAGGTCCAGGTCATTCAAGAATTACTTTCCTCTTGCCTTTTTTTTTGTCTTTTTAATAGTTTGTTATCCTCAGGAAGTAGGTTAAGTAGTCAGCTTTTCAGAAAGAAATTCAGGCAATATTTGGTGCAGCGTGTTTTAAGGGTACAAACATTGATAAACATGTATTCACTGTAAATATTCTTATTTCTTCCATCAAACTGTTTGACCATGGAATGTGGACGAAGTACTCATAGGTAGGAGTAATGTTGTTTACGTGCCTCTACTTTGCAAATTTCTGTAAATCCTTCAGTTTATATGTTTATACATCCTTCATGAATTCATCAGCGACTCTGTTGGTAGAGGAATCTAGTAAGAGCGTAGAAGGGCTTTCAAAATTCACATGAAAGGGGAGAGAAAATCAAAGAAAAAATTACCATTTAGAAAACCAGATTTTTTTTGTCCTCATTTTTGGAGGATCCGGTTGCTGACCTTCTCCATTGGTAATTATAACTCAAAAATGCTATTGAATCATCCCAACCTTAGATTATTTCCGTTTTGTATATGATACTCTCCTCTTTTGGTTTACTGTGGAACTTAAAAGGACCGATTTTATGATCAAATTGATGTGAATAATTTGGGACTTACTGTTATGAGTATAATACTATTGAAATGTAACTTTGTCCCTATAGTGCTTTTTATCCACAGAACTCCAGTGCTCTCTGTGGGAAGGTCAGCAATGTAAAACCAATGTCAAATTTGCACCTCAAGCATGAGGTCTATGTCTGTGACTAACCTATTCTCAGAAATAGGCATCTGTTTTCAATCAGTGGCTGACTTCAGCCTTGCTCAGATTTTGTTGTTTACGTGCCACATGCTGTTTAGGTCTGGCATATAGTAAAATCCTTGCAAGAGCACATACTATTTTTATTGTGTAAAGTTTTGGTGGAAGGTTAACTTGTTTTGTTGCTTTAGGCTTTTTTTCTAACAGTGGGCTTTTATGCAAGAGGAGAGACTGTCCTGCCTTCTCTGCTTGTACAAAATTCCCTTCCACATTGCCATGATTCCACACATGCTGCTGAAGAGGCTGAGCTTATTATTATAATATGAGGATTATTATGCAGGAAAATAGATTTAGGGAAAGAGGTATAGGAATACTCCCTTGTTTACCTATTTTCTTACAATGGGGAAGCATATGACCTACTATGTTTGTCATCCTCTTCAGTCTGCATCTACAGCCTGGATAATAGGGTTATGTCATTATCCTGGTATTTTAATCACAGAATGGATAAGACTGAAGGAACCAAAAGGTCATCTGGTTCAACCACACTGCTTAACCAGTGTCTCCTAGAGTTTGTTACTCAGGATTGTGTCCAGATGGCTTTGAATATCTTCAGGGAAGGAGATTCCACAAGTTCCCTGGGCAATCTGTTCCAGTGCATGGTCACCTGCACAGTAAAATGCTTCCTCATTTTCAGGTGGAACTTTGTCATATTGCTCGCCACAACTGAGAACAGCCTGGCTCCATCCTCTTGACACCCTTCCTTCAGATACTTAGAGATGTTGATGAGGTCCCCTCTCAGTCACCTCTTCTCAATGCAGAACAGATTCAGTCACTCAGCCTGTTCTCCTAAGAGGGATGGTCCAAATCCCACATCATTTTCATAGCCCTCTTCTGGGCTCATTCAAGGAGCTGTATGTCTCTGTATTGCTGAGGAGCCCAAAACTGGACACAGCACTCCAGATGTGGCCTCACCAGGGCTAAGCATAGAGACCACCCTCCTTGCTCTTCTGGCAGTGCTCTTCCTAATGCAACCCAGGATACAAGTGGCCTTCTTGGCTACAAGGGCACGCTGCTGGCTCATGGACAGCTTGTTTTCTACCAGGACCCTGATGTTTTTCTCCTCAGAGCTGNCTGATGTTTTTCTCCTCAGAGCTGCTTTCCAGCAGGTCAGCTCCCAACCTGTATTGGTGCCTGGGGTTCTTCTTCCCCAGATGCAGGACCCTGCTTTTGCCTTCATTGGACTTCAGATGGTTCTTCTCTACTTATCCCTCCCGCCTGTTGACATCCTTCTGAAGGGCTGCTCTGGTATATTGGCCACTCCTCCCAGCTTTGTGTTGCCAGCAAAGTTGCTGAGGAGGCCTCTACCCCTTCATCCATGTCACTGATGGATAAGTTAAAGAATACTGGACCATGTATCGACCTTTGTGGGACACAACTAGTTACAGGCCTCAAACTAGACTCCATGCCACTGATCACAACCCTCTGAGACCTGCTATTCAGCCAGTTCTCAATCCACTGCAGTGTGCACTTGTCCAGCCTGCACTTCCCAAGCTTACCTATGAGGATATCATGTGAGACAGTGTTATAAACATTGCTGAAGTCCTCTGTTCTTGAGTGGTGGTGCAAACGTACCTAGGGAATTTCCGTGTTTGCTTCGTTCCATTTTGCCGGTGTATGCTGTGTCTGACTAGAAGAACAATGCTCAAACTATTCCATTTTTAATCCGTTTTACTTCTAACCATTTTGACTTCTATTGTATATTCTAATATCAATTTTCTTCTTGACATTGTTTTGGTTATGGTACAGGTTTTGGTTAAGATGTGTATGTGCAGATGAACATGTTTGGATCAGACAGTAAATATGAATCAATATTGAAGAGTTTATAAATATTTTACATTAAAATAGGAGGCACATAAAGCATGGATTTGCTAATGAGTAAATACCCCCTGGATAATAATTACATGCTGGAAGAAGTTCCTTGCCTCTTAGCAAGTGAAATTAACTGGATGACAGATTAGGAGGTTTGGCTTTATTTCTATCACTCAATGATTGTTTTTCCACTAGAAACCCTTCCTTATTCTGGGATACGTGCTGTTCAGTTGTAGCAATTGACTCTTCTATTTAGAAAGAAAAAAGTGCAGTAGTACTGTGTCATATATACTTATTATGCTGACAAAAGTTTGGAGACAAGGAAAAGGTAAAAAATGATTTTATTATTCAGAAAGGCAAAATACTTTAGGAGTCATAAAGGTTTTCTTTCACTTAGTACAATCATCTTATACATTGGAATTTGAACATATTTTGAAGTTAGGGATTCATAGGACAATAAATTATGCCTGTAAGGAACTGAATGCTGGGCCTGTAGTTGTCCATGTGATTTTTGGACTTATATTGTTATTTTAACATCATTTCAAATAAATGTTGACTGTTCAATTAAGCTGATACTTGTTTTAAGTAAATAAAAGTATAGTTTCACTGTTAGTCTGTAGTCCTAATGGTGGATTTAGATGATGTAAGCCAGGAGGAGCTCCATTTGAGTGTGGAATTATAGTGATGTGAAATTAATGCCATGGTGAGCACAGCTGAGCCTTGTATATTTATCTTAGTTATGGACTTTGAACTTGTTTCTACAGCTTGTCAGGGGAAAGGGAGAAATCCTATTACCACTTCTAGCTGTCTTCTTACAAACCAGTACTGTCGGCCTCCTGTGTAAGACCATACATGGCAGTGCAAGTAGAGTTTCCCAGACGATTAAATTACACTGTTTTGAAAAAATTAGATGATGTCAGGAACTGTTGCACAAAGAAAAAAGTTCCATTAATTACTCTAGTATTTATTGTATTCGGGGTAATTTGAAACATAGTGAGAGTTTACTTCACCCTTTCTTTGTTAGCAAAAGTTAATCCTGGTTTTAAAAAGGTAGTGCCAAGTCTTTGGGTGTTAAGGTCTGACTTGTTTTGTTTCATGAGGCTATTGAGCTTCTCTTCTAATTTCCCCAGAAAGCAGAAACTATATATGTCATATAAGACAGTTTCTTAATGGTGTGGTTAGCATTCTCTGTTCTATACCTCATAGCTTCTCATGTATAGCTGAGCACAAAGCAGAATTGGAGAGGCAATTTCTTTTGAAAGTCCTGATCATGACAAGTGTTACGTGTTACCTTCTAAAAAAGGAAAACTTTCTTGTATCTCAGTTTTTCTTTGGAACATTGATAGCTTGTTCAGTTTGAAGTCCTTCAATCTAAAGATCATTGAAAACATCATCCTTTAAAAATGACTCAAGAAGTACATTCTGCTGTTACAAAAAGCCTTTGACATTATAATTTTTCTCACAAGCTATTTTTAGAATGTGTTTTAATTACCAGGCTAGCCACGTACACAGCATCTACACCGTGTTTGTTGCCATAGCTGAGTATCCAAAGACTGAAAACAATATGGTAGAATTTGAGGGAAAGTAATACATATTTAATATTCCATGTCAAGGATTTAACACCTAATATTACACCTACATTTAAGTTTCAGTTAAAATGAACAGCACCACAATAATTTTTTTTTTAAACAACAGTTGTTAAATAGATTGATGTAATTCTTAATGGAGAATATTGTCTGCAGAAATAAATATTTATATAGAAGATGCTCAAGCTTTTTATACTTTGAGCCTATCAGTCCCATCTAGATGTTTGTGTTGAGTTACTAGTATGTCACTGAATTTTAATACTGCTGGTGATATATAGTGTCTTCACTATTTTTTTTTGTATTTGTGTGGTAATTTCTGAAGCATAAGGACATGATATGTGAATGTGTGACTGAGATCAGTACATGCTCTGGCTTTGCTAAAAGAAAAGCAACTAGTTCTGCTAGTTGTTCATGGTGTGTTGCCATTTGCTCTGAGTAGAGCATTGCTCTTCACTGACAGGTTACTATGTACTTAGCATGTATGTTACTATGTACATAGCTTTTGTATTTTG
The DNA here is from genome assembly GCA_013397135.1 of Pachyramphus minor. NCBI lineage: Eukaryota > Metazoa > Chordata > Aves > Passeriformes > Tyrannidae > Pachyramphus > Pachyramphus minor. The sequence goes on from VYXB01005258.1 coordinate 1,103,176, forward strand.
AGGCTGAGATACTTATCCTTCTTTTGAATTTAACAGAATTTCTTTCTGGGGTGGGTAGAGCAGTTGTAGTTACCAGGCTACCTAGAGCCAACACCAGACATGCTGCTTCTTTTGGTTGGCCATGAGCATACAATAAGGTTAATATTTTCTGTGCTCAAAATATAAACAGTTTGTCTCATTGAGTTCGTCATGCTTAAGTGTTTCGAGATGACTGAGAACTTAGGGAAATTAAATAATGTAAAATTTGAGCTGAGGAAAACTGCAGATGTTTGGACTGTGATTCTTAGCCCATTATACTTCATTTTGATTTTAAGAAGAGGGGATGTTTTCAGTTAACACCACCATTTATTCCCAGCCAAAATGAATGCAACGAGAGTATTAAATCCTACTGAATTTCACATTTGTAGGCTGCAGGAGGAAGTGAACACTGTGATCACTTAGAAGTTTTTTATTATATACCTTTTTGGTCTAGTTTTGAGAAGAATACACACTACCTGAAATGTCATCTGTTTAAAGCACAATTGGCCCTAGGTAGGTGACATGTTATTTGCCTTAACAATTTCTTGTAGTTTGGAGCCAATGTTATAGTGAAATGTGTGCAATTAAAATGGAAACTAACTGTTGTGGCAAGAGGTGCTAACCTAAGTCCAGCTTCAAGAGCTTTCAGGAACTCATTTTCCCCTGACCATTTTGCACTCTGCATATGTTATTTGTACAGGCAGTCTGCCTTAAACAGTGCTGGGTAGGGTTCAGTGCTGAGTTTGAATTACCACTTTATAAAGAGTATATTGGGTTGGAATCCCCAACCACACTGCTCTAGTTGTACCCTGTGAACTTGTCTTTGCCATGTGATAGGCAACCTATGAAGCAGAAATAGTATGCTTATCAGCAATGCAAATGTTGGGAGTGCACTTTTCCTTAAGACTGGCCTTATAGCTGTGGGAGAACTTTATTCAGAGATCCTTAATTTTGAATCTGCATAGACTTGGGTTAATTTTGCTCCTTTGTTTGAACTTTATTAAAGGGAATTCAGTAATTCTCATTCTTCTGTTTTGTTGAGTGTGATTCTGCATAGTCAAAGGTGTCCTCTGGATCATGCAGCAGATGGACTTCAGAAGAGGTAGCCAGCTGGACAGGGATGGACAGGGAGGCAATGCAGGAAAGCATAGGCCAGGAAATGGCCAGAAAGCCATGATTTCCAGGTAGGTCTGTCCTGGCTGTATTTCCAGTGCATTGCACGAAAGAAAGTGAACCCACAAGGGTGGGGTGACTTTATCCCTTTACAGCATTAAAAAAAATACATTCTTCATTGAGTCAAATACACTGGAGAGGGAGTGATTTCTTCTTTCCAGAAAGAATGTACCCTTCAAGGTCCCTAGTTATACGCTGCAGCAGCCAGGGCAGAGTGTAGACTTGGCAGCCACCCATGTCCCTGTTGAGCAGCTGGTGCAGCCATACCATGCTCAAGAGGTATCAGGTGACGTGCAGACAAAAATTGAGATATTAATTGTTTTATTTGGTTGGTGGGAAAAATGGCTCATACTTTCTCATTTCCCTAATAGATTTTCCTTTTGATGAAGGTGTTGACCATTTTAAGGACCACAAAGTTAAGACTTAAGCTTAATGGCATCTAAGTTGAAAGCCAAGTATGCACTGTGCTATGTTGTCCTTGTTAATTAGAAGAATATTCCATAAGACTGTAGCGTTTTGATCAACTTTTTATTCTAGTCATCTTGGAAAGAGATGATTTTGTTTTCCAACCTCTTGCAATTCAAAATAAGAAAGGAGAGAAAGACCAGAATCTTTTCTGTTTGCTATAAATCCAAGCATAGATCCCTCCTAAATTGTGGAAATAAGGCCTAACTAGAATTGCAAGATATACTGCACATGAAAACTTGATAAGTCATTAAGTTGCACACCTCTCTGGCATGCCTGGTTAGCCTTCCTTAAATTCATTGGAAAGCTCTCAAGTGGGCTTTAGCCTCTGACTGCTTTTTTTTCAGGACTAATCCTACAGTTATTGAGTTACCACCTCTAGGGACTAGGAAGAGAGTCTAAAACTATGATAAAAATCTAAAAATTTCTCCATGGCTTGCCAAGTGAAATATCCCTACTTGGTTCATTGAGGCATCAAATGACAGATTGTTGAAGTAGTTTTCAGTAATTGTTAAGAAGATAAAATGGTTTGAATACAAGCTTAGCAATTGAATACTGACTAGTGATCAGAGATGACTCAGATTTTGACTTCAGAGCTTAGTCCTTGCCTGGTTCCCTCTGATTTTCATAACCATTCTGAAGACTGAAAATGTCAGGGCAGAAGCCATATCACTAACCAAAATGCAATACTAAATAGGGTGCTCAGTGAGTTTCACTGAGCAATCTTATGTTCTAATAGTAGGAAAAAAATCTTGAAGAAAAGTGGTGCCACTACTTTAGGAAAGAAATAATTGAAAAGGATGATTAATTTTCAAATTCTTTTCACTTTCATTTTAAATAAATTACTGTGGAGGAAATGAAGAATTTCTTCACATATAATAAGTTGATGAATTGTGATGGTCTAGAAATAGTTTTAATTTATTTTGGGTAAGAACCTTTTATCAAATTAAAAGTTAGTAATGAATTTTCTAACAGCCTTTCAATAAACAAGTGTCACTGGGACTGGTTTTATAAAAGCTGTTTGTAAATAATTTATCTTCACCTCACTCTTTGAGGGCTTTGTTCAAGAATTAAGTTAATCTTTTGCCTAATATTATTTCAGGCAGACAAACAGTTAATGCATATGAGTCAAGGAGTTATAGACAAGAGACATTCCTTTGCTGAATAGCTTCAGTCTACTTAAAAGATATTTAAGGAACTGTATGCAGTATTTTTGTTACCACCTATAAAAGATTATAACTAGTTTTACTTTCTGCACTGAACGTACCTACTAATAGTCATTCCCATAGAGGAATTTAAAGCATTGTAATAGCTTCATTGTGTTAAAGAGTTAATTGACAGGAGAAATTAAAAAAAAAAATTGTTCATTTGAATAGTACATAAATATTGGGACTGAATGACAAAATTTGACCTTAGAGAGTCTCCAGACTTAGTTGTTTGGGTGGAACTTTTGAAAATCATGATTTAAAGCCTGTGGAGAACCTCTATCTCACCAAATTCTAGTTCTGAGGCCTCTTGTGTCTCTTCTAAACACAAAACTTACCTAATGGTCTACTGTGGAGTTAATTTACTATAAATTAAGTATAAACCCATAAGAATCAAAAGTAAGGTTCTACAAAAGTACTTGAACAGTATATAGTTTCATCAACTATCAGCTAATTCTCATGAACCATTATCTAAAGGAAAACTGAGGTGTCCCAGCTAATAGTATAGTATTTTGGGTTTTATGGAGACACTAGGGTGGTGTAGAATACTGTATGTAGGATAGAGGTGCTCCTTGAAATAGATTTCTGTGAAACTGTTCTGCCAAAGAATCAGTTGCAGTCAAATGTCACTTAATATCAGGGAATAATGATAGGGTGTCCTAATCTTATTTTCCGGTAATTTTTCTTCAATCAGAACTTGCTGTACCATGTAAGAATGTAGCTGTTTAAAGGGAAGTTTCAATGTGTAACTGAAAAAACAGCATCAAAAAAGTTTTATTATTCGTGTGCTGTTACATGTTAACTTTCCTGAAAACAGCTACCTAACGGGAGAGCTAAAGCTATCAGGGGACTTGTGTGCCTTATTTTCAGTCAAAATCAACCCTCTTTCAGTTTGAAGCCATTCCTCCTTGACCTATCCCTACATACCTTTGTAAAAAGTACCTCTCCAGCTCTCTTGTAGGCCCCCTTTATGTACTGGTAATGTCTCTGTTCTAAAAGCCTTGCTTGATCAAGCAGAAAAAAGAAAAAGCAACAAAAAACCCCAGACACACTAAACCCTCAAGTTTTTTTTTATTTTTCTGATCCTGTGCAGTTAGCTCTCTTTGCCCCTCAAGTCCTCCAAAAGTTGATTATACCCAGTTTCTGTGATCAGCAAGTGAGCTTTGTGATGGTGTTTCTTATATTGTGTCAAGCTTCATATCTGAACTTCAGATTTAACTAAAATTGACTTGTTCTTTTCTATCCTAGATTTATATTGTACCTACTTCAAGAAGAAAAACCTTAAGGGTGGCAACTCCAATTTCCATCTTCAGTTTCCTCACAGTGAAATAAATAGGTATAGATTTCAAAGAGACTGATGCACCTACAAATATTTACAGTCTAAGAATGGCCAGAAGGCACTATTTGTAGTGCACTTCTTCAGTCTCACAGATAAGTATGACTACTGGAGAGATTTATCTAGCTGTGTAACTTGTTAACATGCCATGTCCCAAGAGCTATCAACTGTGACTTCCATTTTTGTTATTACCTGTGCTGCCTGCTGATGCACAGAGTTCTGTGTGGGTTAGGACTCTGAAGACTCTCCTGGCTCAACAGCCTGTAGTATCACATCTCAGGTACTGCCCTGTTATCCCTTTCCATATTCCTCTGTTTCACTCAGTCTTGTTTTGCTGTTGTTGTAATAAGACTGAGTAGGGTTTCTGAGACTATGCCTGCCTCCATAAAAGCAACTGTCTCAGGCTGGCAGTACTGCAGTGTCTGCCAAAAAAAATTGTTTTGCATTTTCTTTGCAATGCTGTAGTTCTTAAAACAGATTTACTTTATTAAGTCAACACCACAGTTATGAGTCCCTTAACTACTGCCATAATCTCATTAACTTTTCTTACTGTTGGAACAGAAATATATATTTAGAGTGTTCTGAAATAGATAAGCAAGTAGAGAGAAGATGAAAGTAACAAGGAAACTATAGATACTATTTTACTTTCTTGAAACATGGTTTTCTGTAGAACCTTGTTAGCTAAAGCAGATATTGAAACAGACACAACTGACATTAGGTAGGTGTTACATAATATATAAAATAATGTGTCTGATGATAAAAGTTATAGGCAAGGAAAGGACTTAAAGTTGTGATGACAGGGTAAGTTCAGATTGGGTATGAGAAAAAAGTTCTTCACTGAGAGGGTGGTCAAGCACTGAAACAAGATCCCCCCAGGCAATGATCACGGCCCCATGTCCTTTGGTCTTAAAAAAGTGTTTGGATAATGCTCTTAGATATAAGGTTTAACTTTTAGGTTGTCCTGTGTGGATTCAGGAGTTAGACTTGGTGATCCTTATGGGTCCCATTCACATATATTTTATGGATATTCTATAGTTCTTTTGAATTCTCTCTTGGAACTTTTGTCTTCCCAAGTCCTTATATATTATCACCAGTCTGTAATACATTTCAGAGTACTCAGTGCAGGGATTTTCTGTTGTCCTGTTTGTGCCTCTGTAACATGTCATAATTAATGCAGAACTTATATTGAATCACATAGTTATATATAAGATGGCAACAGAGTGATATGTTTTTTTCCTTTTTTTAAGGGGAGGTAAAAAGAAGTAGAAGTCAGCACTGTGTGACAATTCTGCCGTCTTTTGATCATTGATGCGTCTATAGTTTATTGCAACCTTTATTTCCCAGTGCTCCCTTAGAATTTTTTTTACGAAGTCTTCATGGAAGTTCAACTGTGGTCACAAAAAGTTGTGTTTTAGCACTAAAAAACAGTTTCAAGACTAGTGTCTGCAGCAAATAGAGTAAAGATCTTGGGGAACTCTCCTTGGGATTATTACAGATTTCTGTCTTTGCTAAAACCAGGAAACATGTCTTGCTAAAATGGTAGTGTTTCATTCCCATTGTTTACAGAAGTATAGAAACACAGGCTGTAAAGGAGTAAAGAATTAGGCATTAGCTTTTGATAATGGACTGGTAACATCTTTCTACTCCTGTTTAGCTACATTAGGAAATTATCAAATGCTTTGCAGGTTATGTTTACTTTTCCAGAGCAAATTTTCCAGTGTATTATGTATATATCATTCCAACTGTTGCTTACAGATACATTGATATTTATATCGAGGTGAGCGGTGTAAAGCAAATGAGATTAAGATTTAGTGTCTGCTCATAATCAAGCAGTAATTCTAACCCTTTTTTCCACAGAATAATGTGACTTAATTTAGTGGTCAGACACTCAGTGGCATGGAAGAAATTGTTTTTGAGCTAAATGAAGATTAGAAAATATTACTTTCTGTACGGCACATATCAAAGGACAAGAACAAAAGAGTAAGTAAGTTACAGTATGTTCAAAAACAAGTCCCAAATGCTTATTGTGTGGCTGAAAGGTGATGTTACAAGATTGCTCAGGTTGGTGTAATCTCAGGTTGGAGCATTTGAGAGGTGACTCAATGCAATCTTTTCCTATCTTCCTACCAGTGTGAAAAAGACTCCAAGATTTATAAGGTGATATGCAGTAACCTTGTTTTCTGCCAGCACTGTCTTGGCCTTGGTTGAAAATCAACGTTCTTCCTTGGCTAATGGAAAGGTTTGGTTGGCCTTTTGTGCTTCTATTTTATGCTAGAGTAGAGCAATAAACAGATCTTGCCTGGTTTGCTGTGAAGAATTATGACAGTGTGAAGTGCTCAAGTATGAGATACTGTAGCCCAGATGTTTTTAAAAAACATATGCAATGAAGATAACTTTACTATCTACAAGAATCAAACTGCAACTGTGCAGTCTGGAGACCTGGAACTGCAAAAAATAATTTAACTGCCCCTGTAGACAAGCTGAACACGTGAAAATGATGCATCCTTTCAGCAACGAAGGCCAGCTGCACACTAGGCTAAAAGCAAGGGGATAGAGAGCAAGTGGAGGGAAGTTTATTATTATTTCCCTCTGTTTGGTGCTTGTGAGACTGCATCTGAAATAATGTGTTCAGTTTTGGGCTCCTCAGTATAAGGGATACAGAGTTATATTGGAATGAGTTCAAAGAAATACCATTGGAACAAATTATATACAAAGAGAGGCTGAGAGAGCTGGATTTATTTGGCCTGAGGAAGGGAAGATTGTATTGCTGTCCTCAACTGTGTGATGGGTAGGTACAGAGAAAGTGAAGGTAGACTTTTCTGGTAGGTGCACAGTGACAGAACAAGAGGCATCAGAGAGAAGTCAGAATGAGGTAAATCCAACTAAACAGTAGAAAAACCTGTTTTACCTTGAGGGTGCTTAGACATTAAATCTGAGAGCAGCTGTGTAATCTCCATCTTCAGAGATATTCTGAACTTGAGCAGACAACCTCAGCTAGTCAAACTTGATCTACTGAGAGCTTTTCGATCTATATTTACCTCTGATTCTTATTTTATAGTCTGCCAGAAATGGAAGAAAATTTTACTCATAGATACTATTCTGCAAAAGGTTTGCTTGAGGAGATATTTCAATGCAACCTCATGTACTGATTGCAGAAGCTCATTCCTACCTAAGTTAAATGTAGCCTTTATTTACCAGAGTGCTCTAGAGTGAAAAAAAATGTCCAGTCACTGTTGTTTGGGCCAACAGCTCCATTTCTTTCCAGGTAACCATGAGAGAGAAAATGACCTTCTAATGCTGGATAAATTCAGGAGGTCTGCTGCATGTCTCAAACTTCTTTGGCTTTTGCTAGAATGTAAGTGGGCTCACTTATTCTTGTGTTGAAGTCGACCTGGTAGTATAACAGAGCAATTGGACTTTATTACTATGTTTTCCCTTAAAATTTGTGATGGTCTCTTCTATCAAACAAGATGTTCTGTTGTCAGTGTTTTCTTTTTGGGTTTTGTTTGTTTGTTTGTTTGTTTTTTAGGTAACAGTGTATTAATAGCACATTATTTATCCTTTTCAGACACCTTTTTCCATTTGGTGGATTAAAACATGGGATTTGAATTGAAATATGTGGGTTATTATTATTTATCCTTTTCAGACGGTCAAGGGCAGAAGAAAATCACACTTTCTGTGAATTTATTCAATAGTTATGCACTAATAGGTGCATAATACACATAGGCTGATGGCAAAAACTGTCATGTAACTTGATACTGTGCTCCAGACCATCAGAAGCTTCTTCTCTTGTTTAGTGCTTCTTCTCAAAGGAAAGGAGAGCTTTTGTGCTGGTGCCTCTTTTGGTGAAGACTTCAGTCTTGATGAAAAAATTACCAGGTTTATATCTTACAAAGCAATTAATTTCTTGCACACAGAGTCAACATAATACCTTTTAATGCTCACCCAATAATAATCATTGTACATTTTGACAATAACAGGATTATTTAATGTGTTGTTTAAGGCTACAGAGGTCAAATCTTCTGAATTGTTTATTTGCCATTCATAGGCACATCTGAGATTTCAGTTACTATTTTTTCACACCAGTTAAAATCAGGGCAGGGAATAGCTAAAAGAAAGATAACTGTTTTTTCTTTTGGGGTTTTGGTTTTCTTTCTCTAACTATTTGCTCACACATTTTTCTGAAGAGAGTTGAAGGTAGTGGTGTTCGTGTTAGAGATGACAGTCATGTCCACATCATTTGTACGTGGGAGATCCAATAAAGATGAGGAAAACTAAATGCAAAAAGGGACAAAATTCATTAACCTACCTTAGCAGAATAATTAAACCTATGTTAGTGAACAAGTTATCACAGTATCATCTGATGTAATGAAAAATTTGTCTTGTAACCAAGACGAATGCTAATACTGTATTCTGTCTGTCCTCGTTTGTTTCAACAGGAAAAGAGAAAGTAATTGTAGTTAAGGGGGAACTTTTTAGTTTGAGCTGTTTGGAGAGCTTTAGTGTTGTTGTATATGAAGTGTATGTCATTCTGGTGATTCCAGCCCCCATTTCATTTGTTTGTTTGCTTGTGTATTTTCACAAAGAGCCTGTTTTGTACTTGGTAGCTAACAGACAACTCCTGCTTTAACAAGGGATGACAAACAGTTTGTTTATATATTTTCAACTGAAATACTCTTAAAATTGTTGGTGCCCTTGTTTCTAAACATTTTAATTCAGTTGCATATCATAAATATCTATTTTTGTGGTTATTATACTAAGAATGTTTGTTTCCCAGAACTGCAGTCTCTTCTGTTGCAAACAGAATTGGAAAAGAGCCCTTTTTGCCAAATCATGCTCCTGGCTATATTGATTTATTTAGGAATGTAACATTGTTCAAAGTATGCTTGCATCTAGTTCAATATGTTGTAGAACAGTATGAACCAAATCCATGTTGTGCTACAATTTCTGCAAATGTATGGACACTAAAGAAGATTTTGGCTTTCAAGATTAACTTATGTGAAAGGAGTATAAAGAAAGTAGGTCACTTCTGGTGAATATATATAGAGCTCATTTTTCACATAACAGTAATTACTTTTATTTTAGTATTTTCTACAATATTCATCAAACACAAGTAGGAGGCTTTATATCACAGCTTCACAGTCTTAGGCCCAGTTTTGTAACTTTTCACATATCTACAATTATTTTTTCTCAGTTGTTTATTAATAATTCAGTTAAATTCTAAAGGTTTCATAGTGTATAAAGCACTATACGCTTCAGAGCTATTCATATTATCTGCACTAGATAATTTTCATCAGCTATCTTAGTCAGTTGTTGGGCATGATGACTTTACAGGGTTGGCTTCTTTAAGTAGCTGAGAGTAGGCGTTATGAATGTTTCATGGTTTCTTGAGATATTTATCTATTTTTTGATTCTAAATTGTATCTTCATCCATGCCCTTTAAACTGCTATGAGTATGTCAGGAAAAAAAGAAAATGAAATGTCACAATCTGTCTTTTTATTCAAAATTCCCAAATATAAAAAGAAAGGAGAGTGTAATTGGGAACACAGTGTATTTGAGTGTGCCCAGGTGTAATGGGTTGACTCTAACCAGCAGCTAAGCACCCACCCAACTGCTAATTCTCCCCCCCTCTAAGTGGGACAGAGAAGAGAATTACAACAGTAAAAGCTGAGAACTCGTGGGTTTAGATGAAGCAACAAAGTTGCATGTGGAAGCCAACAGTAAAATTAGAAATTTAACCACTCTTTGTTGTTGGCCAGCAAATGTCCATCCAATTCATGAACAGGAAGGCCTCAGCATGCATAATGGTTACTTGGGAACATGAAAGCCATAACCACAAGCCCCATCCTCCTCTTTTCCATGAACTTCTGTTGTAGAGCACAATGCCATATTGTAGGGAATGTCCCTTTGGTCAGTTTGGGTCCATTGTTCCAACTGTGTCCCTTTTCAACTCTATCTAGCACACCTCTGGCCTACTTGCCACGGTAGGCAGCCTAATAAAAAGAAAACCATGATGCTGTAAAAGCCAAAACACTGGTGTATTAATAACACTGGTTTAATCTCAAGTCCAAAGTACAGCACAATATGGGCTTTACAGGATTAACTCCATCCCAACCAGACCCAGTACACCAGGGAAGGCAGCATTTATTCAGAGGAATAGTTTTTCTCCCTATAATGAAGTAATTAACAAGAAAAATATGAAGATATATATACATTATATATATGATATCTGCTTAAAGCTCTACCTCTTTCTTGCTTAAGGTATATTAGAATAAAAGGAGAGAACTGTACAAGCATGTATGCACTTATTAAAAAATAATACATTGATGGATTGTCTTGAGTCCTGTGACTGTACCACTATTAAGAAACTCAAACCATTTTCAGCCTTGCTGGTTTTTACTTATTTTACATCAAAATCATATTAGTTGTCAATGTTTAATTAGTGTACTTTGTAAGCATACATTTCATACTGTGAATTGCCTTCAGTTAACTTCATTTGGGATTATATCTAATATTACTTTGATTTGTATTGAATTTCTCAAAACAGCAGATGAAAGTTAAAAAAAATGGTTGATTAATAAATGTTTTCCTAAAACTAGTCCACCGAAGAATTTCTAGCTCTCTGTTAGTACTAGCACCAACGGAGGAAAAGAGAGAAAATAATGGATCAAAAGCTGTGCTTCTGTGCATAAACTTTTGTTTTTATTTGTGTATCTGCTTTATGATAGAATAAAATTTTCTTGGTTTAAAGGAGCAGGAAAGGTCAAGGGTGTATATAGATTTGACTTTTAATGCTTTCTCAGCTAACTGCACTTAAGTCAGGAGGCTGCCATGTATGACCTCTGTTGATACACAGTCATATTTCATGCTTGTAGATATTTTGTGTTTTCAAACAGGGGGCTAAGTCAGATGTATTTAGAAATCCCTGGAAAAAGAAAGTGTCACCTTGGTGATATAAAGGCCATAATGCAGAGAATAGAGTCTTAGCCTGTTTTAAGTCCCTCTCAATTCTCACAAATACATTTTCTCACAAAACTAAGCCATTGTGTGGTTTCAGCAGTGAGCTTTGCCTGGTATTTGTAGCATCAGGTCTAGAAGTCAAGAAGAGGATACATGTGGTCCGTTATTGTTGACTTCAGTATTAATTTCTTTCCTGGGTTTACTTATTTGCTGAATTTCTCTCTGCTGCAGTTTTCTGTCCCTGTGAAAAGGATGTAATTTAAGACTGTCCTCTGTCTCTCCAGCCTGTTGCATGCAAGCCAACATATAAGAAACCTAAACCAGGTGAAATGTCTGATTGTCCTAATAACAGTCCTTGTTAGGTTCCACCAAAACTGGTTCAGTGTTTGTCCAACATCAGTGTAGTAACATTGTAATAGTAACTCAAGCGTTTCGCTGAGATGATGATGAAAACCAATGGTAAAGCCATCCGAACTGTGGAGCATAAAGAACACATTTCAGGTGGCCATGCTTAATTGAGCCTTCAGTATTTCAGCAAAGAGTTGATTTGCATACTTGAATCTCTTTTGCACTTTTTTGATCACTAACTAATCTGTGCATACAGATGACAATCAGATTTCTGATCTGAATACACAAATAGTACCTTGTGAATTCAATCAAGGGCTGTGAAGCTGCAGATTGGGAGCTTTAGTCAGTTGGAGTGAAAAGTTATTAATATATCTCCTGTGATTATGAAAGTGGAGGAAGCAAGGGTTTTTTTCATTAGTACTTTGAAAGGACTTGCTAATTTATTCACATGTGGAAGATATATTCATGAGAAAGTAAAAATTGGCTGTGGACTGACTCCAACTCTGTATCCCAATTTTTATTTTTAAACTTTAGCTACAAGAGTGATATAAGTCTTATCACTTACTGAGGAACAAGTGAATGGAATGAGCACTTTCAGTACTTTCAGAGTGTTTTCAAAGTGCATTTCCCATTTCTCAGTCTTTCACCTCTTTCTCCTTTCCTAGGGAAAGGAAAAGTTTGTGTAGACACAACGTGAAGGTGCCCACATGGTCTTGTGTATTCCATAGCAGATCACTGAGATTATAACATTATAATTGATTCTTGCTTCCTAATTGCTGTAAGTTTTGTTAGCAGTTAAAGAACTTTTATGGGTAAGTCTGAAATTCATCTTCAAACAAAACTACTGATTCCAGTTACTGTTTTCCTGTCTTTCTCCTAATTTTTAATTCTGTGTTAATAGTTGAACTTGTAGCTAGGTAAATTGCAGCTGAACAGCAAGCCACCTTTTCCAAAGGGTACTTCATTGTGCTGTACATTGTTAAACATGTTCAACCTCTTAAAATAACTAGTATCCTGAAAGCTCTTTCTGTTTCCATATTTAAGTACATAGAGCAGCTGTACTGTTATGTATTGTACACAGGTCCAAAAGAGCAGGATTCCTGGAAAATGTACTGATTCCTTGTAACGTAAGTTATTAGTAACACCTTGATTACCCTTTGCTTACCACTGAAGACATCAGCCTATTGTGCTGTTTAAAATGTCCAAACTAAAATTCCTTGAGTCCTGAATTATAGAGACAGGAATTTCTATAGAAATATCAAGACCAGGTTGAATGGGGCTCTGAGCAATATGATCTAGTAAAGGGTGTCCCTGCCCATGGCAAAGGGTTTTAGAATTTAGGTGGTCTTTAAAGTTCCTTCAAACCCAAGCCATTCTCTTATCTATTAAAACATCCAAGCAATTTTATATGATCTTAAGAACAAATTTTAGAACCATATAAAGAACTCAGTTAATTTTTATGGTGGAAGAAAGGCCAAGTTCTCTGTTTATATGCACTGTAACATATTTTTTGTATTTCAGGAAAATTGGTATTTCTTTATTCCCTATAGTTAGGCATCTAACTGTGAAGAATTATAGGCTTTGGAGATGCTAAGAAGGGGGATTTAAGTACAGTGGAGATGAGACCCAACAGCAGTTTGTGTGAGAAAAGCATGGATCAGTGAATATTTTATAATCCAGATACCTTGTCCAGCCCATTACAATATTGATTTGAAGGGGCAGAGGAATCTGTAGTCATTCTACCAGTGGAATGAAGTTGAACTTTTAGATTAGTATTACTGTCAATATTTCTCAAAATATTTCTATATTCTCTTGTAAAATGTATTTTTGTTTTGTATTTCAACAGTTTTTGAGAGTGAGGTGCATTGGACTGCTTTACTTATCAATCATGCAAATAGCATTTTTAAAAAAGTTTCTAAATGGTGAGCTTAAATATGTTGTGACTTGTGTAGTTGCTTTTTGTTTTCAGTCTTCTTGTTCAGCGGTCCATAGTTATTTCAGCCTTCAAAGTTATTTCTTTCCATGCATGTTGTCTGCTATAAAGCTCAAGCTGTTGAACTATCAGCAGACTTCTCCCTGAAAATGATTAAATTTCAGAACCCTGTTCCTTCAAGGAACTTGACCTCTAACTGGCTTGACCTTTGATTGACTCCCCAGCTTGCTTTGTACTTAACCGAAATTTCTGTGATGGTAACATCATTAAGGATGCAATTTCCTTTCCCTCTGAAATATTATCTACATTGGTAAAAGACTTCCTACAACCATATTCATATGTGCGAAAAGTCATTTCAAAGGAAAGAACTGATGTTGCATGTTGTAATAGGGTATTCATTAGATATGAGGCAGTGATAAAATAAAATGGTCTCTACATAACTCTTATGACTAGTGAGGTTTTAATCCAATATTGTAATCTTGGCCAGTATTTTGACACTTGTGTATTTTGCTGAAAAGATGCATTTGATATGCAAGCTATGTTTTTGTTATCTTTTATTTTGCAAAACAAGTTGCTGCTGATTTTTAACTGATTTTTTTAACTGTGTAGCTGTTTCATTACTAGGAATTTACTCAGCAGCAACTTATAAAACAAGATTGTTTTAATGTAAAAATTGTAAGATAAATGGGTTTTATATTTTATTTATTTAATTTACTTTCAGATGGAGTAATCAATTAGAATAAGGCAGCTTTTTAAAATAATGAAATTTTCTTTCATCAGAGTAGGCATTTGTTTTAAATAAATCATTAATCTTATAGTTAAAACACTGATTAAGAATATTCCTTGATTTTCATTCTTTTGTCTAAATTTGATCTAGGAGAAAGGCTATTATAAAAGAGGCTCATAAACCTCTTTATTATTAAAAAATAATATCGCTGATATCTTATATATCCTTTGCTATTCATCACCTTTGCTTCATTTTGCTTATTTCATGTAACCTTTCAGGATCTGAGATAAATTTTTTATTAATAAATGTTTAAATATATCACTTTTTCATAACTCAAGTACTATGGGAATAGTCAAATTAATTTAAAATGCTCACTTCTGCATCTTTAGAGGTGTCAGTGAGTGCTTGGAGCTCCAGGCCGCTGGGGCTCTCCAAAGGCCTTTGTTGCTCCCATTATCTTTGCTCTGGTGCCCACATTTATAGACATCCTAGGTAAGTGTGCACATACTCCACAGTGCCTGTGCAGGGCACTGAATGTGCCCACAGTCGTGGCCTCCGTGTTGTGTTTTTGGCTGGAGGAGTCACCTGCTGCATATGAACTCTGTGTTGCTTGACAGCAGAGCTCAGCAGGGCAAGAAGCTGGTTTTCCACAGACTGTGGAGCAGGAGGCATGACGTTCAGAGATGTGAAGCACTGTAAGATATGAAATCTAGAATTATAAATGGTTACAGTAAATTGTCTGTTAGATGATAGTAAAAAAAGAGACTGGAATATTGGTATCAGCACACATTTTTATGCCCTGCTGTTTAATTTTTTTTTTTTCGTTCAAGTTTGATCATGTAAAGGGTTAGTAAAGAAGTGCAGTGGGTCACAACTACAGCACACACAAAATTGATGTGAGTGTCCTGTAATGGGTTATGAGTGATCACTGGTTCTACACTGTCTATATCTCAGCCTTCTTTAATTGAGGCTAGGGTACTGTTTACATTTTCAGGATCAAGGCTTCTGCTTATATGCAAAAGTGTATGACTTTTTGTGTTTGCCTTTTTTCTTTCTCATTTGTAAGCAAAACCACTGTAGTTTTCTCTCTGCTTGAAGAAAATAAAAAGTGTAATAATACTCTACTCTATTAATTCTGAGGACAGGTGCAAACCAAAAGTTTTCAAATTATCTCCCTTCCCTTACCCTCAGTTGCACAGCATACTTTAGAACTGAAGCTTCTGCTTTGATAAATTTCAGAAAGAATTGACTTCTCTTACCCAAAATTAAAGGCTCTAAATATAAAAAATTATTCCCATATGAAATCTCACAAAGATGCTGCCAGGCAAGTGAGAAGATATTTATGTGACTGTAAACATATCTTATTTTTCCATTGCAAAGCAGCCCACAAGTATGAAATATTTATTTTTATCTCCTAGGCTGTTATCACCCAAAAAGGAAAAAAAAATAATCTTTGTGGTAACATTTCAGATTCTAATTATATTTCAGAAGCATAACTCTTGATGGATTTTTTTGTGTAAGAGTCTTAAGTGAAACATTTTAAAATCTGCATGTAAACTAACAGTTCATAGATGTAAATTGTAATTTTTTGTTTTGTTTTGTTTTGTTTGTTTTGTTACTTTTTTCTGTTTGTGGCTTTGAAATTATACTTCAAGGTAGGGTTAGAAAAGGGCTGTACATAGCCTGTCATAGATTCCTGGAATTTGGTGTAAATTTAAAACATATAGCCTCTGTGTAGTTAAATGGTGTTTACAGACAGGGTTACTAAAATCACTTTGTAAAAGCTTCTGATAAAAAGGATGTACCACTCTAATGCTCCAGACCAAAGGAGGATACAGAAGAGACATTTGTCTGAAAGAGAAAACAGCTCCTTCATGCAAAGCTGTGAACACTAGTGCATTATAAAGCAAGATCATGCAGGTGTTGACACTTCATCTTCTCTCCAGTTAACAGTGGCTGCAGATATTCTGTGCAGGAAGTTAGAGCTGTAGATTGTTTTTTAGTTTGGTTATCCCTGGTATGTGTTGTGTCAATTTTATTAAGTTGCATTGATAGATCTGTCATTGACATATGTTCACTGTGTTTGTTTTAGTTCTGCAGGTGTGTGCTAGGCTAGAGTATGTTTTGTTATACTTCCAAGTAATGAGATCCCAAAAGCAGAACAAATGTGGTGTTGAGTCAATGGACAATGAGTACTTTCTAGGCTAATTTAATAGTTCTTTTTACTTTTCTGTGATAAAGGTAATACTATTACAATTGCATGGTAATTTCTATTCAATTCAGTTTTAGAGCTATGGGAAACCTGTACAAGAACGAGAGCTCACCTTCCCTAGGGATGCCTCTCTTAGGGATGGTTCCCTCACGGTGGCTGTATCTGGAGTCCTTGTCTGGAACCTTACACTGTGCACCTTGCTGTAGCTGAGGCTTTGGAATGTGTACAGACTGCTGATTATGATTGTACTTGGTTATTAAGTAATGGTTTTGGCTAATTATTATGTTACCCCACCTTTGTTGGTATTACCCAGTGTTACAGTCAAATCTGAATACTGAATACTTTTTGTTTGTTGGGTGAGATTTATTTCAAACTCTTCACTGTTGCTCTCATGCCATGCAATGATCTTCACTGGTACTTGAGAATCTCGTGTGGAAAGGCTTGTTCTGGTGCTATTTGTTGGAGATGGAAGCTGTGTGATTTATCTATGAGTCTAAGAAAACCCTTGGAAGCACAGAAGTGAAGAGCAATAAGATTGTCATAGTCTGCCTCTGTGATTGCAGGGGGCTACTATGGGACAGTGTGATGATTAGCTATGTCAGGGCATGCAGGGAATTCGGAATTCATACTCGTGGCAATGCCCTGTTTATCTACTGCTTATGCGACAGCTCCTGTCCTTGTGGTGGAGTGTGTTTGCTCCTCCAGCCAGACACTTGTCCTTCACTTAGCCTTAGACTTCAGTTTATAGCCTGCTTATCTTCAAACATGGCAGTAAATTCTCTTGATGGAGCTCAGAGATTGTGTTCCAGAGGCCTAACTTTCATCTAATCCTTCCCTAGCCTTAGGCCGCCTAAACTTTTCTTACTCTGGTTTAGAGCTTCATGCCAATGAAATGTGCAGTCTAATTCACTTTTCAGAAGTAATTGGTTTGTTATTGCTATGCTGAAAGAATTTATTTGGTTTAAAAGGAAAAAATAAAACAAATCTCTAGCCACCATTTTTAAATTACAGGAAGAATGGTCTAAAAATATGAGGACTTGTACTTTTTTTTTTTATATGAACTACTAGTCTGTGGTCACTTCTATACACTCACTGGAAATTATTTCTGCCTACAGCTGTTTTGAAAAAAATAGAAAATATAGAAAAATTCTTTCTGTAACACTGTCTTTATACTTTCCTATAAAATTTTTATGAGCGGTATTTTTGTACTTTCCTACATAAGCTAGATTTGATTAAAATGCAATGTGGATTTCTTCTAAAGGTGACTTTTAGAAAAGTGGAATCAGGCAAGATAACAAAGTTGGAAGCACACAGTGGTTGGAAGCAGTGCTTTTTAAATGTTGCAGTGGGTATCTCAAATCTAAAAGTGTGTTTGGTGGAAAAGGAATACAATCAGGGAAAAAAAAAGGTGCAACCAATACTGGTAGGGATACTTCTTTG
This sequence comes from Pachyramphus minor, assembly GCA_013397135.1. NCBI lineage: Eukaryota > Metazoa > Chordata > Aves > Passeriformes > Tyrannidae > Pachyramphus > Pachyramphus minor. The sequence goes on from VYXB01005258.1 coordinate 1,120,994, forward strand.
GAAAGAAAGAAAAGAAACCTGGAGTAGGACAGGGAGACAAGTTGAGATGTAAGGCTTTAGAGCACTTGGTGCCACCAAGCATGATTGTCTTGGCGCCTGTAAATAATATTCTACTTGGGGGAGAAAGGGGTGGTGGGTTGTTCATTTAGAAATAATTTCCAGCAACAGTTCTTTGCAGAGTAACACGTAAGGAAGGATCAACACTGGAATGAAAAACTTGTGAGCTGGATCCATAAAGTTTCTAGGCCAAACCTCAAGAATATAGGACAACAACTGCCTTCCTGAAGATACAGGCATGAGAACAAGACATTTCTGAGCTGCCTGCAAAGCTTCTGATGTCTAGGTTGGAACAGTAGGGGAAAGATATGGTCTTCTGAAGGACCCTTGGAGATAGCATTATCTTGATGAATAAAGATTGACTGCTGTGGTAGTGTAACTGGAGTCTCAGATGCTTCTACTGTTCTATAAGAACTATATTTGCTGATTGCTTGACTTTTTCTAAGTAAATGTAAAAAATTTTCTTTGACTAGAGAGATTCAAATTTATACTGAAATGTGGGATATATTACCATACCTTGGGAAACAAGGTTAAAGAGAAAAAAGGATTTAACTTATGATGTTGTTTCATACTTTACTAAATTGCTTCTAACCTCTATATCCTTCTTCTTACAATAAATTTAGTAGAATAGGAATGGTCCATTATAATGCTGGGCAATGTCTTACACAGACTAATGTTACCATTAGTACCATCATTCTGAAAATCATCCACAGTGCCTGATTTCCTTTAGTATGCTTGCAGGTGGATGTGATTGCAGGGAACATTTACATTTGTTACAGTGTTTGGAGTTCTGGAGTTCAAACATCCTAATTCTTTTACAGAATCTACAAGTTGAGTAGGTTTAACATATTGCATCTATGTCATGCCTGTATTTATTACAGAATCTCCTCAATTTACTCTGAAGTTGTGAGAGTATTGACTCTTCAGGCTCTCTGTATTATCTCTGTTCCTTCAAACTCTTACCTATCTGTTCATGCAGAAATGTTTGTGCCTTTTAGAATGATTTTTTTTTCTTTTGTTTACCTTTGCTTTGTCAAACACAGCCTCTGAGATTTTTGAATAGTTGTGAAAAGCATCTTTGTTTGAATGTTGAAGTGTGATTTTACTCTGATCTGTCTGTGGATTGGTATATTTTCATTCTTCTCCTGGTTTGCTGAGAAGGAAAAAATGTAATTCAAAAGTAAGCAATTAATGTTCATTATTTATTCCTTCAAGTGAAAAATTTCCTCAAAATATTTGATCCATAATATCTCTGTACAGATCAGGACAATGCAGGCATCCACGAATAACACTTGTGTTACTAGTTATGAATAACTAATTGTGTTAGATCAAGTGGGAATTTTGTTGTTGTCATCTTGTTTTTTTATCTCACTGCAAAGAAAAGCTTGTTTGACTTCTGAAGTAGGTAAAATAAGCATNGTCAAACACAGCCTCTGAGATTTTTGAATAGTTGTGAAAAGCATCTTTGTTTGAATGTTGAAGTGTGATTTTACTCTGATCTGTCTGTGGATTGGTATATTTTCATTCTTCTCCTGGTTTGCTGAGAAGGAAAAAATGTAATTCAAAAGTAAGCAATTAATGTTCATTATTTATTCCTTCAAGTGAAAAATTTCCTCAAAATATTTGATCCATAATATCTCTGTACAGATCAGGACAATGCAGGCATCCATGAATAACACTTGATCTAACTGTGTTAGATCAAGCGGGAATTTTGTTGTTGTCATCTTGGTTTTTTATCTCACTGCAAAGAAAAGCTTGTTTGACTTCTGAAGTAGGTAAAATAAGCATTCAGAAAACTCTAGTCACTATTAATGCATCACAAATAAGCCAAATTATGTTCTTTTTTACTTAAATATGCACAGGAAAATTTGGATATTATTTTAAGGGTGAAAATTAGGGTCACACAGTGTGCGGTTTGTTTGTAATATGAGCAGTTGAGTGTTGCACAGCAGTTACATTCTGCAACCACTAGGAACAGGTTCACACAAGCTCATTTGCTTTATAAACATAAGTATTTGAATTCTCAAGCAGTCTCTTGGGAGATTAGACTAGGCCACAACAGTAGCCTCAGAGAGTATTTCCTTGATCTCCTTTCATCTGGTAAGTATTAATATGGATCAAAATAAAGACTTGTTTGCACATTATGCATATATTTGTATCTTTCCTGAAAAGTAAAAGCAGAGGTTACAGCAACCCAACTATCCCCAGATATTTTGAGCACTTGCTAGCCCGATGTCTTTCTTTAATGCATTTTCTTTACTGATTCATTTCTTTCACCTTGCAGGCAAATCTAGTGGAGATGCTTGTGTCCATTTTAAGGGCTAATATGGTATAAAGTGGCAGTACAAAGCTTAGAACAAGATTGTAAAACCATCATAAAACATCACCTTTGAATTTTAAAACTATCCTGAGTGTGTGACACTGTCTCTGGGCGTATCTCTTATTTCTGTTATTGCTGGTTTGTTGTCTTCTTTTCAGCGTGTTTATTTACACAGATGTGTCTCCCATGCTGAACTTACCTGCTACTCCAGTCAGTACTAGGAGTGCTTTTTGCTCTCAGTACTCAATGAATTCCCAGTGCTCTGACTCCTCTAAGAAAGGCCACAGCACATGGTGACTTTTAAGCATGACATCTGTCTATAGCCATTTTAATAGTAGGAACTATATAGATTGGATGAATTACTGAATAATCTCCCTTATGAGGGCCCCCCTGCAGTATTGTGTCCAGATCTGGGGTCCTTAACATAAGAAGGATATGGACACTATTAGAGAGTGTCCAGAGGATGACCACAAAGATAATCAGGGATACGGAGCACCTCTCCTATAGGAAAGATAGGCTGAGAGAGATGGGGTTGTTCAAAGTCATGAAGAAAAGACTTGGAGGAGACCTTCCAGCAGCCTTGCAGTACTTTAAAGTACTTTAAGGGGGCTTATAAGACAGAGGGTAAGGGACTTTCTGTACAGGCAGATAGTGACAGGACAAGGGGCAATGGTTTTAAACTGAAAAAGGGCAGGTTTAGATTACAGAATCACAGAATAGGCTGATTTGGAAGGAATGCACAAGGATCATAGAGTCCAACTTTTAGCCCTGCACAGGACCATTCCCAAGAGTCATATTAGGAAGAAATTCTTTACTGTGAGGATGGTGAGGCACTGGAACAGTTTGTCCAGAGAAGCTGTGGATGCCCCATCCCGGGAAGTGTTTCAGGCCAGTCTGGATGGACCTTTGAGCAGCCTGGGTTAGTGGCAGTGTCCCTGTCCATGGCCAGGGGGACCGGAACTAGACGATCTTTGAGGTTCCTCCCAACCTAAACATTTCTGTGGTTCTTTGAATCTATACAGATTACTTGGGACTGTTAATCCAATTATTTGGGAAAATGTTAAGTGCCATTTGGGCATATTATCTCCTTTGCAGTCCCAAAGTCCAAGTTCAGGTAAAGTACCCAGCATATTTTAATATTTTATTTGGAAGAACTCACAAACTGTGTACAGTAAACATGAGAATTATTTTCTATATATGAATAATCTCAGCACTTACAATTAGATTTTAGACATATACTTTAAGTATATGCCTAAATACCTTAATGGGTTTCAAGCAATCAATGACAAAACTGTCAAAAAGCAAATTTCCTTAAGCTGTTAAATTAATTGTGACTATATAGTTATAGTATTTAAGCATTGACAGACTTCATGTGAGAGGTTTCTAAGGTGTATTTTGTGACCTATTCACTTTAATATATAGTCCAATTTTTTATTTGTAAAGATTGAAAGTGATGTAATTTATTTGTTGTAAATACTCAACAAATGTTATTGCTGTCCAGAGAACTGGGGAGGCGAAACTCTTGCGTGTTTAACTCCCCACCCCACTTCCTACTCCCTCACTGGAATGTTGAACTGTTGTTTACTTAAGAACTGATATCTATGAAACAACATTCCTTCAAAGTGTTCCATAGGTCATATTCACAATCCTTGCTATAATTACAGAATAAAGGCAAATTTCCCCTCTCCTCTCAAATATTTCTAAAACCTTGCCTTATGATATGATTACTTTTCTTGTATGTGTGTTCTGTTCAGGTCAGAGATTACATAGGGACCACACAGGAAATCCCAAGTGATTGTCCAGATCAGATGAATTTTGCTCTCCCAAGTATTGATCAGTATTTTTCTTAAATACTTAATTGGAAGGGGATTTTTTACATTATTTTCTTTATGTGATACAATAATCTTTTGACTCAAAGTATTTATTTTTGTACTGCTCTCTCTAAAATTTAAAAAAATAGTGGAGTCATATGCAAAACATAAAACTTTTACAGTTGTTATGATTTGTGTGGTATTGCACTGTGTCAGGTGTTTTGCAAATAGACCCAACAAGGGATCTTCCGAGACTTGCTGCTGCCCCTGATACCCTTTATGTAAGAAAAAAGGTTTAATTAATCTCTCAGAGAACCCTTCAGTGATGTTTGGATAATGATTTGGTGGGGAAGGCGTTGGGAAGGGGAGCCAAGCCAGCTTGTAATTATTTCAGTCTGTAGGAAAGTTTTGTACTTCCCAGCAGGCATTTATTGTGTATTATTGTTATGGTTAGATGACAGAACTAAGTTTTTATAGCAGCTATCAACCTTTGTTTTCTGTTTAAAAGGGGAAAAAATAATTTCATTAAACAGCAGAAAGTAGATTATGGAATATAAAATGTAAGCACCTTTTAAAATTTTTCATAGTGACTCTTTAATAATGAAGGGGTATAGAAAGGGAGGAGTTCAAAAATTTCACCCTTTGGCAGTTTCTTTTTTTAGTTTCTTTTGTTCTTCTTTATAGTGGATTCTAAGAAATGAGAAAATCTCTGCGATCTGTTTTGTCTGTATTATTCCTTGTAGTATTGATTCATACTGATAATTTCCTAATATTCATCTGTAGGGAATTTTGTAAGCTGTCATGTGTAGTGGAAAATGCATGTGAGTGATCCACTGAATATTGATTTAATAGAATCACAGAGTAATTCTGTTTGGAAGAGATCTCAGGAGGTTTCTAGTCCAACTTACTGTTCAAAGCAGAGTCAGTCCTGAGGTCAGCCTAGACGGCTTAGGGCTTTATCCATCTGGATTCTGAAAGCCTTCAAGTCTGGAAGCTGCACAACCTCTTCGGGCAGCCTGTTCCATTGCCTGACTGTCCTAACAGTGCAAAAGCATCAGGTTGATCAGGCGTGATTTACCTATGGTAAATCCATGCTGACTGTTCTCCATCGCCAAGTTTGGCACATAGTAAGCAGAATGAAGGTCAAATAACTTCTCAACTGCATGAAATGTGACTGTTTTGTTAAGGAGTAATTTCAGAGGATCTGTAGTGTACATTGGAAATACAAATGGAAACATTTTGAAGGTCTGGTGGGTGCTATTAACCTTGTACCCTTTATCTCAGATTCATAGTTTCTGCATGTCTTTGCATTTAATTTATATTCCTGCTGAATAAGGTCCTAGGCACAAAGGAATGCAGGAAAATTTGTTATAGATGTTTTTTACTTCAGAAGGTGACTGATTTTTTTTGTAGTTAGTTCTAAAATTCCTGTCAGTGTTTTGTCATTCTGAAATGTCTCTGAGCCACTGAGAATTTTTTATTTGGTCCTGCAGTAAAAATAATGGATATTTTAAGAAAGTCACAGTTGTGCAACTGATAAGCCTATCTAAAAGTGTGAATCTTCTTTGCTCTTAACAAAGAAGCAGTTGTCTGTAAAAGCAGCAATATTTCAATGAGCGTATCTCAGTTTAACCAGCTCTCAGTGGTTAATTAGTTAGTTTTATTAGAGGAAATATTAGAGGGGCTTAATAAGCACAATGCCTCCACTGTCTTATTTTTAATGTCACATTTCTTCCTATTCCGTTCAGTTTTATGACATAGGCCACTATACGACATGACTAGACCCAAGTTTATATGGAATGACGTATTCTGTTTTCTAGTCAGAATGTTTAAGCCTCGTGTCTCAACTGGGACAGAAACAGCAATGTTGAATATAGATGTATACCTTACAGCCTGGCTGTCAGAGATGTATGGTCCATAGGTAGACCTAATATATTTTTTTTTTAATATGTCTAAGGAAAGAATTAATGAAACTGGATTTTAAAACCTATTTGACTGTAGATTCTATTAGCTGTGGACAGAAATGAGAAGGTAAGGGAATGGTCTGTAGGAAGTGCTGAGTCAATCTCTTGCAAGCATATTGAGAAATTATTAGGCACAAGGTATTGAATATGTTTATTTCTTTTCCATTTGAATTAAACATTCTCTAAATGGTAAATTTAAATAACATCTGAAAAAAATGTGAAGCATAGAGGGTTTAAACATAGTAGATCAATTGTAGCTACCAAATCAATTCTACATAAACGGACTTTCTTTTTTCTGTGTAGTTCCCGGTTACATTTGTTAGATGGATTAAGGAGCAGTTAACCAAGAAATATGAATATTTCTAGGGATATGTAATCTAGTGTAGTATAGGGGTGCCTGAACTGTGGCAAACTAGTGGCTCTTGGAGTCAACCTTCATTCATTAACATGGAGTTAATGAGCTAAGTTTTATTACACCAAGAAAAATACTACTAGTTTAAGAAAAAAAATCTATTTTATATAAAATAGAGCATATAAACCATATGTTATATAAGCTTAATGAGCAACATTTACATTTCGATAAAGAATTATTCCCCCCATCTTGTAACTAAAAAGAAGTTAGCAGAGTCTTGCAGGCATGTTCTAGGTTAGTGAGTTATTCTGTTGCTTATTGTGCAGTTAAATGAAACTTGAACACAGAACTAAGAACACAGGAGTTACAGGTTGGTGGCAGTGCTATTACTGTGCCTAATATATCTTACAAGACACTGAACTGCTGCCCGTGGGAGTTATTCCTTAGGACACATTTTCAGAACTGTAAGTGCACTTCCCTTTTTTATGTGTGTCTTGCCAATCTTAGCTTTAACACATATAGGAGGTTTATAATTTCATTTGTTCTTTTCAAAATTGCAATGAATTCTACAGCTAATACAGAAAAAAAAAAGTGAGCATGAAGGAGATGCTTGTGAATATCGGCAAAACCAGGTAAATTAAAGGCGGCAGTGGTGGTCAGTCACTAAGCTGTTTGGGCATGTAGACAGAGGCTTATCATACAACCCTTATTTCTATTATTTGTTTTTATTTGGTTTACTCTGCAAGATTTACAAAATGAGAAGCAGTGACCTGCCTTGTGTGGTGTTTGGAATTACTTTGTTTTAGAGTAAAATCACCCCAATTGAAGGTAAAAGTTGAAAAATTGAGAGCCTGTATTTTCTCTGAAGGAATAAATGTATTTAAGCAACAACAACCAAAAAAATTTTGTTTGCATATTCTTCTGCAACGTGGATGTTACAATGCAAAATAGTATTCGAAGTTCCTTAACCTATTAAGGACTAAAGTTATAATTTATTTTGGACAGTTATGTCTAATGATGCATCATTAGACATAATATGAGTATTTGAGCATCCTTAAGGGTGTGATTTTAACTCATGATGAATAGAAGCTGTTAAAAATATAAGCTCTAAAAAGGTGATTCAAGTAATATAAAATTATTCTCAGATCCAGATAATGATTTTATTCCGGCTTTTTAAATATTTGACTTGTGTATTATATCACTCTTTTTTCATTTCAAAGATGCCTGAAGTGAACCAGAAAGAATGGTGGTAATTGACTATTGTCTTAGTACTGACTTTTTTCCCCCATTCTGTTTCTTGTCAACTTGTGGTGCAAGGTTACAGTTAGGTTGTTAGACAAAAGATACCTGGAATGCAAATTGTCATACACATTTGTATGTTGGTTTATGGAACAGAAATCATCTGTAGAATTGAAGACTACAAATGTATATACCAACTTTTAGTGTTTCTCATGACAGAAGAAACTACTTTCTCTTAAAATCAAATAAAAAACCCCAAAGGCTTAAATGATGTTACCACTGGCATTTTTATCAGGTCTATTGCCTCTGATATGGTGCCACTGTCTTTTCTCAGGGTATTTTGGTCTCATTATGAACCTTTTTCTAGGAAAAGTGGGAGAAGGAAAATGAAAAGGGAGCAAGGTTGTTGTCTGAATTGGCTTTACCGCTGTACTTCAAAACATGTTTTGAGATGGATCCAGTTACCTGTTCCCTTGACAACAATAAAGTAAATGTATACAAGTTCTTTTATCGGTAAATAAATAGCTGATAGCTCTTCCATTGGTTCAGATCTCTGATGGAGACATGCAGCCTCAAGGTATTCAGGATCGCTATTTCTATAATGATAATCTTCTCTCCTTATAACAGAAACAACTGTACAGAGTCCATAGCAAAGCTTTTATTCAAAGGCAGAAAACTGGCAAATTTCAGCAGAGGAAGTCAGAGGAATAAGGATAAATGTAAAAAGGAAGACTCTCTGTCAAGAAGAATGGATGAGTTGGTCACCACAAAAAAGAATGACTTTGAAATACATGAGACATGCTGTGTGCTTACACATGTTACAGTGAAGATATTTAATCCAGATATGGCTTAAATGACCCAAATCCAAGCCTTTTATGCAAAATCAAACCCTTTTTTTTACTAAAACCCAAAATTAAACTCCTCTGAATAAGGTCTTATAATAGAAACTTGCACACTACAGAAATGTAAGTAGGCATCATTATAATGAAAGTTTTGTTCTGATTAGTAAGTTCAGCTAGATCATAAATACAGATTGTTTGTTTGGGTTTTTTTGTTGAGAAGTTGAAACAATGCTAAGGTAAACCTGTCATTCACTTTGAAGAATTAAATTTTTTTAAAATGCCATTTTGCAGAGTCATTGGGTGCTGTTTTGTTAATGAGATTTTTGTTGTGTGTTTCACTGAACCACCCCTTCCCCCCCTGCCATGCTATTTACCGAGACAATGTGACCTTAGTCTGGGTCAAGATTCGGTTTAACCTTTTGGTGTGATTTTTATCATGGAAGAAGGGACAGTATGGAATAGATCACAACACGAGCAAGGTTATCTTCTTGAACACTATTTGCTGTGATTTTTCAGTAGCACGCTGGTAAAGAATCTTTTTGGTTGTCATTAACCCAGAGTACAGGGTTATTTTATCCTTTCTGAGTTGTGTAAAGAGCTTTTAATGAAAATAAAGCGTTCTGCCAGGAGAAGCTAGACATGTCTGTTCACAGCAAATGTTTAAAGGGCTGATAAATTCTCAAACTAAGATTAAACATGAATGATCTTTATAGTTAGAATGTTATTGTCATTTATTGAGAATCTGTGTAGATGGGGCAATGGAGAAACCATTTCTCTGGCTTTTCTGTGGGTCCTAAATCTGACCTTGCAGAATTCTATATGAAGGTCTAAAGCAAAAGCCTGTGCATTGAGGTAGGTGTAGGAGAATTAAATGTCTTATCAGATAGCTGCACATTTTAAGAACTTTACCTTAAAAGTCCAGACTCCAGGCCTATCTATACAGATGTACTTGAGTATAGTATAAGTATAGGTTAACACGTATGTTTTGTGATGGGTTTTCTGATTTTTCTTTGGTAACTTAGATTCTGTTTATTGGTGTGGTTGAAGTCCCCTGTGAAGACCAGGGCTTGTCCATGTGAGGTCACTCCTATCTGTCTATAAAGAACTCAGTATTCCTTAGTCAGGAGGGGTGTAGCAGACTCCCTGTCTGTCTGTTGCCCGTCCCTGTCCTCCCTTTAATAAGCTTTCAGATAGCTCCTTATCCACGTGCAGGCAGAGCTCTATGCACTCCAACTAGTCACTGACACCACCTCCTTGTGCCCCTTGCCTATCCTTTCTAAAGTTCCTGTATCCTTCCATTCCAATACTCCAGTCTTAGGAGCCAAACCAGGACATCCCCATGGTGCCGATAAGATCACAGCCCTACAGTACATCTTTGTATGGTCAATGTTTTTAATATGTATAAAGTGCTGTGTAAAGCAGATGACTAGTTACAGATAATAACACCAATTTTAAAGCAGTATAACTGTACTTAAGAATAGAAACTAGTTAATACAAATTATCTTGAAATACTTAAAATTGTTTTAAGTTTTCTAGCCATATTTTCATAAGTGATATTTTGTTAGGTTTCCTTTATACCACTTACGGTAGTGTCAATTCTAGGAAAATATTCTGCTTCACGAGAAGCAGCATTTTCTTAGGCATTTAAAGATGGCAGAGGTATTTGTAATAATTAACAGAAGGTCTGTTGGAAAACGAGAAATGTGAACTTCCTAAGCTTTTTCATGTATTGACAACCCAGATGTTACAGGAAATAACAAGAGAGATTTTACTGGCTTCATTGGTCTGCTCTGATTCATCAAAATCTCTATAGAGGAAATTTATGTTGATTAGAAGTCTAATTATGAATCCTTTTTTGAAATCTAATTGCTTGTAAAAGGTACAAGAATGAATAAGTAGGAGGTTGCTACCCTCTATACAGGTTGGGTAAAATTCCAGCTGGCAGGGCACTGCTTTCCTCGTCTCATTTGTCCACTGTACTTCAGCCTTGATGTGGGTATAATAGTAGCTTCTTTTATTTTCAGCCTGATTTGGGTTCCACATTCTCTGGGAATTATTCCTGGTCTACAGAGATGTAAGGGAGAGAAAAATAGAACTGTAATTCTCTGAAGAAAGAATCATGATGCTTTGGATCTTTACATACATATATATAAAATTGGCAGCTAAGTCAGATTCATTGGACATTTTTTTTTCCGCTCTGATTTTAGGTCATACCCAAATAAGACTGTCTAGGAAAAGAAAAGTCTGCAGGACTTGAGAACAATGCAGTTATATGGTGGGGAGGGGCTATTCATCCCTCAAGTATGCAATTGTGAATGGCCTTGGTATTTTTATGTGAAACGGTCTTTCAGCAAAACTGAAATGTCACTGAGGAGTCAAAGAAGAAACAGAAAAACTCTGTGAATTCTGCCAGAACTGAGATTAGTGCAATAGCTTATAGAACCACCTTATGACAGTAAGACTGTTCTTTCTCAGAAGTGTACAGCTTACTGGAAAGTGGACAACAAAAATTTGGGACAAAAGTAGTAGCATAAGTATTATTTAGGCCTTATTTGTCTCACAGCCAGTGTCCTTAGTGGAACCATAACCTAAGACCAACAGGCATTGCCCAGAGGAAGTAGCTGTCAGGGGAAATATCCTTTGGCAACCCTCCACTTATTTTGGCAGGCTTTTTCTGGCTGCACACAATGCAGCTCTGGGATCTCTTTGCCAGCCTCTCCCTGCCAACCCTAGGCCTTGATGGTCAGATAAGTCTTTGCCCTGGACTAACAGCCATGACCTGGAGGAAGACCAGTGGAAATTTCTTTTGGCAGACCTCCTTTTTGTTTGGCAAGCCTTTTCTCTACTAAGCTGCAGCTCTAGGGTATACTTTTTTTCTGAACCTTAACTCTAAGCCTTCATCTGAGCCTTAACCCAAGACCCATAAGGAGAATTTTCTGCACCCCACCTCTTTCTCTTGCAGCCCCCTTTCAGCCTTACTTGGCAGCTTTTGGCTTTCTTTGTTTATAAACCCTAAGAAAAATTACAAGTGTTTATCAACTTCTATTCTTTTAGGAAAATGTATCATTATGATGCTGGATGTGCTGTAAATTCATATGCTGTATTCTGAACAGGCAGCCTGTTAGTGTTACCCTTCTCAGATACTTTTTCTTACATGTTTTTGCTTATACTAAAATCCATACTGAGAGGAGATAGTTACTTTTATGGCATGAAATGCATGGAAAGATCTGTCTAAACTCCTTGAGATGAACATATGTGATATCTAAAAATCTGTGTAAAGACTATGTCAAGAAGATTGTCCTCTATTATCCAACTGCTATATTCTCTCTATCCCCTAAAGTATGCATTCATGATGCATACAGAACCACTGTGCATAACAAGAATATAAGTGCTTCTACATTTCACTTTGAGGAAGAAGTGGTCTTATGTGATTTGAGTGTCACACATTTTAAAAACAAGTTGAACTACATTTTTAACTTGAAGTTTTATAATGTATAATAATATCTTTCACTATAACATCTGACAAAAACAAATATATTTTCTTCACTGTGTGGAGGGAAAAAGCCTTTGCTGGTTAAGCACATGCAGAATGGAATTTCACCTGGTGTGTCTGTTTTACTGGCAGATTTTGTAGCATGATTTGGATGATAAGGTTCTCATCATCATCAAAGTGGCAAGAGTTTACCAATCTCTCAGCTTCATTGCTTAAAATATATATTGATGATGCTTCAGAAATTCATGATATTTTCAAGTCTTGGGGATAAAAAAAAGAATATGATCAAGATACTTCACCTGGAAATATGCCTGGTGGGCAAATGGGGGTGACTCCATATCTGTAGGAAAATGTGTAGAAGATTATATGATCAAGGTCTACAAAATCATAAAAGTGATAGCTTAGGAGGAAGGTGATGACAAGCAGAACTGTTATTCACCAAATTCCACAGTTCTGGAAGTGAGGGGCAGTCCCTGAAACCACTAGGAGGTCAGTATAAGACAGATAATACTTTTTCATGCAGCTGGTAGAAATTCTGAAATTTCTCACTCAAGGAAGTTGTGGAGTGGCAGAATTTGAGACAGAATTTTTCTGGATGGAACATGGGATGTCGCAATGGAATATTTTTTAAGTTCTTAAATGTCCAGCAGTTAGACTCGTGTTCTTGTTTGTTTGTTTTTGGAGGCTAGTTGCCAGAAAATTAAAGGGAAAGATACGGTGGTTTTTTCTACCCAGAAAGAGATTGAACTGCTCAACAGAAATTGCTCCAGAAAACTGACTGAAGCCCCCTCAACCATTAGGAAGGAGAAAATCAAGGGTTCGTTGCCTTTTCTTCCATATTCTGAGCTTTTGGAGTAGAACAGTGCATGTTAATTGTATTAAAAGAAAATGTCAGAATCATTACATACAGCAGCCTGATTTAAATGAGGACACTACAGTTCTTCACTTTTTTTAGTTTTCTGTGAAAACTCATACTGCTGATGCCTCTGCTGTTAACAAGATAATCTAGTTTCTCTTTTTGTAAAGAGAACTTTAAAAAATTTTTTGTAGAAAACAGCACTTATTCTACTTTCACTAGAGGCTTAAAGAGGATTTTATTTTATTTTTATTTTCACAAAGAAAACATTTCCTTCAGAGTGGTGTAGTCCACTCTGAGAACAGCAATAAAATTGCCATAGTAGTATTTACAGCAGAACTGACAAGGAACTTGTCTGTACTTCTGTATCCAATCACTTTTTTGTATTTTGGCTAGGAGAAAATAATTTGCAACTCAAAGATATCATAGAGTTCATGCAGAGAGGACAGTAGGCTCTAATTGTCTTTTTAAACTTCCATTAAAACATAAATGCAGAAGTGACCAAAAAGATTAGAGGCAAAGTATGTTTTATAAGAACAGAGAACTTTATTGTTGTCTAAAAGGAAGGCTTAAGAAATTGGAAGAAGACTTTAAAAATAAGATTTCTTAAGTCACAAATTTGACCTCTGCTTCATTAATATTCCCTTTCAAAAGGAGTGTTAACTACTCTTGTAGTGAGAGATGAACTTGAACAGTGAGATGTGCACAGAGTTCTTTGACAGTATAGTTTTCTTAGCTTATATTTCAATGAAATTCTGGAAAATAACTCATATTTAGGCTTGCCAGTATATCTTCCAGAAGCATGTTAACTGCTGAGTGGTGAGCCTGTGTGGTGAGTGCATATTGATTTGTCATCTTTTTTGTATGCTTGAATTATATGTTTGTTTCAGAGAAGGTCATATTTGTTATTTAATTGTGAATTATTAGGAGTAATCAAGCATTACTTTGCATTCTAGTAAAGAGGATATAATATAAATTTGTCTTCTCTAACTAGGGTACCTTTTTAAGTTTCTTTTCATTGTTTAGATAGCAATTTATTTCAGATTGTCCATTTATTTTGCAGTAGGTTTTCCCTGACGATATAACTTCCAGATTATTTTTACACAAAATGTCCATATTTGATTAAAATACATAATTCACTTCTAGTAATGCTCACCTTTTTAGCAAATGTGAAAATGTATTCATACACCCAATTGATCCATTAAATGAGAATTTTCATTTATAATTATTTGGGCTTTGGACGATTCTCCCTAAGACCTTAGGAATCAGGACTTGGTCCCAGCAGACATTTGTATTTGATCTCAAATAGCTTTAAAGTAATATTTTCTTGTAGTAAAGGTAAACCACACAATTGCACATTGTTGCATGCTATGGAAAGTTTAATCTTTAAGTTAGTATACTGCAAAACAGCATACTTTCTCAGATCCAGAGCTTCAAAAGCACTTGTGTCTCAGCTATGGAGTGGAGTGCCCAATTAGAATTACTCACTGACATGGTGGTGCCTAAATTGCCTTCAGTTACTTTTCTAGGCATTCGAGTGCATAGAGAAAGCTTACCTCCATTGTATCACAGTTAGATGACTCAGCACGTATTTTGTGCTCAAACCTGCTTCAGGTCCTCCGAAAAGGGTCCTCCAACAGTTTACTGAGAGAAGCTACGTTCCGTAAACTTGTTCCTTGACACACTACATGCATTTGCTTGAACATCATTTGTGATAACGTAATTCCATTTTGTTAAGGTATGGTAGTCTGAGATCCCTTGTCTTCCCAAGTGTGAGGGATTTCACTCTACTTTTTCTACATACATGAATGTCAGAGTTGGAGGCTTTGGCTAATTTCCATTCTTTTATTGAAACTCTTCCACTGTGCCATGAACAACCAAGTAATTTTTGGAGGAGAAAAAAGTCAGCAAAACTGTACCTAAGAATTTGGAAGTTCTGAAAAGCGGTGTTCTTGAACTCAAACTTCAAGACAAAGTCAGTTTAGAATGGAGAGATATTTTATTTAAAGTACAAATCCAATCCAAATCACAGCAGGTCTCCTTTTAATTTATTTTAATTCTTTTCTAGGAACTCTTCCCCTGCTCACATTCCCTCCCTACAAGGGTGAGAGATTTTAGTCTGCTGTTCTTCCTGCCTGCCAAAATCTCTTACAAATATCCAATAGACAGTTTTTATTCTAGATCAGTTATTTTCAACTTTTACTTTAATGTATGGACCTCTTTAGAATATTTACATTAATAGTGCTGTACAGCATGTAAGAACTTGCCTTTCTTTATGAACTGTGGACTCTTTTAGAGGCAGTTGGGAGATGGATTGCATTATTTATAGAGGATGAAGATTTGTTGCATCTCTGTGATTCCTCTCTGAGAATACCAATTGCTTTCAGATACACAACTGTATTTAGTGCTCGTTTGCTACTTCACATGATCTGGATTTAGGTTAATAACCTCTAGATAAGAAACTTTATCAATTACAAGTAGTTGTGTTTAAGTCCCACAGTTCTTTTCAGCAGAGAACCTCCAGAGCTAATGATTACTTCAGAGTGAAATATTTACCTTGAGAATATAATGTATACATTGTAATATATTTAGTTCTTAAAATATGCTTACTGTTAGCCTGAGCTAGTCAATAGAAGCAGTAAACTTATATTTAGAATAGTGTTAGCTGTTTTCATAAAGGCAAGCCATTTTCAAAATGTGTGTATGTACGTGCATTGTTAGGGTGGGACATTCAGAGGTTATACCTCTAGCAGTCTGGTTCACTTAAAGGTAATTTATTTTCTTATGCAACTTGATTCCTTTTCACTGAGACTGAAAAAACCCCCAATTTCTATCATACGTCACCCCTTGAAAGTCATAACCAATGCTGCTGACTCATGACATGACTACCATGCTTTCAAAAGTTCAATTAGCTCAATCTGAAATAGAATTTCCAAAGGCAGTGTTGTCCTTTGAGGTAATATAAATGTCAGAAAAAATGTACTAGCTGAATAAATATCATCCACTTACACTTAAATACAAAGACTGCAGATGGATTCTACTTATGGCACTTAAGCAAATAGAACCATTTGGTAGAAAAGGTTACAAATATGCCTTTTAACTCTGTGAATACCAAGAAGAACTGATGTTAATAAAAACAGACTTGCAATGTTCTAAAATAAGGTGTTTCTCAAAGTTGTGTATTTTTGTGAAAATTTTTCTACTTTGAATTCAAATGCACTTGATTCCATTTATTTGCTGTTGCTATTTTTTGTGTATTGGTTCATCTTACGTTCTTAAGTTTCACTGAATTTCAAATTGAACTTCATATAAAGTGAGAGAAAGAACATTATTTCAATTTTGAGAATATAGCTGTTTTGGTGCATAGAGGGTTTAGCACTCACTGTAGTATCCATGGATCCAGGGTGGGCTCTTCACCTTTGCACATCCTGGATACACCTCTGGCTCTTCTTTGGAAAGGTGATAATTGCAGGCTTTGTGCATACTGTACTTCTTCGGTTAACCTGGTAGTATGAAAAATGGATTTAGCATAGAAGTAGCCATTGGAAAGGGAGACTAGAGACAAAGCATTTTAAACCTAGCCAAAGGTTACTGTGTGTTTTTTCTTAAGGGGGAAGAAAAATATGCCTCAAAAAACTGTGAGCTATTGTGAAAACCTTAATAAGCTGAAGTGTTTATGCTTGACTGGAAGGTTTACTTGAATGGTCTTGTATTGTGCCATATGTAATATGTAACAACAATGGGATTAATAGGTTGCCTACATGGTCTCAAACACTTTCAGTCCGTTGTCTCAACAACAGTTTCTTTTCAGAACGTGTTTGTACTGCTCCTTCTTTTCCTGATGCTGGCGAACTTTTGTGTTCTGTTGGGCATAAAGTTTACTGTAACAGATCTAAGGTTTAAGTATAGTATATATGTAAGGCTTTCACATAAGAATATGAATAGTGAAAAATAGACTGGAGATCCTCAGGAAAAAAATGCAAAAGCACCGTGCTATTGGCACATGGATGTTTTGGGGGTACATGATTCACTAACACTAGATTTTTTGGATTCAATATACTTCATAGATTATTCTTCCAAGTGCTGCCTAGGCATGCTGTCTATGTGCTGTCCACATGTTCTCAACATCTTAGTGTGCTTTCTATATCACACCTTAATTTAAGACAATGTAGAAAAATTTAAAGATACAGTAAGTGGAGAAAAAGCAGGATGTTTTGTGCTTTTGAGAACCCCTTATTTCAGCTGTGGCCTGAAACCCCATGTGTTGGGGGAAAAAATGCAGAAAATAATTGATGTGGTATTTTTCCTTCAGCCTAACTATGATATGAGGGAACAAGCTGGGATTCCAGCGTTACAGGTGCACAGCTGAAAGGTATGGGGCAAGGAGGAATAATTTAGTAGGGATGCTCCTCTTTCGAGCATTGAATCAATTAAAACGATGGCTTGGGTTCATCATTCTCATCAGCAAAAATTCCTCAATGAACCAAAATGGAACAGGAGGATGTGTCCATTTTCAGTGCAAGTGTTGGTGGCATTATGAATCAGTTGCTGAAAGCTGTTAGAACTATCAGGCATAATCCAAGCCTCACAATCTATTTGGAAACATTATTTTTTAAATAGCAGATTTTAGTACTGCTCACTATCTTTTTTCTACATCTGGTTAATGTTTCAAAGATGCAGAGCTGTGATAATGACCTTTATTACACAGAAACTGGTGTAACAGCTCCAGCATGTTTTCCAGGGAGCAATGGAAGGATTTGATATGAACAGCTTGGTTTTAGGTTTAGTGTTGGAAAAAGTAATTACTACAAGGTAATTGCACTACTGCTGTTTTTGTCTGGAACATGAAGTGTTCCAGCACAATTTAGGATGAAATCTGGTCAGATTTTGATAAAATCCCATGTATATATGCACCTGTGAGAATCATGCTCTATCTGATAAATGCTGCACAAACTGGAGTGTTGAAGGGAAAAAACCCCTCTGCTGGTTGAAAATTTTGGGGTTTTTTTAATGACATGTCAGCTTTGAATTTATGTTGTATTTGCCTTAATATGTACATTTTACCTTTTTTTGCTTAAAAATTAAAATATTGACTTGTCATGGTTTAGGAATGGTATTCTCCAATACAGTAGTTCCATGAAAACCACATTGCCACTCATGTCCCTCTTCTGCCTCCAATTGGAAGCCCAAAAGGCAAAGATCATGAGTTGAGTGAGACAAGAAGAATTTACTGGAAACAGCGATGAGATGAGATAAGAAAACAAACAGTAACATCAACAATATTAATAACAAAATGTGTAAGATGAAGAAACAATTTACACAGAAAGTATGTGACAATACTGATCGGCTCTTCCCTACCACATTTTCTCTCAGATGATGTGAGGTGGTATAGAATAACTTCTGTGTCTTAGCCATGCTCCATCACAGCTACCATAAAAAATAGCTCTGTTCTGTCTGGAACCAAGACATAACAAGATTTATTGCTGTTTTTTGTTTGTTTGTTTGTTTTGTTTTATTTTAAACCTGAGTGAGAATCTTAGCAGGCCAGTGCACAGATGGCATAAATCAAAACTTCTAGCAGTGTTCCTTCGTATCCCAGAACTGTGCTGAACATGGGTTTTGTAAGCACAGGTAAAATGAACTCTTAGTTGCTGTGCAGTGAGGCTAAGAGTGCCAACTCAGCTAACAGTGTTTGTTTCCGAAACCTGGAAACTGCCCTGTGATGTAAGAACTGGCTTTCTATTTATCTTTTGTAATCACCAGAAATATTAAAATGAGCACAGAACTAGAAGAGTTCAAATAGACTGTTTTATTTTTCACTAAAAAATTACACCTCTGTGATACCATAACTGTCTCTTGTAGAAATGATTACAGGGTCCCAAACAGAATTGTGACCTAAAGTGTCAAGTAAGAGAAGAAAATGGTTAACACTTGAGGGGAAAAAGTTTTTATTTTTTGAACAATCTCAGCAAGAGAGAAATAACTCTTAATTTCTTCTTAAACTAGTGTTCTCCAGGTTTTTGAAAACTGAGTAAGAAATTTGTTCTTGCTAAGAGATATGCCAAAGTTGTGTCACATGATTTTATGTAGAATAGATGATGTACAAGTACAGATATTTGGAAGAGCCTGTGGGACAGTAAATAGAAGTGTTTGAAAATATCCTGCATCAAATATTAGAAGTACTAGCACAGAGAAGATAGCTCTGTCTATATAAAGCAACGGGAAGCAGATACTTTCTGTTCTTTCCAAATTCAGTCTTTAAGCTGCATTGGTCTCTTTGAAGGGTTTGCTTTTGATTA
The DNA here is from genome assembly GCA_013397135.1 of Pachyramphus minor. NCBI lineage: Eukaryota > Metazoa > Chordata > Aves > Passeriformes > Tyrannidae > Pachyramphus > Pachyramphus minor. The sequence goes on from VYXB01005258.1 coordinate 1,140,227, forward strand.
ACTCTACATAACTTGCACAGTGTCTGCTCCCTGAAGTTTTGAATAATGTTTTCTTTTTTGCAAAACCAAGTGATGCCCCTGGACATTTTTTAAGGCAAACTTTTTTTGTTGAGGGAAACAAGAATATGGCTTTACTGACAAGAAGCCCAACAATACTGAAAGAATAACACCTCAATTACCTCATCTCATATCTTCTTCAGGCCATAAATTAAATTAGAATGGATATTCAGCAATGGTATTTTTGTAAAGCTCCAAATAGCTTGAAAATAATTAACTTAGTATAAACCAATCAAAAATATTCCTGTCTTTCCTTCAAGTTTAAAAGTATACTTTTCTTCAGCTTACAAGTATATTTTTAATTGACTTGCAATATCTGAGACTGACCCCACAGGTATCTATGCAAGAGACAGGGAAATTGGAGAATACTGTAAAACTGTTTGAAGTTCAAACAGTTTTAATAAATAGGTTTATCCAGAAAAAATGATTTTGTTTTCTATGGACAAAGAGCTTCTTTTTGCTCTGTTGATGATTTTGAAGCACTGCTACCACTGAGGCTGAGCCACTTTCTTGATAGGCCAGTGCTATTAAAAATCACACAAAAAGCTATCAAAGGAAATGCACAAAGAAAGGACATACACTTGACTCTTTACTGGAGGTGACCAACAATAAATGCAGTTTGTGTGAAACTTGTAAGGAGTGTGATTAGTTTAGGAGATCAAGCATGGAAATGAGAACAGGAACACTCGAATGTGGTAACATTTTGTGTTTAATAAGCACTTTGTGTGTAATAAGTGGCAGCATTTTGTATTGTGAAAGTTTCATTCTGAAACCATCAACTTGGGATATTTAGATGTGATTTTCAAAGAGTCCAAGCTAAAGGATATGGAAATAGTAATATACTCCACAGCAGAGGTTGATCCTAGTCTTTTGGAGAAACATGCAGCATGAAATAATTAAGCAAATGTTGAATGACTTGCAATTAACTAAGTAATGTTTTCCCAAATTAGTAGCTACTAGATTTTTCTTAAAACTGAAACAAAACTCCTAAAAATAATTTTTATAGTTTGCCAGTTGATTATAACTTACAGGTACTATATGTTCCATTGGTTGCTAAAATTATTTCAAAAATTGAATGTATTCGGGAACATAATTGCACTAGTAATATCATGCTGTCCTTGCTTTATTCTGTGGTAACAAAGGACCTAATTTTTCTTTCTTAAATGATGCTTATCATTCCATGTACTCTAAATCATGTTCTTTCAGCCTTGAACATTTTTATTTCAAATAATTTCATGAATTATTTTTTACTTTTTAGCTCTGCAGTCTTGAATTTAAGTTTTCTTAGCACTTGTCAGTATCAGAAATATCTATATCCTTCATTGATTCACTTAATGTAGCAGCAGCCCTAAGGCTGGTTTCTAATTATTTAATGCATTTATGGAGATTAAGACTGACTGATGGCAGGATGGCTCCTGTTGTCAGCTATTTTCTTACTTCAATGAAGTTAAAATTGAGTTTTGTGGTATAATTTGTATATAATAACTTTAGATTTGATCTTGAATCCTCTGGCATCAATGATTGTATAAAGCAGAGCAACTAATAATACTACAATCAGATGAAGTATGGCTTAGTAAAGTATGAGATTGAAGTGTAGGACATGTAGGTTTTCATCACTCTTATTCTAATGACAGAATAGTGATGAGATGCCTCATTTCTGTGTGCTGTAGTTAATGTGCCTGTAAAATAGGCATAACTATACTGGTGAGTGTAAAGTGTACGCATTAAACCTTTAAGGAGCTGTAGAATTGCTGTATTATCTCTCTTCAATCTAGTCTGGGAAATCCTGATCTGACTGTTGGAGAACTGCAGTCTTTTGAATAATCTTCTAATTTAATACTTGAGGGCGGGGAGGCTGTGCATGGGGGTCTTCTTTTATTTAAAAACTAAGAAGTAGCCCTGTTCTTTCAAAGAAAGCTAAAGCACATAGCGTGGTGTGGAAATAAACAACCTTCTTTCGTCTAAGAGTATAGCAAGATAAAATATACAGACATTAACTCACATTCCTAATTTTTAATCCTTTGTGAAGGTGATTCCCTTTTTTTAAAGTTCTGTCTGTACTCTAGAAGTGTGCTTATGTAATTAGGAAGGTTGTACAACTAGAAACCAGTGAAATACTGATAATACTCAGTTCTGAGTGAAAGGATTAATACAAACTTTAATATATTCCTAGTAAGTAGAAGTAGAATGAAATTAATTTGTTGTTAATATTCTCATGTAGCTCTTCTGTTGCAGTGCTAAGGTCCCAGTTGATCCTTCTAGTTTGTCATATGAAGAATATCGCCTCAAAATTATAGCATGGAATAAGTCTTTGTTGGAAAAAACTGTTCTAAAAAGCCTGCTTTTGACCTTACTTCATGTCATGGCCTCCTGCAGTAGCTGCCAACACACTAAGGTTCCAGCAAGGATTGACAGGATAGTAAAAGAGAACTATTCTCTCTAATCACAGCAAAACATAAGATCGTAGGTAAAAGGCACTGTATAGAGAAACTGAAAATAATTTCTCTTCACAGGCCATAAAATCTTTGATTTTCTCTTCCATTTCTCACCAGCTTGGGCATGGGATGTTCTCGTGTCTCCAGCTGTGTTGCTGGGTGGCAGTACTGCAAAACAGAGGGGCTGCTATTTTCAGGGGCTTGTCTATTATAAACAGAAGAATAAAGACAGTGTAAGAGTAATAATAAAAGTAGTAGGTAATAACACTGAAAACTAGCTCCCTGTTCAGGGAATTGCATGAATCATAAACTTCTTTCGTATTTTATTCATAGACTAAAAGGAAATCAGAAAAGAAACACTAATAAGCCATAGCAAACATAATAAAATAAGAGTATTTATTTTCTGCATAAAAGCACAATAATTTGAACTATACTATTTATATAAAGTAGAACATATCTAGACATGTAAGGAATAAAGTTTTACTTAGAAATATCAAAAAATAGGTTAGTAATCTGGGACATGGGAGAAGTGCATCCCTATTTCAAATGAGTAGGAATCAAAACCCCCCAGAATTTCTGATATCTAAGACAGATCGTAAAAGATGATGATACACTGACTTGTAATAATTTTCTGGAAAAGTTTATTTAAGACTCTGTTTTTTTAAGGTCTTGTCTTGTGAACAGATAACGAGTATGTGCAGTCGTCAACTAGGAAGGGAAGAGAAGTCTTATTTTAGATGACACATGATTTCAGAGAAGCTTAGAGAATTGTGTCATACTGTGTAAATGGAAAACATTACCTACGGTCTCCAGATCTAAAACATACATATATGCTTGCAAACATCTAAAATGAAACCAAAACATTCAGATTAATCCCCTGACTCTAGTTTTGATATATTTATATCATGAAAGGGTTGAGGGAGGTGAGGGTTTTTTGTTTTGTTTTTCTTAAGATGAGTTTAAATAGTTTCAGGCTAAGATTCTCATAAACTAAGAAAATATTAGGATGAAATAACTTGAATAACACCAATGTAACCTGTTATTTAAATCACTTATTAAAAACTCTGTCAATGTCTGGAATGGAAATTTTAATTAAGCTTCTGGGTGCCAGTCTTGTAATGTAAGGTATAGTATACGTAGAAGTATAATCTTCCCATGCCAAGAATGTTAATTTTTTTTTTTCATAATAACTGTGACCTTTTTGACAATTTTAAAATAGGCTTCTTGGTTTCTTAATTTTATGTCAGACTCTCTATAAAACTGTATTGTTCTCCTTTGGAAGAAGTCCTGCATATTTAGTAATAAAACAAATATGCTTTGTGAAACTCTTTAAAATCTCAGCAGTTCTATCTCATATCTGATGTGCATGGGTGACGCAGTCACTAAGTGATGCCACATAGTACACACATGTATTCTTTTTTATAAATGTGGTATTGCATGAATCTCTTGAGGAATCTGATTAATAGTTTTCCTCTATGTAAATTAAAGGTAAACAAAATTAAATCCTCCCTACAACTTGTACGGTATATTGACTAAAATGGAGACTATACTTAGTTGTCATTGCATTTCATATAATGAAAATGCACTTATTTTCTAAATGAGAATTAGGATAACTTTATAAGTCTGCTCTGATGTCCCTGGGGACATTGCCAGTGAACATGGAAAGACCAAATGGCCTCCACATCTCTCTCCTAAAACTGTGTTTTCGTCTTGGAAGTAACACAATGTAATATGAGGTACAGCAGTTGCCAAGGTAACTGTTCTTTTCTCTTTTGATAGCAGCAGGTAAATGGTTGCCTAGATATCCACAGTAATTTGCTGGGGCTCTAGTAATCCAGTAAGAATGTACACATTCTTTTTCAGGCTTGTTTTTTCTCTCACAGAAGCTTTAAGTAAAATGCTAAGGTACATGATAAATATTAAAATATTATCCAATATTATTCAATAATCATTCTTCCTCTAATACTGTTTTCTAAAAAATATTATTTTAATAATGTTTTCATCTGCTGAATATTAGACCAAGATCTTTTTTATATTATGACTGTTTTTTTCAGAAGAACTTATTTTCTGATTTTTATTTTTTTTAATCTTAATTTACTATTTCATTCAAAAATGTAATTAATTAACTCCACATTTAAATCTGGAGCTAAATAAGACGAGTCTCCCATTCTAACTCTGCGTCAGCATTCTCATGGATTTAAAAGAAAATACTTCTAGCAAAGAGGTGTTCAGATGTTATGGACTTTGAGGATACATGAGAAAGTTCTTATGCAATCTGACATAATAATTATTTTCTTGACCACACTTTTTTTTTTGTTGCTGTTAGTCTGAATCCCATCAGTGTAATTATATACTCCAGTTTAGAAGATCCATTTTGTTCTGCATCCTCTGTTCTTTTGTATTGTGTCAACTTTGTTTTGCACATTTTGAATAAAATTATCAGAGATTAGAACCTAAGTCTTAAGTGTGTCAAAACTAAGTTCTAGATTTATTTTTATAAGAATTATGGCTTTATTCAGTCTGTTGGCAGACCCAGAAAGGATCTGTTAAACTGTTTATACCACAGTTTGTTGGCTTATTTCATATATGTAATCAGAATGTGAAGAAAATCTTAAATTTGGCACAAATGGAATATGTTTTAAAGGTTTTAACGGTGCATAAAACTTACCATACAAGCCTCTGAACATGTGATGTATATGTGGCCTGAATTCTAGTTGTTAAATACCTCAGAACTGAGCAATCTTCCTCATATAATCTCTAAGTTTAACACTATATGTGAAATAGAATTTTTTAAAGGAAAATTAATCTTTCTTCATAATTCTGTTACTATTAGGAATAACACCAATGTCCCCAAAAATCATTACAAGCAAACTGGCCGTATGTCTGTAACATGGCTAAATAAATCATTGGCTGTATTTATGGAGAGATGGAGAAGGCAGGCTCAAAGCTGTTGGACCCAAAAATTAAATACATATTTTCAGTAGAGTTATTCTGTATTCTGGCAATGATGGCATTCTGAAAGATTTGATGGAAATCTTTTATTTATTTATTTTCTTTGGATTTCTGCCCCCCCCCCCCCCCCCCCCCCCCCCCCCCCCCCCCCCCCCTCCCCGCCCCCNTTGAGTTCTGGAAAGTAGGAGTTGTGCTGGAAACAAATTCTTCAAAGCTGACAGTGAAACTGCTTCATAACAGAAGCCTGGTCTGCTTTCTCTTGGTTATTGAAATAAAATGTAAGGTATGCCATTGTTGTATGGTATAGACAGTTCTTGGCTCAGAAGTAGATTGTTTCACCCACTCTAAATAGGGGTTGGGGAACAAGCATCTATCTTAGGCAAGACTACCATCTGACAGGCAGACTCAACATCTTGACACTACTGTAAATGTTAATGTTAGCTCTGCTTTGTTTTGATAGCCTTGTCAGAGACTTATTCACCAATAGTACTTTCTTAAGTAGATCAGGCTCCTAGAAGTAACAAAACCACTGTAATTCCCTATCTGAAGACAGGTTTCTTTTACTGAGGTGTGTAACTCCAAACAGATGTGATAGTTGTGTTCTTTTCCCTTTATGATTTGACACTAAATCCTGTATCTCAAGTGAGTGACCAGCAGTGACCGAAGCACAACTTCCGGATCGACTTAGCAGTTATGTGAACAGCGTCAGCTCATAACAAGTAAACATCTTCAAAAGTCCTAGAAAAGCTTTTTTTAATTTTTTTTTTCTTTTTAGTGTTTAAATATTGCAATAAATTTCTCTTCTTATGGAGATTTCCAAATTCAAGTCTGCTATTAAACAAAGGCAAACCAAAGGAATGTTACTATAGCTGCTAGTCATTTCTGAACAAAAGAAAGAAAGTACCTTGATACATATTTATTCCTTCTGGTTCTACATATGATGTTTTTGATTTATAAAGTCTCCCCTTAGTGGAACAGGGTGGAAAATTGGGTCTTTTTAAACTGACAGACTAGTACTGCTCTGCATTTCAGTAGTGCAAAACTGACTTTTCAATATGAAACATTGTTATACAGTTTACGGTTTCAGCTTGAGTAAATTGCTAAAAACAAAATAAACTCAACCAAACAAAGACAACCAAACAAAACTGTGGGTACCTAGATCCTCCTAAAGTTGCATTTCTCTGTGATATTAAATTAATTTAAATTTAATTTATTTTATTATTGTATTATATTTAATTAAATTATAACACAATATGGAATAATATAAATATAATATTAAATAAATAATATTATTATTTTATTAAATTGAATTTGAACAACTTTAAATTAATATATTAATAATAAATTATTATCTACCAGAGGTGTAATAGGGCATCTGGAAACTGTAAGTTCCAGGCATGTGTTTCTTCAAAACTGACTATTATTGTGAAAGTGAATCACTGAATCATCCATGTGTTGTATTTACAAAGTTATTCTTAGTTTATAGAAATAAAGCTTGGCACTTGCTGGGAATTTTAACAACTCTGGTAAATTAAAACTGCAAAATACAAACCTGTGAGTCCAGATAACAGCACTGAAATGATTCAGTATAACATTTGAATAGAAGAACTACTAATTTTTTCCTTAATATTTATATTTAAAGCTTGGCTTCTGTATGCAGAAGCTGCAGAACAGATGCAATATTTACAAAAAAGTTAACAACATAGTAATGCTTCAAAACATAGTAATATTTTGTGACATAAGTGATCTTTGTAAGTTGTCATGTAAGAACCATGTGTTCTGCATCAAACTTCTTAGCATCTCGCTTTATCTCCAAAAAACTTGATATCCAAAAAACTGGTGCAAATGTCACTTGAGAAGAACTGCTTGAACAACCTGTTTGCAGAAGTAAGGGTAAAATTATATATATCAACTTCTCTTAGATGAGTGGTTTCTTCCTTAAAATATGGGTAAATTAGTTTTCAGGCTACAGATTGAACTTCTGTCTGTTATCAATAATGAATCAATATCAGATCAGTTAAAATATGTCTAAATGTATTTTAAATTTTGTACAGTATTTCACTGCAACTGCTTACATAAACACTTTTCCTCTTCTTTAAATGATACAGAAGCAGCTTTACTGGCTACATTTCCAAAATAAATTAGTTTGAGGTGGAAGAAAAGTTATGAGAAAACAAGTGCTTGGACTCATGTAGTCAAGGAGTATAAATGTGTCATTTGATCTGTTTTAGTTAGAGGAACTAAGGTAGTTAGCCAAAGTGAGTCCTGTGGGTGAAAAGGTAAGTTGAAATAGATTTTAATATGTTTTGGCTTAGTGGTTGTACTACTGAGATAGTAGCATGTTTAACAGCGGAGTTAATTGAGCCTTGTGAGCATCAGGGCTCCTAAAACCTATTTCTGGAAATAAGCTGTGAATGCTGTTTATTGGGCGGCGGGAGCCCAGAGTGTTGGTTGGGGCTTCACTGCACTGCAGCAGTATGCAACGTTCTAGACTGTGTGTGAATTGCTACACTGTTATTAGTGGTATTTATGTTTTTTAAAATAATAGCTTAAAAAATATTGATTTGAAGAGTAAGCTTCTTCCTTTTGTTTATGAAGTACCCTTTAGAAAAAGCAAGCTACATTAGGTAGAAAAATAATTGGTTAAATGTGTTGGTCCGAATAGCCACCACAAAACAAACGCTGGTAAAATCCTACTTTGAGTTATTTTGACAGCATAAACAGTATTTAGGGACTTAACAATTGAATGTGTGCAAATGTCATGTAAAACTTCATCTCCAGCTTTCAGCAGACAGTCTCAGGTTCTGTATATTGTGGCTGAATACAATCCAAGCATTTATGAGTGCAGATGGTGTTTTTAACCAGCTGTACCACAGTGATGTAAAAGGAATTCCTTGTAACATAGAAGGGCACCTCATCAGCTGAGGGGAATGTAAGGAGAAGCAATCTAAATGAGTCCATAGAAACATCTGTTGCAGTCATAAATATATATGAGGTTTTTCAGCTGTACAGAATAAAACTGTTTCACTAACACTTATTTTAATAAACCATAAAGGGGATTGCATTGCAAATTATGGATGCTGACAGATTTTTAAAATCAAACTAAATGCTTATTTTTGTGCTGCACTTTCACATCATGATAACATTGTGTTTTCCTTAGTAAAGTTACAAAGTGGCAAAGAAAGTCAACAGACTTACCCTGCATCTTTTCAGAGAGTAATAGTTTGGGCTATCAATAAGTAAGAGACTTGAAATACATTTTTGTATATTAATCTTCACTTAAATAAATTAGTGAACTATGTCCCATTTATCCAAGTTGAAAGTTTCTTTGATATTCCTGTCATCTTGGAACTAGCAAAATGGCTTTTTAATGAAGTTTCTAATTTTCTTCAATGGTTATTAGATGAAATTAATTTATAAATTGTTTTACAATTCTTACATCTTGGAGGACTCAATGCTAGTAGGGTCATGACAAGGGTTTCTATACACTTTAAAATAAAGAGAATGAATCATACCCATATCCCAATGGTGAGGTTGTTTACTTAAGTCTTAATGGCAGAACTCCTGTGCAAGACAAATTTTCAGCCTCTTTTCATCTCTTTTATTTCTTATCGGCAAAATAACTTTCTTAACAAGTTTCAAAGTTGTCTTGCTGTCAATTCCCCATAGTATTTCTTTCTTTTTTTTTCCAGAATAATGTTGTAGTTTAACCCTAGCAAACGACTAAACACCACACAGCCACTTCCCCCCATCCTGCTCCCACAGTGGTGTAGTGGAGAGAATTGAAAGGGTAAAAGTACAAAAATTCATGGGTTAAGATAAAGACAGTTTAGTAAGGAAAGCAAAAGCTGTCACACAAGCAAAGCACAACAAGGAATTTGTTTACTACTTCCCATGGGCAGGCAACTGTTCAGCCATCTCCAGGAGAGCAGGACTCTATTTTGTGTAATGATTACCTGGGAAGATAAATGCCATCACTTTGAATGTCCTCCCCTTCTTTCTTTCCTCAGCTTCATATGCTGACCATGATGCCCTATAGAATATCCTTTTGCTCATTTGGGATCAGCTATCCAAATGTGTAAGTTCCCAACTTGGGCACCTGCAGCCTCCTTGCTGGCGGGGTGCTGTGAGAAGTGGAGAATGCCTTGGATCTGAGTGAGCACTGCTCAGCAGTAACTGAAACATCCCTGTATTGTCAGCAGTGTTTCCAGCACGTATCCAAAACGCAGGCCCATGCTAGCTACCATGAAGAAAGTTCACTCTATCCCAACTAAAACCAGGACAAATGGTTCATTCCAATCTTTGCTCAAGTTGACTGCTTGTGTACCCTCCTTATAGCTGCAAACTCTATTGATGATGATTTTTTTCCATTGTTCTATCATAGTTTTTTCCTACAGATGTAGCTCATTCTGATTTCCTGCTGCAAATACTGTTTCCACTTATGATAGTCTTCAACCAAATCTATTATACATGCCATAATCAATCTATCTCAGTACCCTAATCAACATTCATTTCAATGTGACACAGGTTTTATATCTGTCTTGACTTGCCAATCTAACTGACATAATTTGGGTTTACTAGAAAGGTTCTAAATACTGATACATTGTCCATTAGAAATAAAATTTCTGAAGTAGCCTGAAGAATATGCAAGTTGATATTTAGCACTTAAGTTCTTAAAATAACCTATTTGAAAATAAATAATGTCATTAATACTTAAAGAACAGATTACTTGCTGGCAATGCTTAGCAGTGTATTGAAATTGTTGATTAATGCAGAATATTTGAATAGTGATTCAGATGAAACATTGATATGTCTTCATCTTTTTACTTCTCTTTTAGGAAGAATACAGTAATGAAGAAATTAATGGTTTGAAATTTAATTGTATGTGCTACATGTATGTGCCTGAATACTTCCTGCTCCTGAAAGAATATTTCTGTCAGGCCTTGTTATGCTTGACTTACATCATCCCTGGGAGATGCTCTGTAAAATTGGTGCCTATTTGATATATATTTAATTTTTTTTCAGCAAATTTATTCAAACTCGTGTACCATATACATACATACCTTCTTTTATGCTAAGAAGGGAAGCAAAAAGGGACACTGGGAAATGTCAATCTGTGTTTTAGATGGCTGTGACTGACTGTAGGCTGTAATGCATCTTCAGCTTGACTGCACCTTCTACTAACGTTCACTGGGTCCTGCCTCAAGGTGGAGCTGTTATATTTGCAGTAGAGATGAAGATGTGAAAAGATTTTTCTTCCCGCAAATCCTGTTTCTGATTTGAATAGATGTATGAGTTATATTGGTAGAGTAAAATGGCAAAGAATCTTCCTCCCCCTCAGCAAAAGCTGGAGTCATCAAAGAGCTGTAACACACAGGTGGATTGGCCTGTGGGGCTGACTTTTATTCAATCTGACATTGTTTTTTGGAGGTTCAGAAAGATGCATACCTTTCACTTACAGTAGGTATCCAGCAGGATTATGACAATATGTACATTCCAGCTGTCAAAAGCAGTGCTATTCTTCTTGTGGCTTTTGGTAATTGGGGGTGTTTTCCCAGAAGACATTATGTGTGAGTATGTATTGTGTTCTAATTAAGACTGTATGAGACAGTTATGGCAAGCTGTCAAATCAGTGGGACACTGGGTATATTTTAGTCTCCATGCTATAGTCTAAATAACCTTTTAAGGACTCTGTTCCCTCGATGTGGTAAATAAATGCTGAATGTTTTGTACTTAATAGGTCTTTGAGTAATGTATTCCATATGGCTTTGTTGCTGAAATGAGACCTTCTTATCACTAAATACACAATAATGACATGAGGTCGTTTCAGCATGAAGAAATGCATAAATCTCATAGATGAACAAAGTCAGTTTGTTGTGAAGTTTAGTTAAACAGGAATACTCTAAAGTAAACACTGTGGCAAATTTAAGGAAAATGAGGGAAACCCACAAATACTTATTCTAGTCATATTTCACCTCTCAATTTAAATGCTATCAATGTCTATCTTAGGTGGATTTGTAAAAGTGACATTCATTTCCCACTTGTTTTCCTCTTTGATTTAGAGTATCTTTCTTCTGCTCACTTTAAACATTAACTATATCATGCATTTCAAAAGCTTCTTGCTCCAGACTGTGTGAAGTTTAACCAAACCTCTCTCTTAACAGGTGTAACAAATGACCTGCTTGTAGTTCATTTGGGGTGAAATTTACTATTAGTGAGAAGGAATTAAATTAGACCCTGAACAGCATGTGTGATCTGAACTGGGAGCAGACTGGGGGACTGTCTCACGGACTGGGTACATAGTGCCCACTGGTGCCCTGTGTACTATAAAAGAGGGTTCACATTTGAAGCTAGTGTTCTATACAGAGTTGGGTGACATCTGTTTTGTAAGACATTTATTCGCCTAAAAATGCGGCTCTAATTGCTAGCAGTTTAGTAAAATTGAGTCCAACTAGCTTTGGCTGGCATGAGAATGGAAAAAGAAACATTCTTGAATGGTGAAGCATTTCAGTGTTTTAAAACAAGTTTGATCATTTGGAGCTAGACTGGGAACATGGAGACTTGCAGATAATGTACAAAACTGAAGAAAAAAAAAAATTTAAATGCAAATCTCAGTTTCAATGTTTGTTTCAATTATATGTTAACAATGATTGCTTTTACCTATTTTATCCCATTGCCTCCAGGTATTTTATTTTTTTGCCTGTTACTTAGAACTTTTTTTTTTCGTGAGAGGTGCTTCTAATATATTGCAGTGAGTTTCTGTGTCTGGGTTTTGGTAGTGGGGGGTGCTACAGGGGTGGCTTCTGTTAGAAGCTGCTACAAGCTTTCCCTGTCCAGTGGAGCAAATGCCAGCCGGCTCCAGGACGCACTTCCTGCCGCTGGCCAAGGCCAAGCCAATTAGGAGTAATAGTAACGCCTCTGTGATAACATATTTAAGAAGAGAAGGTTGTTGCGCAGAAAGAATTCCAGCCAGGGAAGAACAAAGTGAGAACATGGGAACCACAATGCAGACACCAAGATCAGTGCAGAAGGAGGGGCAGGAGGTGTTCCAGGTGCCGGAGCTGAGGCCCCTGCAACCCGTGGTGCAGACCATGGTGGAGCAGCTGTGCCCCTGCAGCCCATGAAGGACCATCAGGGTGCAGAGACCCACCTGCAGCCCATGGAGGAGCCCAGGCTGGAGCAGGTGGATGCATGAAGGAGGCTCTGACCCCATGGGAGTCCCAAGATGGAGCAGAGTCCTGTTGGACACCTGCAGCCTGTGGAGAGGGAGGAGTTTTTCCCAGGTAGGACTCATGGCCCTGTGGGGGACACGTATTGATACAGCTCATCCATGAAGGACCATATCCCGTGGAGGAGTGACCCACAGGACAGCAGTTTGGGAAGACCTGCTCTCCAAGGGATGGACTCGTGTTGGAGAGGTCCATCAAGGACTGTCTTCCGTGGGAGGGACCCCGCAGGAGCAGAATAAGGACTCCTCTCCCTGAGCAGCAGCAGAAACAACAACTGACCACAACTCCCATTTCTTGTCCCCCTGCACTGCTGGAGGGGAAGAGGGAGAACATTGAAGGAAGGGTGGGGGGAAGGTGTTTTTAAGACTGTTTTATTTCTCACTCTTTGGCTCTTATACTGTTAGTAATAAATTTAAGTAATATCCCCACTTTGAGTCTGTTTTGCCCGTGAAGATAATCAGTAAGTGACCTCTCGCAGCTGTTGTCTCTACTCATGAATCCTTAGCAGTTTTGGGTTTTTTTCTCTCTTCTCTCTCAAGTTGCAGAAGGAGAGAGACAGAGTGGCTTTAGTGGGTACCTGGCATCTGGCCAGGGTCAACCCACTGCACATATATATATATATATATATATGTATTGATTCAGGCAGGGAGAAAATTCACTTCAGTAAGTACCCTTCACCTTTGGAACAGGTTGGTAAAAACCAACAACAACATTGATTCATATCTTAATGATGTAAATGTTAATTTCTCTCTAATTTTAAACTCAGTTCTTATTACTAAAAATATTACTAAAATATTACTAAAAACTAGTTGCAACTAGCACAAATAATTCAGTTTTCCCCAAGTTATGGCTCAGCCTGAGATCTGAATAGGAAGATCTAAAAATTGTGATAATTTGAGCTTTCTACTTTTGTTTCTTTGGGATTTTTTGATTGGTTTGTTTTGGTTTTGTAGTGAGCTTACTGAGAGAAGGAGTTAAACCTTGGGTTGTGGAATTAGTCTGTTCACCTTAGTGTTGGTTGTCTTACGTAGTGTTTTTCAGAGTATTTAGGGACATGCTTAACCTTAATGAAAACAGATTTTGAAATTCTTTTCTAACTGGAATCCAAGATGTTTGTCTGTGCAGTCAACTCTGCAGCTGTTGCTCTATTTGCCTCTGAGTTTTCTATGTCTTTTAGGTGCTCTGAGTACAGTTTTTCAAGGGTATTTTCTGTTCTTGCCTCACATGTTATTTATGGCTCTTGGATGGTTCATATTTGTTCTAAGAAGAAGATCATTTCTTACAGCAATATTTACAGTTATCTGAGACTGGTTGGAGGCTGTCTAGAACTCAGAGTACAGTTTTGTCAGTTTATCCTAAGTTGGTGAGAATTAATTTCAGCTTGCTTTGAGACAAAGACGCAACTGAATGCAGTCTTGCCAGTTGTAAGGACTGTGTTGCATTATTATTATTATTATTATTATTATTATTGTAGGATGCCTGTATGGATACTTCATCTTTGTTTTATAGATAAGTGCCTTAATTCTAGGGCTTGAGTCCAGAAGAGTCAAAAGGGGTTCAGAATAAATCTTCTATCTCTTGTCCCATCTTTCTTCTCAGCCTATGCTGAGAACTGCACTTTCTTTCTGCTCAGTTTTTCAGAAGTACTGCAGATAGCAGCATTTAAAAATTGAACTGCCACTTTCAGCCCATGCTCTTGCTTCTCTACACCAGTTCTAGCTGGCAGCTTCAGTTCAGCTCAGGTTGGAGTAGCTGGTGTTGTCAGAAGCAACTTTTGTTGTTTTCTCAGCAGAAGTGATTAGAAAAACATGGCAGAAGGAAGAAGATGAGCTGAATAAGCTTCTAACAGGCTAATAGGGTAAGTCCATAAATCCAGCAGGGTTTGAATATGTGAAAAGCATTCTAATGCTCACATTTCCTGAGAAGGGCTTGCTGTACTCTTTGGTCTTTCTGCCAGAATTATGTAGGTGGATAAACCATTTCACAAATATGTTGCTCCCCTTCTGTCAGAAAAAGCTATGTCATCAGGAAAGAATCTCTAAAATTTATGAACTGCAGACTCACATGCACTTCTCATTCCTTACTGATATTTTATAAATCAGATAAATATATTCAAAACTTAACCCCATTTTCATTAAACATTATCATATCATTATTTAAACAGTATCATATTTTAGTTTATTAAAACTGAAATCTCATAGAGAAAAATTTATTCATGTTTAGAGACTGACTTGATTGGAAAATTGAAATATAAATGACAGCCAAGTTGTCCTGGACTTATCCCGTCCTTTCTCTTTCAATTCAGTGGTCTCAATCCTCATCCTCCTCCAAATTATTTTCAGACAAAATGAACTTGGAACATTTCCTAGGGATTTCAGCATGTTGCGACAGTCTACAAATATCAACTGCACTTGTTAGGATGAATCTATGCTCTATGAGTAATTTTGATGCTTGCAGAATATACAAGATCTGAAAGTACTGTGCTTTGTGCACACAGAGTGGGTGCACAGTTGATCTGACACATGCTGAACTGATATTACCTGTATAGAAGAAGGGATCCTCTGCAGAGTACTGTTCAGTGAACTGATTTTCCTGAATAAATGTTTTTGTCATAGCAGTCTGTGGGGAAAATAAACCCCAAAAAATGTGTAAAGTAACACCTTTAGTAAAGGTATTTTCATACATCTGTGATTATTTGTGCATCACACTTATAATGAATTTTTTTAAGTAATTCTGAAAATTAGATTCCGAAGTTACCTTTTCTATCAGTCAGGCTGTTGGAATATCCTCACATTAATTACAGGTTCTGGAAACCTTGTCTTTATAACCAAGACAACATTTCTTGAGCATTGAGTTACCCAGTTCTGTTTGTGCTCTTCTGCTGTGTCCATCACCAATTTATTTGTTTGCCTGTTGTGTTTCTATGGGAACCATGTGGTTTCAATTAGATGACGTGGGGTTATCTTTCTGCTTTGGCAAGATTGCATAATATCATTCTATCTCTGCAATGAAAAAAGCCCAAGTATTTTTCAGTTGGCATAAAGATACTGTCAGAGGATAAAATAATGGTGATACTTTCCCTAAATTCTGTATTTTGGGGCTTTTTTTTTCTTTGGGGCTTATTGTTCTTGTTTTTTGCTTTTAAAGAATTCTCATTAAGAAGTCTTGTGGCACAAGCTCATGTGGTGGACAAAGGCAGTAAGTATAGTCATTGCAGAAGATGTAAGCAGAAGTAGAGTTCCATTTACTTGCAGAAGAACAGAAGTCAGATGAAGCCGACTACCATTTATGATTTGAAGAGGTATGACAACCCATTGTATTCAGAAGTTTTTGGTTTCTATTAAAAAAACACATTTGCTCAGCATAGTATACTCTCCAGTTATAGAAACAGTACTGCCCACAGCTTTTTATGCATCAGAGATAATGTATTCATCAGTAATATGTTTAAAGAAAAATGACCTACTGGCACCCTATATTTCCAGGAGGCATTTGTTTGACAGGGAAACCTATTGAGAAGCTGGCAAGAAGTCAGCAGGAGTGCTGGAGGTAATGCATGGTCAGAGGGAGGCCTAGAGGCAGTGTCTGTATCTACTGACTCTTCCTGACACTACTCCTGTTTCATTTTGTAATTTAGTGAGTTTTTATAGATTAGCAGACAAGGGAGCTAAGTCCCCATCAGTGGGGCTTCAGATACATTTTTATTTCAAGGATACACAAGATTAGTAGTGGTGTTGAGGAGAGTATTGGGATCAGAACGTTTTTGCCCAGGTGGTTCTTCTATGGTTTTAGTCATGTATGCTGCCATGGGTACTGTTAAAGCAAGAGTTCTGTGAGTCAGTGGTTGAAAAAAGTTATGACCAGCATTATTCTGGAATGTGCTGTATGAGAAATACATTAAAGCCTGCAGAAACTGAAACCCTTAATGGAACTTGTCTGAGCTTTCTAGTAATGAGTAATTTTCAATTCATAATGCAATATATTAAGGTGAAAGTTTATATAATTTCAGGACTATTTCCTTTTATGCTGGGAGGACTCTGCTAAAAATAATCTGCTGAGCAAATTCTGTAAACTACTGCAGGTTCTGAAATAAATTCCAGTCCCTTTCCCCGCCCCCCCCCTCTTGTTTGAAATGTTCTATGGGAGCTCAGCATAAATCTCTTACAGTAAAAAGCAGGGAATTGTATTTAGTTTATGAAGTTTAAGTCCTTGAATTAAGAAAGATGTCCTGGCTTTGAGGTTGTGTTAAGAAATTGCTATAGTTCTTAATGACTGCTTCCAGAAAAAGTAACCTTACTTTTATAAGAGGATGTGCGTAGGATGAGGGAATCCTCTTTTCAGTGCATTTCTTTATGTTAAGTGCTTTTCTAACCTGACATAAACATAAAATTTTAACAGTTTCTAACATAATGTCAGTACATGTGTTGTAGCCTAGTTAGCAAGAATAGAAAGATCTCTTGATTTCCATTTTATGTCAGAAAAACTTAAATTATAGTTGTGCAGTTACGTATTTTTGAGTATTTGTTTAACCTGCAGAGTGGAAAATGCTGACATTATATCCAGGTTTTACCCAATAACGTCATGATTTCATGTCAATCTTCAGTATTTTCTTGCATTTTTATTCATGAGAGGATGAAACAATTAATCTATTTTCTTTTGGGTTTCTGTTACTCAAGTTGGAACTAATTACAAAACACCGTGCATAATGACTTAAAATGCCTTCTGTGTTTCTATAGCTGCTTTTCAGAACAAGAAATATTTCTGTTTAGACTTGTCGTACATCTTCAGACAGAAAAATCAATACAGAGATTTCCATGGTTTTTGTCACACTCCATTTCTTAATATTACTAATCTATAAGTATTAAACAATTTTTTTAAAGCATGTACTTTATATGGAGATGACAATTATGTATAAATAGAGGGGGATTGTTTTATAATTACAGTGCCTTAGCCAAATAACCTAAGCCTGTGATGTTCATAAACACACTTACTTGCAAATGTGCTCTTTAATTGATCGTGATTCATTGAGTACTTGCAAATCCATTTGCAGGAATTAATCATTATTTTCTCATTTTGTGTGATCTTAGACCTCACTGCCTTCAGGTGTAATCAAGGATGTCAACAATCTCTAAAATCAGACACATAATAAATTGTATTCCAGTACTCTTTGTAGACTTTATTAGTAAGCAACAGTGAAATCTAACCTAACAGTTTAAGGACAATAATTGTCATATCATTATTCTTTTTCTTATCCAACTATAAAAATTAGTTTTATCCATGCATATGTTACAAAGAAGAAGACTTTCTCTCTTGAACCCCTCTTTGCCACTCAATATGTACAGAAAACCATGCCGCTGATGGTAGTATATGTTTTGAACCATACTAAAAAAAAAAAGAATATTTGAAGGAAATTAACTCCATTATCCCAAACCCCTGTCACTTTTCTTTCATAGTAAGGGCAATGGAAATTGTTTGTGATGCATAGCAAGGAAAATTGGGCTGCTTTCATTCCTGACAGGTAACTTGCCTTTTGATTTCCTGATCTAATGAATTGTAGTACTGCAACATGAACTAGGGAACAACCTCATTTTAATTACATATATGTCTGTTTATGGCAATAGCATTCCTTAACCTCTTTCATTGCTTTTGAATATTTTTTGTAAGTGGAAGGAACTGTCTTCCAACAGCTTGAATGTCAGATTTGCATGCATTCTCTTTAATAAGCCAGAGTTAATGTCATCACAAAGTTCACCTGAAATAGTCTTCCAAGTGAGGTTTTATTTGCATGCTTCTTGGTGATTTGCCTTCCTTTTGCTAATTGCATTTGTTCTTTGATTGTTTTATAGTTTTTTGGGAAGATTTTTCAAACCGTTGCAAATGTGTTGAAACAACCTGGAACAACTAAACTAATTACAAGCTGTGCTTTATATGGTACGTTTTAAATTTTGTTTTTCTTTTATTTTAATCAATTTTAAGTGCAGTGTTGTTCACACAAGAAAATATTTCTGGGTTGCATCATTTTACTCATTTTGCCTAAAGGAATTTGAACAGCTGCCTTTAGTACTTTATTGACCTCATTGCTCAAATATTTGCTCGATTTAATTCTGAATTTCCACTTAGGAGATAACCTTCCTCTGGAGTAATGCTTAAGATTTAAAATACTGATCCAGTTAAAATATATATATATAAAGTTTATTCTAATTTTTCTCTAAGAAATATCCTAGAATATGATAACAATTTTTGATGATCCACCATAGGACACCATTCACACCATATTAATTGAACAAACTTCTGAATCTGTAAAGTGCATGATGCAAACTACCAAACTTGTTAGAAACAACATAACTTCTTTTTATCACAAACTTTACAAAAATATATTAAGTAAAAAATTATTAACTTGGTAATAGCTTCCTTATTTATGCCTGTATATTTTTTTTTCTCACAGAATTCAATTATTACAAACCCTGAATTGAAGCTTTTGACTCTATTATTATTATTCACCATTAGATATGGTCATTTATTTTAGTTCGGTTTTGAACTGGTTTATTGTGGGGGGTTTTTTGATGTTTGCGAGATTTGTTATTGGTGGTGGTTTTTTGTTTGTTTGTTTTTTTTTTTTTCTTTTTTCTCTTTTTTGCAGAAGGCAGGTTGTGGTGTTTTGCTTTGCTTTTATTTTTATCAGGAGCAGTCTAATTGCTTATTTTGTATAAAAGTCACATTATTGTCTCCCTCAGTACCATAAATTATTTAGTTATGCATGGATGCTCTTGTCATGGACGCTCAGCATTGTCTCTTTCTGCATAGAAATATTGTAGAGGTCAACTACATTCCTTTCAGTTTTCATTTCTATTTTTAATGGAGATAGGAATTTTGCTTTGTTCTCTGGATTTTTTGCTAATCTTTTATTTCTCAAAAATATCCAACATACATATTCATAAGTGTATGAATTTTTGGATACCAGTAACTTTTTGCAGATTCAATGTTTTCTCTGATGCTTTAATTAGTACTCCTTTTTGTTGTATTTTATTTCAATATGGGAATTAATATCATGTTCTACTCTCACGTATTGTACTTAATTCCTTACCCATGTTAGTCCTGGGTGACTACTTAAGGAGTGAATGTTGCCCTGAATGTAAATTGTCATGAAAGGAGTTTGACTCTTTTAATGTTTTTAGATTAAAATTTACATTCTTATTACTAAAGAAAAATCCCCTAGGTACATTCCACATCACATTCCTCTTCCATCTAAGGGAGGGTCTTAAAAGGACATTATTCTCTCTTCTACAACCCCTTCCCCTCCAAATCTTGATACCACATGAAGGGTGTGAGGATTTGGGTGGAAGGAAGTGTGACATTTTTCAGGAAGGCTGCTTCCCCTGGAAATTAGGGAACCAAGGCTGGGGAATGTCCCACAGCATATACCTTCTTTGAAGTCAGAGTGTAGTGGGTGACTTCAGGTTTTCTTAAGTGTGGCTTTTGGTTTGGCTTTTTTTTTCTGATGGATGTAGGCAAAACCAGTAAGCTTTGGTAGCTGTGGCCTGAAACTGAAGTTCTAAAGGAGGACGCCTTTATGTCTCTGGGCACAACCCATGTGGTGCACTCAGAACAAATTTATTTGCCAAAACACCAGGGAGTAAGTTGATGTTTCTGGAGGTTTTTACTCATATATTACTAATAACTGTGGAAAACCTGATAGTCTTAAAATAAAGCATCTGGCTATAAAGTAAAATTAAAATATCCTGAAAATTATGCTTCCAGGACCTCATATACTGTGAATTTGGTGATAAAGCAGTGGTATAGAAAATTAGAGTTTTGAGTCTTGATCTAAGAAACTGAAGCATTCTTCCCTGTATTGTCAAAGGACAAGAGGTATCAGTGATTTGGGATGTGGTGCTGCACTTTGGGTCTTGTCTGGAAACATTTTCCTTCATCATTTGTGCAACTGGACTTAATAATTAAAACTGTTAAGATCTTCTTCTAATGAGTTTGAAAAGGCTTAGTAAAATTCTGGTAGTTTGTCTAATGATATTTTCACCAAAGTAAATAATTCCGAGCCCTTGATGTAGTTCACCAGCCTGAAGAAGCCTTGAATTTAAGACTTGTACTTTTTGGTCATGTTTTTAGAAATTGGTCACTCCCTCATTTTCCAGCATGTTCTGATTTGAAATTTGTATGCTGGGTAAGCACAGACCATGGATAGAAAATTAGGCCCTTTAGGAGCTATTGGTAAGACTTGACAAATGTTGGGATATTGGATGGGTTTGGGCAGAAAAGAGTAGCTGCCAGATCCACTAAAGCAGCATTATACAAGATGTTGATGCAATGGAGGAGTTTTAAATGTGTAAAATATTTCAGAAATCTCTGTGATGTGTGGGGACTTGAGTGCTTATACATGTAAGACCTCAAATTCCAAGGTGCTGCTTTGGACTTGGCTGTGATTGTCTAGCTACTTTGTTTTAACTGCAAAGTTTTGAACGTGTACATGGGAATAAAAAGAAGTAAAAGGAGGGGGGAGTCCTATTAAAACCAAACTGAAAATCTGGCCTGTAAAATGTTGGTTGGACACTGATCACTCTTCCCCAAGGTGTAGTTAAATAAAACAGTTCCCTGCTGTTGTCCCTCAATAACATTACATCGTTTCCATGAATTTATTGGCTGGCACCTGCTCCTTTCTCATCCTAGGTGTGATCCAGCCTGCTGACATGGACAGCTGCTGGATTGGTTCAAGCAGGGCTGTGGGTGGTCTAGCATGGCTTCTGGCTAAGCAAGGGATCCAGTTCTGTAATTTATCACCTTCTGCTGGCAGTTGTAGTGAGGAGGTGAAGAAAGGCTGGAAATTAAGGAAGAAAAGAAAATGCTGTCCTCTTCATCTCACTGGCAGCTCTTGTCAAACAGCTGAGGTGCACTCTCAGCACAGTGGGAGGCTGGGCTGCCGTTACTGCTCCCTGCTCTATGGGAAGTAAGCCCAGTGATTTAGCACCATTACTGAAGAGTTTACTGAAGAGTTTACTGAATTTCTAAACCTGAAGGAAACTCACATCCCTTTGCCCATACACTTCTATCAATTTGCTCACATGAATTTGTGAAACAACATAATTTGGTAATATATCAAAGTGTTGTATAAAGGCCTGTTTCTTTTTCTGGTTTGGTTTTTGTCTTTTTTTTGTGTTTTCTGGTTTACCTGATTCCATTTGTCACACAAGCTCTTGAAGACTTAACACAGAATGGAGCTTTACATCAGGTGGGAGCACAGCTCCTAGTTCTACTTCAATTGGAATGTTTTTTTGAAGATTGCAGCCAATGCTAATGCAGTGGCATTAAACAGAGGA
The DNA here is from genome assembly GCA_013397135.1 of Pachyramphus minor. Taxonomy (NCBI): domain Eukaryota; kingdom Metazoa; phylum Chordata; class Aves; order Passeriformes; family Tyrannidae; genus Pachyramphus; species Pachyramphus minor. The sequence continues at coordinate 1,162,226 of VYXB01005258.1, forward strand.
AAATTTTTCTAAGTCATTAACCATCAATGCCTTGTTGTTAATCATATCTTTTAAGCCATAAGAGGTTTTGATTATTTGAATACAGAAATCCTAATGAGCTTCAAAATGCAGATAGAGGAACACTGCTGAAATTACTTTTGGGCAACTTTTATTTGTCTGCCGGCGAGGACTAGGTCTTAGTGGTAGCACCAATAGCACCAATGGCAATGTGGAAAAGGAATTTCTACTTTTTTTGGTTGGTGCACCTGGTCCTCTTAATGTGTGTCTTGTGAACTTGGCAGACATGAGCCTGGAAGCACTACTTACCTTTTCTCAGAAATAAAAGCTCAACCTTTTTATTATTATTATTACTATTATTTTATTTCTGTAGTATCTGTGAGACATTAAATATGATTTTGGCTAGATCACTTGATTATATGGCTGTGGGGAAAAGATCTAGCCCAGCTGTCTGTTGGTGCCAGAGATAAAATTTATGCTTGTTTCAGGAGAGCTGGTCATCACTTGACTACAAAAGTAACCTTACAATACTCTGTTCTTCGTGGACTAATTTCTTTTATCTTTTCATTTATGCAAATCACATCTGTCTTCACACATCTCTCATGTCTATCAAGCCAGCTACTTGACAGATGTGGGTTCAATATAATGTAAAATTACAGCTTAATATAACAGTTTACTGCAATGAAGTAAATATCAAGTAGTAAATAAACTACAGTTTCAAACATATTTGGAAATAACTGGGTATTTTTTTAGCTGAACACTTTGCAATAGAAAGTTTGTCTCTTAACTGAACTAAACAGTTTTTTAAAATTACTATTTCATATTTGAAAGCTTTTAACTTCTCAGGGAAAAAGAGGTACAGAATTTTTCAGTGGTGCTTTCTTCTCCCACCCCCAGCAGTCAAAGGCAGGCTTAGAAATACCACCAAATATCTCATGCGAATTAGTTCAAGTGCTTTATGTCCCACACACTTGTCTGTAAAGACCCAGTTTTCAATTTACAGTTTTTTCCAGGATATACTGCAGACATTCATTAATATAATTTATTTTGCAGTGCTTTAATAAGGATGAAAAAGTTGAAGAACACTTTTAGTAAGGAACTATGGGACTGTTTCTTAACTAAATATTTTACTTTCTTATCTGAGACATTTTTAGTTCTAATATTTTGTTCTAATGTATTGTTTTAATATTTGAAAATTGGTCATTTTTCCATAGGGCAGAACAATGCACCTTTTCAGCTATATCTAATCCCCTAACTAGTGTTTCAATGTTTCCATTTTGGTCTTGAATTTATGTTATAATATTTCTTCCATTAGCACATAGTATTTCATCAGTCATCAGTACAGCAAATGTCTTCAAAGAGAATACTTCTGGTCTTTTGGCTAAAACTGCAACCACTGGCTGCTGTTTCTCATTCCTGTGTCACAAAATAACAAAATCCCAGTAGCAGTATTTCCACACATGGCTATGTAACAGTATGAGATAAAATAAAAGCTGCTTTGCAAATGCTTCTTTATTGTTGCCTTATAACTTATTAACTCTAAATAATGAAATTAGTTATATTTAACTTAAAATAGTTTGGCAGGCTGTGTGAATCCTTAGCTCCCAAAGTTCACAGGCAGGTTTTGGGGCTGTAACAGTTCCATTGTTTTTAAAGTGCTGTGTAGAAAGATTTTCAGGCAGGAAAATCTCAACTTTAAAGCCTTTGCTTCTCATAGTACATGATACCTCAAGAATGGCTTTTTGAAGGTAATACTGAGTCAAATCTGACTATTGGGACATAATCTTCAGTTTAAGAAGGTACCTATTGTTCTCAATTAGAGTAGACTCAGACTGCTAGAAGATGCTTTAGTTACATTGGGTCCTTTTGGTCTTATTATTTTCAGAGTATCAGGGTTAATATTGGGTACTATCTCATTATGTGCAACAAGAAATTTTTGCTGTGGTTAGAGAGAGCTTCCTGATTCTTGGCTTCAGGCCAGATCTAAAGAATTTGTGTTGAGAATTGTAAGTTTTGCTCCCAAATCTATGCTGTTGAGAGTGAAAAAAGTGTTTTGCAGGTTGGCCAAAATATAAATTGGCAACAATCTTGTCACAAAGTGGTAACAGCTTGGAAAAGAGTAAAGTAATTTTCATAGTTTGCTCAGTTACAGGTATGTGTGTGTGCGTGTATATATATATATATATACCTGATATTTCACTGCCTTTCTGGGAGAGATGGACTAGTGAGGAAAAGACAAAAAATTTAAAAAACCCTAAACCACCTGGATGAATGCTGTTTAAATTATTTGGAGTTTATCGACACTTAAGGCTTGAGATGTTTGTTCTGCACTTGGCTTCATGAAAGAAAAATAGTTTTTTTCTCCTCTCTGTGATTCATGTCTTGGAAAACATAGCTGTCTTTGGAACAACTGATTCCTTGTCTTACCATTCTTGCCATGGTGCCAAAATCAGTTCTCTCAGAATAACTGATCAAGGAAACCCTTGAATATTCCTGTTCATCCTTACATTAGGAAAAGAAGTGTAATAACAGAAAAGCATAACTTAGAATAATAAATTCAAATCCTGGATAAGTGACTGAAGAAGAATAGAGAGAAACAAAGTAAAATCTGTTTAGTAGAAGTATAAACATGTGCTAACTCATTATTGCACTGATTTAAAATACACATCCCTTTTTAACTTTCCCATGGCATTTGTATTACTGAAATGTCACAACCCATTTATTTTTAGTTTTCTGATGATCAGAGAAAATAAGTAGACTGAGAAAGAGGTGTTTGTCAAAGCACATCATAATTATTTTGGTAGCTTGCATAGTAGATGCCAGATTTTAACTTTTCTGAGTTCTTCATTTGTACAGCAGATGTACAGATAATTTTATTTTTAATCTTTTACCCTAAAAATACTTTAAAGTGAAGAGAACTTGGGGCCTGAAGGGGGGAGGGCAGGATGCAGCAACTGATCACAATGAGATGTTTGTGTTGACTTGCAAGTCAATTGATAAATGCACACTGTATTTTAAGGCATTGAAATGATACTTCTCAAAATAGCTTTTCCAGTAATTTTACTCTTGGATATTACAGAATTCCAAGAATTCCAGAACACAAAAATGTGCATCTGTACTATGATACTGGCAGCTTGAATAGCTGTCCCTAAATTAAGTTAAGAATATTTAATCCTGGAATTTTTTAAGAGCAAAAGCAACCACTATTTGTATTTGTGCCATGTAATAGTAAGGACTAAAATTTTTAACTGAAACAATTCAACTTCCTTTTAAAAATTAATTAATTCCCACCAAGTCCCATCTTGTTCATATTAAAAAGCAATATAAAATATAACATGTTTGAAGCATTAGGTTGAGATCTAAAAAACCTTGCTACTGCTAAGGGATGCATTTCTTTCCAAATGGCATTTAAAATTGCCAAAAATATGAAAGAGATTAATGAGAAAATACAGAATGCACAGGAAGAATTTATGTTGGAAGTTTTTATTCCTGTTCCACATTTTATTCTTAATAAGATAATGTCTTATAGCAAGAACTTAAAAATAGAGAACATTATCAAGGTTTTTTTTTGGGTTGGGTTTTTTTTTGTTCCTTTTCTTTCATTCTTGTTTGGTTTAGAAGGAAGTATGTCTCAGTGTGGATAACTTAGTTTTATTTTCTATCCATATGCTATCATGTTATACTTCAAAGAAAAAAAAAGTAGAGTGGCAAATTCCCTTAAAATCAAGAACAACTGTGTTGCCAATATAATTTCTGTTGTGAAATTACTTCTGTGATATGTAAGAAACATTTTAGAGTCCAGGGAGTCTCAATATTTTGTGCATGACATGCTGCATTAAAAAGAAATAAATAAAAGGGGAAAACAGTGCACTTTTCTGCTCAAAGCTGTTGCACTGTTATTTATACAGGCCTTGTGGACTTCCATGGAATTTTAATAGCTGTACTGTTGAACATGTAAAGTTCTCTATCTTTCTGAGCTAATCTGATCTAGGTATGTACACTTTAACTATGAGCTTATAGATAAAACTAAAATGAATCCATTTTTGTGGAAATAATATCACAGCACTCTACCTCTTTCCACTATTCCATTTAATACAGTTAACACTGTATTGCATTTTAACAAATACTCCATTCAGTTTTGTGTGATAACAAAGGAGGTATAACTAGTTGTTCACATGAATTTTGAACATGACAGGCCATCCTCAAATCATATTTTCAACAGGATTCTATGTTGTGAGTTTATCTATGTCATACAAAGTCAATTTATGATGTTGTGGCTACTGAAACATTATTCTTCTGGAACATACGGTTTCTTGCACATTTATTCGATCTTTTTCAATATAATTATGTTGAGAATACTCTGGGTGGCTAGCTGTGGCTATACCTGCTCCTGATAATATACTTGAGGTCAAATGAGGCAAGGCTCTGGGCTGAGGACATCAGGCAGGTCTCATTCAAAATGATGACATGCCATATTTTCTGAAGACACATTATTATCTGTGTGTCCTAGAATTCAGGGACACTACTTTAGCTTAATCACAATGCTTGGTTTTGCTTCAAGGCTTCCCACTCAGTATCTCACAGATGGAAAAGAGGACTGAGAGTATGTTAATGGGAGGACTGAAGACAGCACAGGTCCAAACACATACAAAACTAGGTGTGATGAATTCCCCAGATCCTTCAGGTATTACTTGTGACTTTGTTCCAGTTCTAGAGTTGATATATCAATGTGAAGGAAAAGTATTAATAAGGTAGATGGTATCTTAACAGTTTTCCATGGAAGACTATTGAGAGTGACTCCCTCAAAGGATACAAAACATTATGATCTGAGTAGCAAAGGTTCCTCCTACAGAAGTTAATAAGAACAGATATTTACAGGCATTTTTTAAATGTCTGTCAAATCATGTTTCCGTGTAAGTCTGTTTTAGTATTCTGGTTCGCTGGTTTTCTTGACACATTAGTCAATACCAGGAGAAAAATAAATGTCACATACCTAGTTCATTAAGAGCATTCACCCTGGGTTTTTTGTTTGTTCATGGTTTTTTTGATGGTTTTTGTTTTGTTGGTGATTTTTGGTTGTGTGTTGGATTTTTTTTTTGTTTGGTTTTGTGTTTGATTTTTTTTTTTTTAGTTTGTTTGTTTCTTGCTTTGTTGTTTTTGGTTTTTTTTTGAGGGGGGCGGTGGGAGCGGGAGCGGTGCAGGGATGAGGAGTGTTGATGTTGTGGGGTTTGGGTTTTTTTCCAGGAAGAAAAGTGAGTAGCTGTGAGTTATTCTGATTAGTTTAATCTACTTAACCTGTAGTAGAATTTTGTACTTTGACTCGAGTGGTCTCTGTTACTGTTGAAAAAAATGCTCCTGTATCCAAAGATTGTGAAGCATCTATAATTAATCTGTTTTGTTTTAAAAAACTTAATGAGGAATATAGTTATCCGGTCCAGAGCCAAGTTTCACTGAATTGCCCTGTAGTCTTTGCTTAAATTTGATTCACACATTTTTTCTCAAAAAACATAGTTGCCTCTCAGTTACCAGGGGTTGAATCCATGTGGATAAACATTACAGTGAAGAGAACTGCCTGGCAATGATGGTGGGTTTTGAAATGCTTTATTTACTTAAGTGAAATTGAGTAACATTTTTGATAGAAAGCTGAAGGATTTTTTTTGGTTAATTCGTATATACCTTCTATATGCCCAAACACAAAGCTGCAACAGATACTTTTGATCAAAATAATTTGATCTACATATGCATTTATATGAACTGAATATAACAAAGCATTGCATTTGCTGTGAGATATAATCCTTCTGCAGCTGAAAATATTTCCTAACTAATCATACCATAGGCTCTGAAATTAAGTTACCTTTGTCTGAGGAAAATACTACTTGTGAGTTAAATGAATTTATCATCTTTGGTATTTTTTAAGATTTGGTGTAGGTTTAGTTTCAAACTATATTTAAGCTAAATCTAAGTGAAAAAATGAGTAGTTTGATTCTGCACTGACCAGAATGTATGGATATGACAGAAAAATGGGAAGAAATTATTATTGTCAGGTGGTTTTTCTGCATTTCATGTGACTTTTTTCTTAATGTCTTACAAATAATATTTTCTTACCTTTTCTAGATATCTATCTAGTTATTAATATAGAACATATTTTGGTCATAGCCACAGTAAATATGTAAACCAAAGTATTATTGATTTACTTCAGCTGTTTTCCCTATTCATGCTTGAAGCAGAGTAGCAATGGAATAAGAAGGAAACATAATGTTTATTGTCCATTAGACACCTTCCATATAGTACTAAAGAGTTTCAAATGAGAGAAAGAGACTGTAATTTTGCTGACAAAATCTAATCTTTTCACCTACATTTCTGAAAAATTTTCCTTTTTGAAACTTAACAGTTTTTGAAAAAAGACAAAGAAAACACTGCTGCAGAAAGAAAAAATGTGTTACAAAGTAAATAGGTGATAGATGTTCACCTCCCCCCACCAATAAGATGAGTAGAAGCCTGTTCCAAAATCTGATTTTTTGATGGTTAGAAATATTTTAATGGGCAGTTTTCATGTAGTATTTCTTTCTCCAGTGTTGTTTTCTATAAATACTATTTGGTAAATACATCTGTTAGCTATTGTATTCAGGATTATGCTACAGTCTGTCTCTGGAAAGTCAGTCTACTATGATGTGATTCTTCTTTTGTAATAGCATTATATAGATATTTAATATATACAGCATAACATATCTACGTAGGGAACAGGGAGGAGCGAAATGGGCCCCATTAAATTTCTTTTAGTACGTTTGTCAATTTTTTTTTTTTCATTTCCTTCCTGAAATTAATTCCTTTTTTTTTCTTTTTTACTATTTTGTCCGATCCCCAACAAAAGAGGCGATACTTTGTAGTATATAGTGCAGAAGATAGGTTTTCTTTTGTCTTTATCAACTGACAGCATCTTTTCATTTCAAACCATGTCATTATATTAAAATGGGTGACATCACAGCCATGGATAGATATTCTTGTTATGGAAAATCAGATCCTATTAAACAGGTGAAAATTGTTTAGAAAGAAAAAAAGTCATATGTATGATAGAAAACTTGCTATCTAAATAGAATATTGAAAGCATGGTATGGAAAGAGAAAACTTCTTGCTCTACATTTAATACCATCATAGATCTCCTTGTATTGTTATCAGGCCCGTTTTTTCTGGATGGACCTGGTGAGCACAAACTGAGAGAATGGGCACAATAAAACACCAACAAAAATCAGATCGTTAAGAACAAGTATCATCTTAATCAAATAGGAAAATTTGTTAATGAGCAGTTTTCATCAGTTTAAAAGTAAACGTTGAGCACTGTATTAGTGAGTAATTGGCATAGAGGAATGACAGCTGTATTTTTATGAAGAACTACCACATAAAAATGTGTAATATTTCTGTAATGATGTAAATGTTGTTCTTCTTAATTAAGCTGATTCTTAGCCATTTAAGAAGATAAAGACTACGGCAATGGCATTAAAGCTGCTGCTCTAGGTTTTACCAGGAAAGAAGGCAGCCTGAAGAATCAGAGTTAAAACAGGTTCTTCCATGGACCCCAATTATGAGGCCAGTGGGGCAGAGAGAATATATTTTTGATATTCATCTTCTGTCAGACTTTAGAATAGAAAATTTTAGTACTATGGGGAAAATATATCACAATGCCCCCCTTTTCAGTACTGCAGCAGAGGAGAGTGAAATTTGATGAATGGGGAAGGGATTGATTTTGAACAACTTATGATACGATTATGTTTGTCATTATTGAAAATTCAGTCTCTCTCTCAACCATCGGAGAATATAGCTTGTGAATTAATACAGTTCCTCCTCCCACACTTACCTTAACCACAATGTGCCACAATGGCACTTTCATTTCTTTTTCTTAAGTGCTGAGAAATAGATCTTAATTTCTGAGCCAAGCAAAATTTCATAGATGATACTTTTATTGTTGAGACTACATATAATTTCTTAGAAATTTTTTCAGATGCTCTAAGGAGGTAACTTTTAGATCACTTTTAGAGAAAATGCAAGTAGTTTCATTAAAACTTGTTGAATATTTTTACCAGAGGTCTGTAACTTCAAACAGAAGGTTATTTAAACCTATAAATCCAATAAGATATAAAACAATTTTTAAGTGACTATATAAAAAATGTGCTACTTTAACAACGAGTACATGTTAAAGGAGAGAGATTTTTATCATCATGAATGTCTCTTTGTCATTGGAGACAAGTGTTTCTTCATGACAGGGAGGACTTTAGTTTTGCCTGTTCATCTCTCTGTCCTAGGCCCTGACAGATCATGTCTATATCAGAAAATATTCTATGGAAAATTGATATAGTGGCAAAGACTCAAATAGTTTTTCATGTGTATTTTCTTGTTTTCTCTGTTTTCAAACGTATAAATTTTTGGATTTTGTTTGAAGGAATGAAGAAATATTGAAGACTTGGGAATAGTATAAAATCACAGTGAAAAAAATTCCAGATTTTAATAAAGTGTTTCACATGAAGAAGTTTGTGAATGTGCTAATTATAGAAACTTGCTATACAGATTTTTTTGCCAGGAAAGTACTTTTTTTTAGTGTTTATAGAACAACGTAATGTAAATCTGGTAATATCTGCTCCATCAGCTCACTTAAGCTTGTAAATTACTCATATAATTTGCAAACTTTCAACATAGTTTGCAGAGGCCTTTGCTTGCATTCTCTTTCTATCTCTGCTGTAATGGTTATTACCACTGCTGTTTCTAATAACAATAATAATAAGCATCGCTGTTTAGGCAGGGTAAGAAAACAACTCTCTGTAATTTATGTCATCCTATATAGTTAAATTTTTTGATCATTTGAGTAGAAAAATAATTGTAAATCCAGAGACAAAATGTGTAAGCACTCTGCCTCCTGTCACGAGACCCCATTCCCTGCAATGTTCCCTGGACAAAGTCCAGGGTATAGAGTACCCCTGCAGTAACTGAATGTCATGTTTTATGCCAGAATGCCTGATTCTGATGAGGAAAGCTTAAAATTTAGATCATAAATATATTTATTTCACTTCTGGAACCATAGTCTGCACTATAACCACCTCCATTAGCAGCAGCAACAAAGTGCCAATTTAATGCAGGCAATGAATATAAACAGTATAGCTTTCAGCTATATTAAGCTGAAGAAACTCATGCTTTTGACCCCATTTTTTGTGTCAGACCTCAGAGTCAGTCAAACTGTGTTTCTTACATCTGGATTCTACACATGCATAGGAACAGAATTCTTTGGTTTTTTTAAATTTATTTATTTTTATTTATTTTACATGGAGCAGCTATTCTATGTGGGCACTAATTTCCCAAGAAATTAAGGGCAAAGGCATGGTCCGTTATGAAGTTTTATCTTGGTATTAGGGGAGTTTATCTGCGGGAACATCCAGTGCTTTCAGCAGAAACTACTTATCTGATAAATATCTATTGTCTAGTGCCTAGAAGGTTCATAGTCTGATCCAGCCCAGGACTGCACTTTGGACTCAGGCTGCAGTAGCTTGGTAACAGATCCAGCAAACTTGAGAATGTCAGGAGTGTGATAGTCTTTAGTTGACAGACCATCACCTGAATGCAATACAGCATCTTTATTTTATTATTATTTTTGTAGTTCAATGAGTGACTTCTGCACAAGTGCCAAAATCAAATAGTCCCACTGTATTTTTTAATAGGTAGTTAATAACAAAGCTACACTAATACCAGCTAAAGAGTGAAAATATAAATCATTCATCCATTTGTGGAACACTTTTTATTTTCTCATACTTCTATTACAATTTTTTGTACAGGTAGGTTAAGCAGTTTGCAGTGTGACTTGTGTCCTGTGGCCATGTTACACAGTCCCTCTTTTCCAGCATTTCTGAACAGTGGTTTTGATTGAGTTTTCTCTTTGTTTGTTGTTTTAGTGTGAGTTGCTGCTTTTTTTTCTTATTTTGCTCCAAGGAGAAAGACAGAAAAGAATTTTTGGGAAGAGTTTTCTACCATGTTCTAAAGAGAATTAGAAAATTCTGTAGAAAACAGAAGGGTAGATGGTTCAGAAGCTGTTGTCCAATTCTCCTTAGCAGACAAAAAATATTCAGTGTTCTGGATCTGTGTTTCAGAGAGTACTTTAAAATACAGAAAAATTATAGTTAATTTCAGGAAGCACTCTTCTTTTATTCTTAATGGCCAACCCCTAAAATTTAAAAGCCTATAAAATCTGCCATTACGTGGAAAATTTAGAAGAGAGTAATATAGTACTTCTAAATACTGCACTGGTAATTAGATATTGGATGGCATAGCTGCTGCTGATTATTGACTTCTCTGCTCTTCATATACTCTAAGTGCTTAAAGAATAACAGAAAATGTCACTGCTTTCCCTGAAGGAAATTGGAAAATCTAATTTGTCGTACGATTTTCCAATGAAGCTAAAGACAATAAATTAGGAATATATTTTCTCCTCTTCACAGAGTGCTACATGGACTCCAGCTGCTTGCAAAGCAACTGTCAGTGAAAGCAGGATTTTAAACTGAACAGTGCTCATGCAAAATGACGACAGATATTAGCAAAATTTTACTTCCTGGTACAGGACTGATTTGGAAAAAATGCAGACTATAAACATACATGTGTTGGATTTCTTTTATGGATGCTGTAAAATCTTTATTTGTTATTGAAATACCTTCCTCATCCTACCCCAAATGAAAGCTGAATTCCACAACAAGTAGAAATTGAATATATTTCTTCCGGTGTAACATTTCCTTCAGCATCTATACCCAATTCAAAGTAGCAATTAAGAGATTTACATATGTATGTTGCCTTCTTACTGCAATTTTTAATACTATCCAGCAAAATTTAAATCAATGACTGAAAGGCAGCCCTTTCTAAAAACTGTGAGTGTTTTCTGACATTGAAAATAGGAAAGCAATCATTTACCTTTTTGTACTAAATTATAGTTAGCTGTACTGTTAATGGGAGTTTTATGGCCTGAAATATGATTCCGTTAGGTTTGCAGAACCTCACAGCTTGACAGAGGCAAGGGTCCCATGGCAATGTGTCATCACGCTGAGCCAACAGCAAAGCTGTGTGTGCATTCCCAAGAGGCACAAGAATAGTCATGCCACACACACAAGCCCACAGAACAGAGCCCCTCAGCCAGGAAAAGGTAGAAAAGGAGTTTAATGAGAAGGCAGGACAGACTGCACTGATTGGGTTCAGGACATGGCTGGACAAGCTTATTAACCAGACCTGCTTATATGCAACTGTAAGGGTGTGGTGAAATGCTGGTTGTGGGGTGTTTGTTTTCTCTTTTTTTTT
>VYXB01005258.1:1173655-1190895 GCA_013397135.1 Pachyramphus minor
TTTTTTTTTTTTTTTTTTTTTTTTTTTTTGTTTTTTTTGTTTTTTTTTTTGTTAACCCTCATCATTCAATTAGAAGACATGCAAGAGAATTAGAGAGAATAACTGAAAGCAAAGCATGCTAGAGAAATTATGAAGTAACAAAATAATTTTTGTCAGGCCTTTGGAGAATAACAAGGCTGGAATCTGAATGACAATGCATTAATGTTCTGCAATATCTGTAAAGTGTGAGACAGAAGATAATAATAATTTGTGTGTGTGCAAAATTTGTATTTACCTTGCCCTGCTTGTTTTCTGTTTCTCATATTTATAATCCTGCATTTTCAAGATGCTTTGTTGTATGTGAGGAGCTTAACTTTGCCATTATGTGTGCAACAAATAGCTCTGTCCTTGAGTATCTCCTTGCTGTCAAATCTCAAAGTACCAACTGTGCAGATGCTGTAATTATTTGAAAGGCCACTTATATCCTAGGATTTGTTTTTAGCTTTCTCTGCTGAGTGAGAATAGTTTGTTACAACTGCTGAAGAAGCAAGAAAATAGTTTTTATTTCCTTCTTATGAAAAATATTCATTAATAGGATTGCATTATTCATAATAAAAATGCTGGAAATGCTCAACACTTAGAACACTTAGAAGACTACTGAACGTAAGAACTACTGTTTTTAAGCAATACATTTTTTCTGAAAATGTATTGCTTAAAAACAGATATATGATGTGAAGGATAGTTTTGCACTGATGCTTCCTACATTTTGTGCTATGTATGCATATATTCTTTTTCAATATATAATCTAGTAATTGTGACCATCCACACTGAGAAATGTGCTCCTAATTTGTAAGTTGTTTCTATAGTTTAGCAGGACTGTATTCCACTACTTATTTAAGAAGAAATACTGTAATTTGTTCTTGGTTATATAAATGTTGGCTAGCATATACAGAGGATAGCTGAAAGAAAATAGAGATATGGGAACTCTAATATAACAAAATGCCTTTTAACAGAACTTTGAAAGATTAATAAGACTGGAATAAAAAGGGTATGAGATTACAGTTTTCTGCAACGTTAATATTTGCTGCAGAAGAGCCTTGTACTGTTTTTGTGTGTGCCTGTAGTTAGTGACTTCAAACCAAGTAATGTGATGAGGACTAAAAGTCAAGGAACAAAGAGCGAGAAGCTGTGATGTCATTCTGCTGCTTTTCCAGATACAGAAGTTGTGGAGAGCTGAGTGAGCAGGGGGAAGACTGGGGTAGTCCAGGGGAGCTGGCTGGAAAGAAAAGGTGAGATGTGATACTCCTGTGAGGAGCCAAAAGAAGACTGCTTATGAGTTTCCACAAAAATGAAAAAGACATTGAATTCCACCTAGACAAAAATTCAGTTAAATTATAAGCTTAGAGGGAAAGCAAGCCTTCATCTCTGCTCTGAACTGTATTTCTATATATGGACAGGTTTACATACATATATAACACATGGTACACACATAATTTTGATATTTCATTGTTGGTTTTGTTAAAGATTCCTGGTGAGTACTCTCTGGCTTTGGTGGTGTGCTATCCTTTGCTTAAAAATTTTGAACCCTTTTCTACAGAAGGATTCCCAAGTTAGGACCTCCATGGTTTCTTCCTCAGAGAGCCAATTCAGAGAATTCATTTAGCTTCTTTACAATTATCTTGTCCTCTCTTAGGTCTGTCTTTATGCCATGAATACCAATTGGCATCATAGGCACTTTGACAGGCTCTTTTCTTCTGAAGTGTTAGACAAAGGATTTAGAACTATTTTTGATCCCTGTATCTGTCTGCTCCTCAAACTCTTTTTGCCTTTGCTAACTATGTTTTTAAATTTATTCTGCTGATGTTTATAATTTTTTTAAAAATTTTTTTTTGTTAAAATGTTAGTATTTTATTGCTATCTTCTTATTTCTAACCCGTGCACAGGATTCTAACTTTTGTGAGGAAACATTACTGGGTGAATTGTAAATCTTCCCCTGTCAAATGAAAATTCAGGACTTCAAAATAATAGAAAACCTCTCTAAAAGCACAAGACCAGATTTTATTTTGACAAGTATGTGAAAATTTGTGTCAAATTTTATAAATAAGACCCCCTCCCCTACCAAAAGAACTTTGGAGGTTGAAAAATTTTGCAAAGAAACAAACAAAATCTAAAAAGTTGTGAGCATGTAAGCCTAAGAGTAATGGCATAATTTAAAATTTAAAAAATTCTCTTGAAGGAAAGCATATTGTTCACTATAGAGAAAACATATGATGCAAACCATAACCTTCCGAAGTCACCTTTTTACATTGTGTCTTTTTCCCAACTTTATCTCCTTGAATATTAAAATTTAAAACTTTTTTAAAAACCCACTTTCTAAAACATTTTAGGGCTATTTTAACAATAAATAAATTATAGCACGTTTCCTTTTGTAGCTATCAAAGTTGGTGTGGGCTATCAAGTGTTCTTAATATGCTTAAATATTTTTTCAAATAGTTTCCTGTATACTGATATTCCTATGGTTTTAGCCTCAGAATGCTGAAAATTCTCCAGTTTATTACAGTTCATGCTTATATTTATTATATGGTATTAATGTAATGTTATGTTAATAAATCAATTGTCTGCAACATTGTCATAACTCTCAAGAGAACACGGTTTAAACTAAAGGTGTGAGTCAAAGTATATTCCTCCCTTTTCTACTTTATTGTATGCGCCTTGACAGTCAATTACCAAGTATCTTTGCAGTCCACTGGATTAGCAGTCTGAGTTATGTAAATCACTGCAGGAGACAGAAAAATGCAGTGAGTGACTGCAGGAACAGTAACAGACCTTACAGATATAGCTGTCCTATTGTGATCATCTTAGAGGCTGTTTTTTTGAGCAGTGAATACATTTCAATATATTCACAGGGCAGTACTCCTTATCTGTAGAGTTTGGGGCTTAAGTGTTCTAGGAGTGTTCTATTATTTTGCAAAATATTACTGAACTAGATGACATTGATGTGAATAATGCACATTATGCTGGAGAGAAAGCATATTTCCTGAGTTTTATTACTCATACTGATCCACTTATACAAAAATAGGGAATTTTCTTTTCTGGAGTTGAAAACTTTTGAGTGTCTGTGTCATCAGTCCTAGGAAATACACTGATAAGCTGTGCACAGGGAAAGGAATTGTACTGTGATCAGCTACTCCTAGTTGTGTCTGAAGACCAAGGTTACCTGATTTCATAGATATGCCTTGCAATTTCATGTACCTGTTTGTCTCAGTCTCCCTAGATGGCAAAAGACAGAAGCACATTGAAAAACCATTAAATATTCATAGTTGGAAGAATTCCAGAAACAAACAAACAAATAAATAATAATAATAATAAAGGGCTGTGGTGCTTAAGTTCCAGGTTCTGGACAAATTCCGTGCTCATCACACTGAAAACATTAAACACCATAGCTTCTTGAAACTCTGTGCCCTTTTAAGTCAGAAGGGTTTTATTAGGTCCTTCATAGATGCTTAAAGCTTATAAAAATTTGTATGAAAGAGTGGAAAAAGATGTCGTTAGAAAGACCTGTGAAGTACATTGGCTTTGTTGTTGTGAATTTATAGAGTGCTATACTTATGAGGACCATATAGAGTGCTATAAGAGGACCAGTGCATTTTTACGTTGTGGGAATTGAAGAAATGGAAGAAATGTTTTCAAGTAGTCTGATGTCCAAACTCTATAGTGTGAAGTAAGTTTCTTATTTCTCTTATTACTTCAGTAACCAAAATTATGAAACATACTTGGTAGAGAAATCAGCAGATAAGTGTAATGGTTTTCAGGGACTTAAATGGAATGTGTCAAAATATTTTAGTATGCTTAAGCATCCTAAATTTTCATATAAGGGAGGTTTTCTGTGCCAGTGCCACAATCTTGTGTGAGTATACAAAGGCTGCCTCATGGATCCTGTGTGACTTTCAGCAATCAACAGCATAGGATCAAAGTACATTTGTGGACCATGTGTTGGAAATGCTTTTAACTTTCTAGCTGAGCATCTAGGAAAATCAACTCTCAGCTGGAGAACTGGAACTAAAAGATTAGCCAGAAGGGGGAATTGAGAGAAGCAGCTGTAAAGCAACAGTGATATTTTTGGAGAAATAATCCGTGCACAAGGGAAGGTATAGAAGAAAGCAAGGAAGGCAATATCATGAATATAAAAGAGAAACTATAGAGAACATAGCAGTAATAAAATAGTAGTGTAGCAAGGGAGGCTGAGTTATAGAAAAGTGAAGTTTGATTTTGGTTTGCTGACCATTTGAAATAATGTAAATTTTTCTTTTCAGTGAAGTTTGATTCCCCATGCTTTGGTTTGGTGATGGGTTGCATTTTTGTTTAGTTGTTTTTGTTTGTTTGATTGTCTTTGTTTGATTACTTGATGTTTGGGGGGGGGAGGGTTCTGTTTGTTTGGTTTGGTTTTCCTCAAGACATAAAGGCTAGGGCACAGCTGAGGTGTCTCTGGAACTTATTTGGGCTCTGATCGTCTCAGGAAACAGCAGTATGGTGCATGGTTCTCCGATGCTCTAAGAGGAATCCATTCACATATTAACTATGCCTGGAAGAACAACAGTTATTTTCTTTCCACTCTCATTATTTGTCATTATGGAATATGCTTTCCTGCCTGCTGGACTCTGATACTGACTGTATCACATTTCTTGTGTGAAAATATTCAAAGGGTCTCAATTGTGTCTTAAGCCTGAATGTTCATTGAGGCGTGTATTGGTAGTGAAAGCTGAATATATTGGAACATAAGAAGGACTGAAACCCCAGTGTGGTGTAGCAGGCTACCTGTGCAGCATTGGATACTGGAAGCCTGACCCTGTGACAGCCTTTGGCATGGAGCTGCAGATTTAGGAATGCAGATGCTGAGGACTTCAGTAAGCAAGTAAGCTAAAAAAAACAAGGCAGGATTCTGTTGACTTTTTTTCTGAGGAACCTCATCAGAATCAAGCCATCACCATAGAATACTGAACTGAAAAACACTAGTAAAAACATACCTCCAAATTTTCCAACTCTAAAAAACAGAATTATACTTTTAGTGATGTTGTGTTCTTGTTACTCCAAAAATGATTAAGGAAGATTAATGACCAACAGTTTATACATTAGAGTCAAGACTGATTTTCTGAGCTCTCTACAAAGAATCACTTTAATTTTCTTTTACCCCACCCCTCCCCCCCAGTAAATTTTGTCAAGCATAAAATTCAAACATAGAAGGAAGTGTGTTCTTTTTCCTCAACATCGAGAACTGCATTTTCTTCAGGTGGTACCATCTTGCTTGGGATGAGTTCATTCCAGTGCCCTAGATACTGAGAATTAAAATATTTGGGTGAACTAATAATACCAATAATACCAATAATAGAGACCATAGATACAAGTTTAGCTGTTGTATTACTATATGCATGTCAGATATAAGTCTAGGTGTCTATTTAGATCTGTTAGATATAGTTAGAAATACAGATATATCTATAGCATTGTGGCAAAATCCTTGATCTAAATAAGAATATTAAAAACTATAGTAAATCTTTTAAAGCTACCTACCTATTCATTCTATTCTATAGGGCTACCGTTAGATTTCAACATGGAAAAAGCAAGAAGAAGGAACTTTTTGGACATAATTTCTTAACAGAATTTGGGACATTAAGACTAAACTGTGTAGTGTTGAGCAATTTATAATTCATCAGGCTCACCTTCGTTCCAGTGGACCCTACAAATTTTAATAATACAAGTGTAAAACAAATCCTCCTAGGTACTATGCACACAAAATCCAATTGTGAACGCTTCTCACAAAACACATGATTCATGAGTGCCACAGGCAAGGGAACACCAATTAGGCAAGCTGTGTTCCAGATGGTGCATTTTCTAATTTTGGATAATTGCTTGAGATGATACATGTAAAAAAATAAAGTGGAAACCTTTCTGCAGTCTAAATATGTTATCTAAAAGGCAGAGGACCGTAGCAATTTGCCTGGGCTTTAGTTTAGAAAGCCCAGGGAATGAACTGACTGAATTCATGATACTGAAGCACTCATGGAAAATGCACGGTAGAAAAAAGTTATTTCACAACTCTGCTTGAAAGGAACAACTCAGCATCAAGTACGCACAACTTTCAAATTGCCTGAATGTGAAGGAAGCATTATATATCTCTGGTGTGCTTCATCATCATAACAGGATTATAAGACTACAAAGATATGCTTCTCTGTTTTAGTACTCTTAGTCAGGTCCTTCTTCTACACTTTGACCACTCAGAGCTGTGAAGTGATACTGTCTCTAGGTGTGGATTTGAAAAGTCCTCTGCTAGAATAAGCATAGTGCAAAGATCAAACAGCACAGTGTCATTTTCCCCCTCAATTTCTCAGTTTACTGGCTGTGACAATGAGGCATGTCAAGTGTGAATGTGATTGTGCAATTTGTGGTTTGCTGCTTGAAAATTCTCATAGCCCTTGGTTCCTTAACATAAAACCAGAGAAATGTTTAGAAACTGTTACAGAAGTAAACAAAGGGAAGAAACCCACTGGATAAGAAACAGTCCTTAACTGCTTATATTGATGATATGCTTTAATGAGCAGAGGGAGAAAGAAAGTAATTTTTTTTCCCCTCCTTACTCAGGTTCTGTGTGTAGAAATGGCATCTGTAGAAGCTTTTCAGTGCTGTGAACACCACTGCATTTAGGCTGACTCTGTGTGCTCTTTTCACTTGAAATGTGCTGAACTTTGGCGAGGGAGAGATTCAAGGGCAGGCTAAATTTCTACATCTGCAGAGCTATCATGGTGTCTGAATATTACGGAAGAAGCAATGTTACTGTTCTTTCCATTGAAGGAGGGAACAGAATTTTGTCTCCACAAAATTCTAAAGTGTTCAATTCTTTGGGCTGATACAAGGATATGGATTTTCTTCTTCCCATCTCCCTAAGCATAAGTAATCTGAGTGCTTCTCTTGTTTTCATTGTCTGAAAACTTTGAAGTAAAAACAGAGCTGCACAATCCAGTACAAAATGACCGATGTTCTCATTTTTGTCACTGGAAATATTTTTCACTGTGAACCAATCTTTCCATAATATATATTGGTTAGAATATCTCTCACACTACACAGTTTTGCAGTGAGATTTGATCTTCAGAGTGTACAGCACTTGGAGAACAAATCACAATATTTCACCAGAAATACTTTTTTCATTCTACAGAGTTGTCTGAGTAATGCGCGGATGGCAGCAGGGGCTAGTCAACAAGCCATGTGCTCATTTCCCACTCCCTTTTTTTTCCTGTTTTGTTTTTGTTTCGATGAGAAAACAGGTGGAATATTATTTTCAGTTTTATTCATTGGAATATGGATGTTCCTGTAAACATAATTCAGTGGGCCACACTGCCCATAGGCAAAGCGCCATGGAAATGTTCTCCAAGAGTATGATACAACTGCCATATAGAAAAGTGCTTGTGACTGGTATTCAGGGTATTGAGAACTAGTATACAGCAAGCCTGTGTAAACCCAGACTTAAAGCTTGATGCTGACATTTGCTGGCATTGTAGAAGGAAGATGCCATATAAATGGGGACCAAAGCTAAGATGGGGACAAAAGGTACATTATGTGACACAAGGAACCAGTACTAAAAGAAATGATCTAAAGCTATTAGCTCTGTCACACCTATACTGTATAATAAGGGAAGTTGTTCCCAATTAGGAAGACTTCAATTGAACTAAGCACTGTGTGATGAGCTACCTTTTATGTCGCCTCTGACTCTAAATGGTTTTGTTTGATGTGTTTCAGTTTTGTATTTGGAGAAGTAGTGAAAAATCAGATCCAATCCTCTGTCTGCATGTTACTCATGATTTTGCAGACCTTAGTCATGGAGTTTTTGATCTAAAGTGCCAGTCAGATCTGTCCTGGCAAAGTGCTTGCTATTTCTTTCAGAGAACTTTGAGACTACTCAAGCAAAGGCATTTATTAAATCCTGTGTGAGTTTTGTGAGCAACTTCAAATGCATCCATCCTATTTTCAGGATCTGAATATCATTATGCTCCTATAGAAGATGGTGTGGTATGCGAATATAAACTAAATTGTGGTGCTGATTCTGTAAGTCTCACCTCTAAATCCTGAAAAAAGTAGGCTTATTTGGTAGTTGAAAACAAAGGAATGAGCGGTAGTGCCAGTGTTTTTCTGAATATTGAACTTAAGCCATTTGTCTTGCATTTCTGTCCTTATTTTCTCATTTTTTAAAAGTACCTTTCCTCTTTGCCGCAACTAATGGCTTTGAGATTTCATTGGCAGTTTGATATAGTACTTTAAAATTAGGCCTATCATGCCCAGTCCCTCTGAAAACATCTAATTTATCTATATTTACTTCAACCTATTCTCTCCTTATCTAGTACTTACCCCTTAAATACAGGTGTGAACAGTGATAGCAAGTAAATCATAGCTGACTTCTTAGTGCAAAATGACAAACATGAGACAGTAAATACTTTTAATTTTTAAAGTAAGTTAGGAATTTAGTTTTAAAATAGATTAACAGCCTAAATTTAACCTCAGTTAATCCACAAGATGTTTAATGGTGCTAAAAACTGGAGTCAGTAACTAACCTAAGTCATATAACTTCTGTTGCCTTTATATCACAGTTCTCTTAACTTAACAAAGAAGTTATGTACCAGTCTCTAGCACTTATTCAGATCTCACGTGTAAACTCAGTTTGAGAGCTACTGTTTTTCTGCAATCTCAGTAGCAATGCTGTTTTGGTTTTTTTAATCACTTGGATCAAATAAGTTACATTTTTCATTTTGTAAGCAGGTATTCCTCTTTCTGTATCCCTGGAATGGTTCTCTGCAGATAACATTATAAAAGGACAAAAAGTCCTGCCCTTCTGAATTATTACAATTATACTGCCATTTTACTATCCTTCCTTAAAAGATATAAGTCTCTACACAAGGTACTAAGCACTGGGGAATCAAAATCTGTCTCTTCCTCTTAATCACATTCTAATCTTTCTGTTCCCTTGTATTCGTGTCTTGCCTGGAAGAAGTTACATTAACTTTGTTAACTTTAGAAACTTCTGCCTTAATTAGGGGCAGGGGTTGTTAACATTCCCAGTTAGATGTAAGAAATCCTTATATAATTCAGCTTAATTTCTTTTCCAAGCAATTTAAGAAAAGTCTATGAAAGTAACACTATAACTTAAGTAGTGTCCACAAAATATACTTACACTAGTTTGAAATTAACTGTTTCAGAGCTTAATGAATACAGGTTCTTCAAAGACTGCAAGACTTCTGAACTCTCTCCTTGACACTTGATCAACATTGGATGATTTGAAAAAGAGGTGCCATTCATAGCTGTGCAAAACTTGGTGGGTTTGTACATTTTTTTAAAGACTTTAATCTACTTGCCTTTATGTTCATTGAATTTTGATTTGTATTTGGATTCAGCTGGATCCCCAAATTCCAAGCAAAATACTGGTTTCACCCAATTTCACACTGCAGCCACGCAAAGCCCACGAATTCTGGCTGGTTTTGATGTGGAACCACAATATATGTTGGCCCAAGTTCATACAAAAAGTATGTGAACTTTTCAGTTAATGTTGGCTGGGTTCCCGGTTTGTAATGAAACATTAAACCAAGCAGGTTTTTTTGCATAGTTTTGTATTTGTTCTGCATGTTTTGTTTAGAACCAATGTCAAAACATTTCTGATACCTTAAAAACAAGTCTGTTCTTCTGTAGTTTTCAATGTGTAATTGCTTTTTTCAGTATAAAGTGGAGAAAGATGATGAGCTGAAGCCCTTTGAAGGGGAACTGATGACAAAACATCTCCTAATCAGCTACTGTGGATCAGAATCTCATAGTCTCTTTCCTCATCAGTCCATTTGCTTCAGCATTAGTATTTATTCATGTTTTCATAGCAAAGAGAAATAAGGCTCCAGATATTCTACTATGGTTTTGGTTCAGCTGTTAGCCAGGTCATATCTCACTCACTATTGGTTCAAGATTTTAGTGGGACAGTTATAAATTCCTGCTTATTTTGCGTCCAGTAATTCAAAACTTCTTTCTATTATTATAAATGTTATGATTATTAATCCTGGATGAAGAATTATTTTTATGGAGGATGGGCATGTTTCCTTTTATGGAAAAGGTACTCAAACAAAGGACTTTGATTTAATCACTGTTTTGTGATCCAAACAGTGTGAGATCTTGCATATAATTTCTAAGTATGGCAATAGCTATTTTCATCAGTTAAAAGATATGATCCCATTATATATAGAAAAAACTATTTTAAGAAGATATTCAATTATAGAATCATCATCTACATGACCCTCTTATTTTTTCAGGTATTGACATCTACAAAGATTCAGCCGATTGTGAAATATATTTTTGTTTTTGCTATTTGGTTTTAAATCTATGGCAGTATTACATTCCAACCTAGTTACTTATGTGCAGACCTGAAAAGCCATGAAAAGTGGGGAATGGGTTACATTCAACTCATCACAGGTACATGTAGAAGCCAGTGCTGTAAGGAGCAGTGAGTGCACTGTGGGAAAGAAGACATTTGCTACAGCAGCTGTGTCCCATGCCAAGCCTTGTAACAAGACAGAACCAGCAGGGAGCTTTGGCGTGCCATAGATGCCATGCTTTGTCTTGTTGGGCATCTCAAGTTTCATAGGATGGCAGGAGAAATATTTCTAGAAATCTTGAGTTTATGTAGTCTGGGAAATGCTGAAATGTCTAAATGAATTTAATAGGGGATATATAATTTGAGGACCCTTATTTTACCTAGTATGCAGGAAACGCTTCTCATAGTTTCTATTCTATCTTGTGTCTCAGGTTTAGATTGTGCATTGCCTGGGGAGGAGAAAACCTTGGTATCATTTCAGCTGTTCCAGGTACAAAGGATCTCAACCTGTTACGTGCTCACCCATCAATTTGTAATCATGTAGTAACACTGTTGCTAAATTCAGCAGAAAGAGGAAGTGAACTTAAAAACCCACAGCAATGGTCTCTAATTGTTTGAAACAAGCAGCGGTGAGACCTGCTTATGCTTTAAGTCTCTTAACCAAAAGTAAGTCAGCATTGACGTCTTGCATGTACCCTTTCCATTGGCTACAATGGAAAGGGCTTTTAAAATATTTTTCTGAGCCTTGTCCTTTGCTCAGATTTTTTTATCTCCTAGAATATAAATTCGTTATATACTGTATGGAATTGCTTGTGACTTGGTTAACATGAAAGACTAACTTACTATTATTTTTTTCTGAAAAATCACACTCTTTGCTGAATGATACAGTAGGTATGGTCATCATAGCACTATATAATAATGATTTCAAAGGCTCTACTTGAGAAAAAAAAGTTACTTTTGCTTGTCACACTTTTTCAGGAAAATATACTGTGTTTGTGTGTGCTACAGGAAAAAAAAAAGGCATTTCCGCTGCACTCTGGATAAGGTGTCAGATATGTGAAAACGTTAATTCTGTCATTAGAGTTAGATTTGCTGGATCCAAGTACATAGGTGTATGGACTAAAATAAAACTCTTTATTTTTGGCATGTCAATATGGGTTTGTCGTAGCCAAACCTAATCTGAAACAGTCTGATATTCCTCTTCTGTGAGGAGCATGGAAGAAATAAGTGCCATCTGTGTCCCTGTCTCTGCCATCAGAGCTGTGTGACCTTGGGAAAGTCACCTCATTTGTGTGTTAGTTTCCACATTTATAACAAGAGAATCATGTTGCTCAGAACTGTTGTTACTGGTTGTAAGAGGTGAGAATTTCAATTTTGGACTCTATTTATTACATAGCAATGGAGTTTGGAGTAGCATGTGGTTGTGAACTGTAAAGAATATCTAGCATATATTTTTCCTCCTCTACTAGAAGGTGAGATTTCTTATCAATGCCCTTTTCTGATGAATGCCAAGATTACTCTTCAGTGCCATTCATGATGATAATTTACACAGGTTTTGGTTGCTTACAGTAATTCTTTGGGTAATACTAAAGTTCTTTGCTTCTCTTTTACTTAACTTTTCAGTGTCACCAGTTAAGTCTGTCTATAAGAACATTTTGCTCTAACTGGACTCTCATTCCTGTATATCATCATTTACATATATATTTAGGTTATCGCTAGAGTGTATATGGTTGCTTTTCTTCCTGTGCATAAAAATGCTGTCCCTGCCCCAGATTCTCTGTATAAAGAGTTTAAATACTGTTTTTAATAAGTGACATCTAACCTCTAATCTTAGAATATTATTTACAGTGAGCTGAATTCCACCTAACTATTAGTATATGGTAAACAGTTCTAACAGTAATCAAGGGTGTTCTCCTTGGACATTATTTTGCTCCTACAGAGAGGAACAATGTAGAAGAAAGCAAGCATTGCATTTTTATTTGCTAAGGAGAAATACTAGCTCCAGCTCCACTGCATCAAAAAATTATCATTTTTTTTTGATGGAGGAAATTCCAGGAATTTCCTATTCCTTCTTTGACATGAGTTTTAGAAGTAGGGCAAGGGAGGATGGAAGTAGCAAAGTACTCATCTATGTCATCATTATCACAACACAAAAAGGTTTGCTTCTGCTAACTCCGCTAGTTCTTTGTCATGTCTGTGGCAACCATGTTTTTTCCACTTTCAGCATATCTTTCATAATCTGTAGTAGAACTTAATAATTATTATTCTTCTGGTGTTTTTAAATTGAACTCTTCAGTTAGCTTATAATATATAATATGATTTTAATATTCAATAAAATATCATAAAAAATCACAACATACCTTCAACATGTATTTTAATGTAACACAACTCTAGTATGGTGATTAGTTTTCTTGAGACTGCTACTAGCTGGAGCAATGTACTGTAATTAAATAACTAAATTATAACCAATATGAAGGAGGTAATACTGAGTTATCTTGCAATAGTATAAACCAAAACCAATCATGCTGAGAAACTAATGGCCAAACCAAAAATGATAATCTGCTACTAATTAAGATGACATGGAGAGATACAATTAAAAACTAATTGCTAATGGATTTTCCTTTTTTTTTTATAAGGGTTTTCATGCAGTTCATTAAAACTGTGATTTTGTTTTTGAATGTTTACTTGCATTTTCTTAACATCCGGTATTAAAGAAGGGAATTTAAGTCTGGCGCACCATGATACTTTGTTTATTTCATGCCAAATTGAATTGCACATGCATGACAGTTATGGGATTAAAGCTTTGTTAATGAGTTGGACAATATGTTGAATGTGCTCACTTATTTAAAGTGATAAATTAAGTTTAGAATTCTCTTTGCCAGCTTTGCTCAGAACAGTAGCTAATTAAAACTTGGCAGTAGAACCATGGGTGAAACATTGGCATGATATCAGTCAAAAGGCAATACAGGAGTATACTGCACGATAAAAGATGGCATTGCTTGCTTTAGCAATTAAGTCTTAATTCTCTCTTAGTTTTTATTGTTTTATTCAGCTTGTTACTCTTAGTGACATTAGTTATCATACTCATAATTTCCTGTAAAATAAAGGGTTTCTAGCTTATCCTCTATCATTGTAGAATACTTGAATTCATTTATTGTGACAGATGATCAGACTTCTTGCCAATGGATGTTTTTCCATGAAGATGAAATGTCTCACAAATAGTGAATGGCATTTCATAGCTTGTATCTTTTAGAATGATAGGGAGATTCTGATTCTATCACTTTCAAGAGAAAAATGAAAAAGAAAAAGGAGACCCATTTCTTCAGGTGCACAGGGTATTTAAACTGCCATTTACCTAAAATTTTCCAGGGCTATCTTTAAATATGTGTGGACACACACTGTTACCTGCCATTGACTGAAATTACTCTAAAACTCTTGTTTTCTGGCCTGCACATGTAAGGAAGTTTAACCCAGAAATTATAGAAGCATTATCTTTTGTGGTGCACAGATTCCAAGATAATTGTGTTTACAGAGTCTGAACACATTCTTGACAGTTCTGAAAATCAGTGAGCATTTATGAGTGTTTTTTAACCATAAAAAGACAGCCAAATCATATGTTGACTGCAGCTCAAAAATCGCAAAACTACCAGTCAGAAAAGAACATGTGTTTCAATTTTATTTAGAAAAATTAAGAAGTCAGAAATTAAGAATTTAGAAAATTTAACTTTGCTGTTTTAAGATAGAGAATTAAAATGTATTTCATCAGTTTCTGTTCATGAGGGAGACATTTGCATGCATAAATATATAAATATATACAGTCAAACATAATATATGCAGAATGCATTCTTAAATTTAAAAAGCTTTGTTTGGGTGTTTGAAATTTTCAGTCCATAAGGCAAAATATTTCAGCTCTCTCTGTGGCAAGATGGTACAATCTGGCTACGAGAACCATTTTGAACAGCAGCAGCATACAAAATTCATTTATTTCAAACATAATTTTAAACCATTTTGTTTGAAATCCCTGTATTCTGCCAGTGCCAATAAAAGCAGCAAACTGCCTTCCAACAATCAAGTAAATAACAGTAATGATAATAGTATTTCAGCATCTGTTCTTAGGTACTGCATCAAAGAATCATAGAATCTATTGGGTTGGAAAAGACCTCTAAGATCATCAAGTCCAACCATTACCCAGCACTGCCAAGCGCACTACTAAAGCATGTTCCCACGTGCCACTTCTACACATCTTTCAAATACCTCTAGGGACGGTGACTCAACCACTGCCCTGGGCAGCCTGTTCTAATGCCTAAACACCCTTTCAGTGAGGCAAATTTTCCCAATATACAGTCTAAACCTCTCCTGGCTCAACTTGAGGTCATTTCCAGTCATCCTATCACTTGTTACCCAGTAGAAAAGACTGGCCCCAACCTCATTACAACCTTCTTTCAGGTAGTTGTAGAGAATGAGAAGGTTCCCCCTCAGCCTCCTTTTCTCCAAGATAAACAAGACCAGCTCCCTCAGCCACTCTTAATATGATTTGTGCTCCAGACCCTTCACCAATGCCTTTGCCCTTGTCTGGACATGCTCCAGCACCTTAATGTCCTAATGTAAGGGACCCAAAACTGAACACAGGATTTGAGACGCAGCCTCATCAGTGCTGAGTACAGCAGGGCGATCCCTGCCCTCATCCTGCTGGCAACTTCTGATCATATTATATTAGGAAACCTGAGGCCCTGTTCTTTGCAAGTAGAAATCCGGAAATGTCAGAAAAAAGTTTCATATTCACTGTGCTTCCTCTTTTCTATTGTGTCCTTGGATAATCTAGGAAATAAAAATCCAGATATTTATGTTCTGTTTCTGATAGCTAAAAGTAATGTTTGAAGAAGGCATATGGTGTGACAGTGGATGAAACAATGTATAGTTTCTGTTTTTCAAGTTATCCCGAAGGGACATTAGTCTTGGTCTTAAATTTTTTTTCTTCTGCTAAGAAGTTCTGTCCTTGCAAATATATGTCTCAGGACACATGGATAATGCATGGCATGATCCTTCCTAGCAGTGGAAGGGCTATACTGTTTGACCTAGCATTTAAATTCTGAGTTCTCTGATCATCGAAACAAAATGGCATCTTGAGAAGAAACAATGCATAGGATGCTATAGGAAGAGAATGAAGTGATATCTGTGATACAATAAACGTTATTATATTTGAGTGACTGTCCTGCATAGTCTCCTTTTAGGACCTTGCTGTTTCAGGAACATTAAATGACTGTTAATATCCTTATTCATAAGATGTACCTTTTTATATTAATTTAGCTATGAGAAGTAAATGGTGTCTCTTGAAGTTGTCAGTTTCAAAGGATAGCTATTTTACAAGTATTGTATGTTTATAATGAGCCAATAGTAGACTGATAAAACTGAAATATGCACTGAACAAGCTATATAGTTGTGAATTCAGTATCAGTCAGTGAGAGGGAGTCAGGCTCACAATCAATATTCTACCTGTAGGTGCACTATCAAAAATAGATGAAAATAATTTTAACTTTGTCTTGAAAGACTTGATGGTTAACAGACAATAGATAATTAGCATATTTGCTATCTTTATGAAGAAAAAAAAATTAGGTTTTTAATATTTGGCGTATATCTATCTATCAATCAGATTCTTCGATGTACATTTTCAGGGATGTACAGCTTTGCTAGAATACACTGTTTTGTTAAAGTATAATATCTAGATATTTTTTTATGTTGAAGAGAGGATGTGAGAAAGTAGTAGCCTGCTTTTTGGTCAAAGACTTCCTTATTCAAGTCCTTACTTGAATGTTTTGATGTTTGATCCACAATCCAAATTGTGGCATGAAAAACTGATGCTAAACGGGGACTTAAATCTTGCAAATTCATTTTGCTTTAATTGCACATGTAGTCTGATTGGGGAGGAGAAAAAAAATGAAAGTTTAATTATTTATTTTCTTAAGTAAAAAGGTATAGGTATATAGCCTAATCAAAGTCAATTAATGTTGCTTTCAACTGACTCAACTGTTAGAGTGAAATATGCTAAGAAAATTACGTTGAGGAATACATTGAGTGCAGGCAGCTTGGTGTGCAGCTGCAGTGAGAGCTGTAGGCTGAGTCCTTCGTGATGAGAACTGAACTGCCCACCCTTTGCACAACACAGGGCTCTGGGACCTGTGGCCCACCTAGGGAACAGGACACACAGAGACACTGCAGGAGCCAATGATCCACAGACTTTGGTGCCTTTGGACTGTGAGGGTATAAAGGCGCAGGGTGTCCTTTGTTCAGGATCCCTCCTCGGAGGCACCAGATCGAGCCGTTATTTTTTTTATTTAGTTATTGCACCAAGATTAAATTATTTGAAGGATTTGGATGACTAAGACTCCTATGGGAAACCTGGGGTCAAGTTGATAAGGAAACCTGGTCTGACTGTGTGAGTGAGGGCTATGAAGCTGCAAAGCGGCCTCAGTCCCAGCTCAGGTGGTGTGAGTGTGATGGCCAGAGTGGCTCCTGGACAGCGGACAGGGAAGCTACCTTACAGAAATACTCCCACTTTCACAAAAAGAGTTATATGTAGATTAGAGTCATGTTCTTTGTTTTGAAGTTTGGAAAAGATGGGACAGTTTGGGGTTTTCAGTGGGAAATGGTGACAGTGTTGTCACCTGACTGTGGTCTCAGAAGAAAGAAGCTTGCGTAAAGGTGGGGTTTGAGTTATAGTCATGGGTTACCAGCCCCCCCTGGACTGAAATGGTCAGGCCCAGGTAGATTTCCAGAGAAAAAGCCAATCAAAAAGTTTAGTAACGCCTCTGCTAATGACATATTTAAGAAAACGAAAGAGAAGGGGAATTGC
Organism: Pachyramphus minor; assembly: GCA_013397135.1. Taxonomy (NCBI): domain Eukaryota; kingdom Metazoa; phylum Chordata; class Aves; order Passeriformes; family Tyrannidae; genus Pachyramphus; species Pachyramphus minor. Next base: position 1,190,875 of record VYXB01005258.1, read on the forward strand.
ACAGAAGAAATTTGGCAGCCA
>VYXB01005258.1:1191958-1323470 GCA_013397135.1 Pachyramphus minor
AATAAAGACTGAAAAACCCGAGATGAGCCGAACTTATAAACAACAACCTAACATTCTTTTTCATAAGATAAGCAAGTTTAATTAGAACTATTGTAGTATATGTTATTCCTTAGTTTTTATCTTGCTAGTAATAAATCTTAGTATTATACCCCTCTGTTTTGTCTGTATAAAACCTCTCTCAACTTCTAATAATTGTGTGGAGGGGGGAGTTTGAGAAAAAAATTGATCCCTGGTAAAACCCACGACAGTTATTCCCTCTTTCATTTTGCTTTCTGGTAACTAGCTGAAGGAAGCTTTGTGCTTTGCAGCTGACTCCTTGCCCAGTGTTCAAAATATTCTTATTAGTTGTACAAAAAGACTAAATAGCTAATACAAGACTGGATTCTGCTGCAGTACCTGCCTCACTTTTTAATATTTTTTTTTCCTTCATAAAGACTAAGTGTTGGTGTAACTATGCCCCTGTTGAGATTAGCTGCAATTTTGCCATGAACTTTGGGGAACAACATCTCTGAAAGTTACTTTCCTGTGATGTTGCTGTTGATGTTGTATTGAGTAGAATTTGAAGGTAAGTATATTACTTCAAATATGCCATCAAAATGTGTGAAGAGAAAGAGAGAATTTGTCAGTGTTTGTTAACTTAGTTCTACATATGTAGACCAAAGCATTTTACCTTCTATCTGCTTTGAAGAATTCACTAATGCTACTACTGATCTCAAGATTCCTCTCAAATTGTAGCAGCCTAAGTGCATACTCTGTTGCAGATGTTAGTGATCAGGAATGGATTTGTGTATCTGAAAAATAGGTCATCTATCTCACACTACGCAAAACTTTCTGGGCACTCTATACAGAAATCAACCAATATATGATAAGCTTCAATGAACTGAAGTTCCTTATATATCTCATCAAAGCAATTAATCCTGGTCCTTTTAAACAGCATCAGAAACCACATTTATAACCAGTTTCTGAAACACAAAGAACAGTGTGGTTTTTTACTATAAGTAGATAGAATAACCATGTGGATAGCAACCAGTCCTGTTACAGTTAGGAATAGGTTAGTGTTACAGTGAGGAATTTACAATTCCATGCCAGAGCACACAATGTTAGAACAACCTAGTTTTTAAAAGCTTTTAGGCAAGCCCCAGAACTGATCACAGATGAAACAGATAGAATGGAAGGCTTCCACCAGGATCACCTGGATACACAAAAAGTATGATTTATATAGCTGCATTTAAATGTCTTTGAGCTCTTAAGCATGAAATTGGTATATGTATGTCTCAAACAGTTAAGTTGTAATCTATCTTTTCTGAAAAGTGCTGAAGGCAGCACTGCTCTCTCATTCAGGAGGGTCTAAACTGCTGGAGAGCGACTGCAGATCTATCTCAATCAGGGCACCTATTCAAAGAGACACCATCTTTATTAAGATTTTAGTTTCCCACTTAAGACCTTAACTAAGCCACTCAACATACTCTTCTCCAGTGGTGTTTCTGGCAGTCTCTTGAATTAAGATAGCCTCTGAATTCTGTCTACTTGAGTGAATGGGCATGGCTGTATTTTTTAAGAATCTCTAGCACTTGAAGGAAAGAATGATCTACACATTCTATTTATTGTGGCATGCTGCAACAGCATAAAATCTTTCAGGATACCTCCCCTGTTATAACACTGGTTGCTTTCAGACCGTACCTATTTCAGTGCAGAAGGAACCAAAGTCAAAGTGCTTTGCTTATTTTCTTGCTTGCTACTCCACTTATATCTCTGCTTGATTGCTTTACTCTTTCCATCCTAAGAAATGGAAATATGTCAAAGGGTCTTTGAGGAAAGAAATGCACATTTACTAAGCATAAATTATTGAAACTTACAGCTTGATTAGGTGCCAGCATTAGGGGCATGGAATATTAATCTCTACAATTTACTTCTTGCCAGTTGCCTAATGGATCCACACCAGTCTGCTCCAAAGGAAAAGATTAGTTATTGCAGTAAATGTAATTCTATCAAGCTTTTCAGTGATTGTAGAACCAGTCTAACCCTATTCTCTGTTTTCTCAGAAGTTTGGTTTATAAGTGAATAAACAAAGAATAGTAGGTGCCCTACCTCTCATATTAAAAAAGCCCAACCAAACAAAAAAACCCAAGAAATCCCAAACAAACAAGAAGCAGATTATTATTATATATAGCCCAATTTATATATGCATCTATAGTGCAAATTATTCTTCATGATCAAACATGATAAGGCACTGTTCTAACCCTGAGAAGTTAAGATAAGAAGTTTAAGATTTGGAATAGTGTGTGGGTATTAGGAATACTGCGTGGAACAAAGACGGTCCCACAGGGGCTGTGAAAGACTAAGTGAAACCTTGTGGGATCCAAAGCAGTCAAAGAAACAAGGTTGCTACCAAGGTTGCGACATTTTGGGATGCTTTTAGAAGCATAATTATAGGCTCTAGTAAGTCTTGAAGTGAAAAACATAAGATGATCTAAATGATACAGACATTTCTATGGCTAAGCAGCCAGTGATGGTGAGTTACAGAATCACAGGGTTTTGTGGAGGGAAGAGTTGGGGTGCCCAACTGAATTATGTGCTTTTAAAAACTTATTTACTTTCCATTCTTTATTCAAACTCTCACATAATTTGTACAGTTAAAGAAGGAAAGTATTCAAGAGAAACTGATGAGAAGAGGTGGGACAACAAAAGTCACAAGAGGTGATGAAGTTTGTCATTGCTGAAGTTTAAGAGAAGGCTGAATAAAGCATCAGTTATGGTCTAGAGAATGCACTGCTCAAAAAAATGCTGGTATGTTCTTACTCTGTAGCTGTCTAATCTTATGATTTACCCTTGAATTTTCCTGTATTTGACATCAACCCTTTTGTCATTGCTACTTCTTTTTCTTGTTATCATTTGTTTACCTTCTCTCAGAAACAGTCTTTAATTTTACATTGGTTTTAACCCTTTCCTTTGTATCTTTCCTCACGTCATTCTGTTCTCTGGATGGCATGCAACTAGCTTTGATACATAGCTAAATATGCTCATATTATTTTGGTCTATGTCTTCTGAAGCAGCAAATGTTCAATGACATCCTCAATGATATTTATGTGCTTGCTGAGCTTCTATGGCACTTTTATATGACACTGCTCTTCAAAAGCTTCAATCATTGCCTCATCTTATGACATCTGGCTTCATTTTACTGACCTAATTTGATATAGTTGATATAATCCCTCAGTCCCAAATGCTGCTTCATCCTATGAACATAAACCAGACTTTTGCCATTATTTCCCAGATGATATTCCTTCCCTCAGACCCTGAAAATTAAGTAGCAAGATCATGTTTTCTTAATTATAAATATAAGTTGGGAAATGGCTTTTTTTTTAGGTGATTGGATGTTTAGTTTCTTTCATTTAGTATTCAGTTCAAAATTAAATATCAGTATTACCTCTTGAATCTAACTTACTTTTCCAGTAAGTGAAATAAGTAGATCTCCTTAATTTTTCCATTTATTAAAACTCATTATTGAGGCCATAGTTAAATATTATTATTCATAACATTATTTTTGATTAATAAGACAAGAAAGAGTACAGTATGCATAGTACTAGAGAATATGTCCATTTAGACACAAAATTATTGAGATTGAATATGTGGCATGCTTCAGCCACTCATATTTGTAGGTGTATATTACTGTCTTGTATTATTTTTGCTTTATTGTGTTGTGTTGTCGTAGCTGCAATAATTGCCTGCAAAAGTGAGATTGCTTAGAAGTGAATATGTAGATCCAGATTCTTCTGGCCATTAAATAGATTGTGAGCCTGAGTCTGCATATAAGCAAATTATTTGTCCTATATGTAGCAATAAATGTACCCTATTACAATTAATGTACAATTAATTGGCCTACCTGAAAAAAAAAAAAAAAAGTAANAGCTAGTTCTGATCCAGAGAATCAGCATCTTACAGTAGGAGTGCAAGAAAGGGAGATATGGCAATAGTTTTCAGAGCATTCTAATGATTATATTTAAGAAGCCATGGTTACATTTAAGGAACTTGATACTTTTTGCTAAAGCTCATAATTCTTTAAAAATACCACAACAAATTGATGACAATTTTTTAGGATTCCTTTGTTTGTTGAAGGCTGAATCACTTTGGGAGTTTCCAATAAAACATCATAAAAACAAAAGAAAATTAGAGGGAGGAAGAAGTTTAATAAAATTTGATGTGGTGGGACATTTGGTTTTTTTCCTTTCTCTTTGGTTTCTTTGAAAGTACTTATCGCTGTCTTTTTTCCAAGCAAAAGGATGCTTCCCTCACCTCTTACCTGTACCCTATCTTGTGACAACCATAAGGAAAAATCCTAACTTAGACATGAGCACACTTTGTGATACAGTCAGTATGGCATCGACTAAAAAGCGGAGCCGGTGTTGGTGTTTGAGCTAGGATTTGACTAGGGATTTTTTTTAACTCTTTCCAATAGAAATGCTGTGGTATCTTTAATTGTAGTATTTGAAATTGGTAGTATTTGTACATATAGTAAACCCCACTGCTGCAGTTTGAACTGGGAAATACAAGAGGTGGATGGTCAGAGACTGAAGAGAATCATATTTGAATTTGGAATAACCTTTCTCTCTACAGAATTTATTCTTCATGCCATGTGATAGTTTGAATCTTGACATTTTCTTCATGCTGATGTTGTCTGTAGATGAAGTGACCCTGTAATTAGACAGTTCACAGCAGCCTGCTTACAAAGTTGAGTATTACTGCCCCAAGGACAAGATATGTGGCCCTGGTTAGCACCAGCAGAAAGCAGAGGTGAAGAGTGAAGAGGCAGATCCAAAATAAGAGAGGATCTGGGCTTGCAGGTTTTGTGGCAAGAGTGAGGAACACAGCTACTATTTGTGGGATTTATTCAGTGAAACTATGACTTCTTAGTAGTACCAATTCTTGCTTTCCAAAGTTCCGCTGTGGGAAAAGCCTTTAACAAAGCCAAGCAATTCTTCGGTGGGCTTTTGCATTCGTCTTTCTCAGCAGTCTTGGGTCTTATTTGGCCAGTGCAAATATGCCTTTTTAAGTTCTCATGTCAACGATTAAAAAAGAGACAAGCATACAAACAACAAAAAAAATCCCATTATCCTCACAGGTATTGCTCCTTGTTCATTAAAAATGAACACGTGAAAGGGACTTTGTTACATGGGAATGAGAGCAAGTCTTCTGCTTTCTTTTATAACTTGTGCATTTTGACTGTTACTGTAACATTGCAAAATTGATACCTAAAGTTACATGCAATGTGTAGAAAAATTAATACAAATGTTATGGTCAGAGGTACTTGAAATATCACAAGAAAAGTTATTAGCTGTGTGATATCAAATGGAGGAAAAGAAAAAAATTTGTGAAAAAATGAAATGGGCACAATGTACCTCATAGTGAAAGTAGGGCATTTCTTATGGATAGTAGGAGAAAAGTTACATGTTTGAAATCCATAACTTAGCTAGCTAGTAAACAATGTGCTTGTATGGCTATACCCTTTGATTCAATTGGTCCCAAATTATAGACAAAGACTTTGAACCACTGGAACCAAATATTTACCAAAACAGCATTACACATTGAAATACAAGGTTAATGATTCACAACTTCACAAATGTGTAACTGTTTGTGTGTGTTTTTGTCTATGCTTCCCAGTTGTTCTGTTCTCTTTTGAGGGATCTCTATAAGTTTTTTACAGTAACAGATTGAATATTGTGGTGGCAACTCTCCAGATGTCTGAGAGCAGCGACAATTTGCATACTCATTTGCATTATTTTGCATTGCTAGTACATCTGTTTGAATTCTGTGTTGGATAAAAATGAAACTTTTCCGTTAATGCATTAAGAGCTTTCACCCTGTAGTAGAGGACAGGAAAAAAATGAGAGGAAAATGCTTAAATATACCTGACAGTATTTTTACTGTATTTGAAAGCTGTGCTGTATATTTTTCTCCTCTCTGGTGCTTTAACAACAGTTAAAAAAGACAAACAAAACAAAAAAAATATAGAAGTATATCCTCAAAAATACCTTGTAGGTGATGATGATGATGACCTATCTTCCATTTTTTCTCATTGTATTATTTTTTTTCATCTACAGTATCTTATTTCACCTCTCTGTTGAGCACAGTATGTCTTCCTCACCTCTTCTAATGATTTTCTTACTCCTTGGGGTTTTTTTCTTAATAGTTTTCTCTATGACTGTTGCATAACAGGCATATTAGACCTTTTCTCAAACTCGGACTGCTGTTGTATAAGCAAAGGACCTTAAACCAACTATGACTTTGGATGAGGTCTGAATGCACTACAAGTCTTTCTTACAACCTGATTTACAAATACCTCCTAATAGAAAAAGGTCAACAATGAATTTTTGACGGTAGCTCCATATTTTATCCTGTGTGTGATAGAAATTTTATGTACACAGAGAAAAAAAAATTGTAAGAATTTTGTTAGTCGGTTAAAATTCTACAAGAAAGTCTGCTTTTTACTAAATTATTTTTAAGCCAAACAGTGTGGCCACAGGTGATAACAGATATTGATGATTGGACTTTAAAAATCAAACATTGCTGTAAAGAAAGTGCAAATAATATTTTATTAGTGTCAGTTTTCATTTTCTCACCTCATATATCTAATTATCTGTGAAAGAGAAGTAAGTCCACTTTTCATGTAAGATTATTAACTTGACAGTGCCCCTTTAAGTTGTGAAGATGTGCAGAGTAGCTAGGAATGTGAGATACTGTAGGGTACCAAATGTGTGATGTGATGTTGCTAGGCAACTCCCTTATTGTTTTAAACAAACCGCATAGAGCTGGCAACAGCTGTCAAAGCTCTTGGCTCTTGACAGTAACACAGACCTCAAAAGAACTTAGAACAAGGATCTTCCAAAATAAGCTCTAATATATAACGCAATCCCACAGTGCTCACAAATGCGTGAACCTATTTCTTGAGTTAGCAGATACAGTTATCTGTTACAATTCTATAACAATATATGTCATGATAACTGTGTCATTGGTTTAACATACATTTTAAAAGAGGTAAATCCTTGTACATCAATTTGACTTTTTGAAAGAATGCCTTTCATAACTGCCAATGGTAGCAAATCTGTTTCTGTGTATTAGATAAGCATCCTATGCCTGCAGTTGAGAAAGGGAAAATGTTACGTAGGGGATAGCCATGTGCATGTGTTTGCAGATTTATTTATTTTCTCTGCTGTTGAGTTGTATATATTTTGACATCCCAGAAACAGAAGTGAGATCATTTTTGTCAGTATTACAGTCCCTAAAATAGGTATAGCACACTGACACCTATCAATGTGGCAAAGCTTTCAAAACAGGAACGAACCCCAAAGACTTAAAAAAAAAAAAGCCCAGATCTCTACTGAAATAACCCAAGATCTGTCAAAAGTTTTCACCCTAGGAGATAAGAAGGTCTGTAAACAGACTGATGGTTTGGAAATACATCTGGAATGTGAAAAATTGAGAGTAGCTCCATACAGGGTTTCCTCCTGCCTCCTGACTGTTTGAAAACAAATCTGCTTAAATTCAGCAGCCAGGCAGTGCTGAGCTTCTGCTAATATTTGTGTCTTAGTGTAGCATCTCATTTTAGATGCAGCATCCTACTAGATCATCTGCCTGACTCTTGCATTATTCACACCCCATCAGAATGCAGGTGAAATCAGCATCTAAGTGTCCAGGTATTCTCCTCATTGCTGTGTGAATGATCTAACCATCACACTGCTGGCAGCAGCCTTGCTGTATTCCTGGTTGTAATTGTTCAGTTTTCTTCATTCTGGTCAACAGAAAGCAGACTTGAATATCTAGCTAGTTAAAGTGATCACAGAAAACTTCTGAGATACTCTCTATGGCAAAATGAATGTTTAAATATACAGAATAGCTGATCTTCCAGTTTCTGCTCACCCTACAAATGACACACTAGCAGAGATTGGGCTTGACTGTACTAGACCTAAGATGTATGCTTTTCTATTTTGATATTTTTCTGCCTGTCTATCCAGTTTAGGTTTTTAATTCCACCCTGAAGGGAGTATCTTTTCCATTATAAGTTTTATCAAACCTGATCCTAGTCTTTTGGAAAATTTCAGAACATGAAAATAGCTGTACAGATTCAGACTAGGTGTCTACATAGCATGATATCCTGACTCTAAAATGTGTGTATACTGATGCCTGAAGAAGAATAAAAAACAGTGTAAAGGAATATAACACATCCTCAAGGTATTCTCTTGCTCTCTCACTATACCGTGGCTCACAGGATTTCCTGACCTTTGTATCATTTAGATATTTAGGTATTTAGTGTTGATATGGTTCCTATTTAATAATGTTTAATTATTCACCTTGCACACTCTTCCTCTGAACCCACAAAACTTTATGCATCCACAGTGTCTTCTCACTGGGAGTTACAGAATTCAGTGTAGCTCTGTGCAATGATTTGCAACTTTTTGTTTGTTTCAAGACTGTATCTCTTTAGTTTAACTTGATCATTCTCTGGGCTTGTATAGACAGAGGCAGTGAAAAGGCTAGTCAAGTCTGCACCATGTCTACGCAATTTACAATTTTGTAGGCTTGTAACTTCACTTTACTCAAGTTGAACAGTCCTAGGCTACTTAGTTGTTCATATGGAAAGCATTACTTATCTTGACTTGATTTTTTGCAGTTCTTTTGTGTCCTTTTTAGGAATAGTATGGAAGGATATTCAAGGGGTACAAGAATCATATTTTTTTTACTGTGGTGTAATGTCTTTCCTCCCTTTTCTTTCATAATAATTCCTAGTATTTGTGTTGCTTTTTTGACTTCTGCCTAGCACTTGTCTGCTGTTGATTGTGACAAATCATTATTTTCCTGCAGCAAGCCATTTCATGACAAAAATAATGTTCAATTCTTCCCCATGCTGCAGATCTATAACTTTTTCAGAAATTTTTGTAGAAACAGCCAGTCTAACAGTTCATTTGTTGTTGTTTTCTCTAGTTTCAAAACCAGTGAAATATTTTTTTAAAAGAATAAGTATTGATTGAGGGAAGAAGAGGTCATCCAAATGTCTTTATGTGTCAACTGTTGTCTGTGAAGCAGGGTTTTTCCCTTGGTGGGATCAAATGGAGGGCAGCAATTCAACCTGCAGTCTCTGTGGGAACGTTAGAGAATATTTGAACATCTGCTTTATGAACCTGCTTGAAAAATAACCATGCACAATATAAGAGGAACACATGTGCTGCATGCTGAAGACCACTGGTAATACTACTGGCACAAGCAAAAAGAGCAAAAAACTCATATAGGTTACACAGAGGCTTTCTACTTAATAACATATGTCAATTTGCATATTTTAAAGAACAGCAGTATACTAGGTATGAAACTATAGGTAGGCAAATAATCACTATAACCTGAAAGTTGATGAAATTTAAGTGCCCTGAAAATTAAGCACTAAATATGCATATGTAATTATGTTGTCTCTGTTGTTTATCTGTAACTAACACTTTCTGTGTTTGAATTTTGTTCTTCAAGAAGATAATTAAGCAAATTAAAAAAATGGCAAAAATACTGCAATTCTTATTTAATGAAAAGATGGCTATTACCAGATATTCTCCCCATATAAATCAGAGCGTATTTTTTAGGCCTGTTCAAAGTTTTGCTTCATCCCTTGGTTTTGGGTCGCTAGCATGGCCAGAAGTGTTGTGAGTTCTGGCATATTGTGTCTGTCTTTCTACATTGCTGTTGCATGAGTTGGCTAGCTAATGGACAAGAAAATGTATTTATGATTTTAATCTTGTGTATTGCACTATCAGTGTTATGGGTCTAGATTTGTGAAGTCAGCAAATGTTGATTTCATGGTCTGAGTCATGGCAGTTTTTCCTGTGCTAAGTGAGAGAGTTTCTGAATGTATTTCAGTTTAGTTATTCATGGGGTTTCCTCTAGTCAAATTTTTCTAATTGACAGCAAATCTGGTGTGTCTTGTAAATATTAAATCTAGTTTAACACTCTTTTAATATAGCTTCAGAAAATAAAATGTTTTGGTTTTATATGGCATCAACACAATTGGACATAGAGTATAAATTATGTGGTTCTAGATATTTAATATATATAGAAAATTGTACATATTTGTTGAAATGCAGTGTCTCCTCTTACAGAAGTTAAAAAAGATTTTCCTGTAACTTTTTTCTGCTTTGCAGAAATAGTTATATAGGCTTAAGTTCCAGGCTTCTGACCTTGAAGGACTGGTTGGGTAAATGACAGATTGAAATGGAACACAGGCTGATATTCTCTCTGAGAAACTTTTGCCAGTTTTAAGACCAACCTGAGCTTAAAGTCAGTAAAAAACCCCACCCCATTTATCTAAAATACCAAGGTACATTTATGTCTTCAGTGTTGCACAGTTTTCTATTTCCCAGCATGAGATAGAATCAACATTTAACACAGACATCTCAGGAAAGGATGTACAAGAAGACTCTTTACCATTCTATCCTATACTATTTGCCATATTTGTTGTTCTAATACTTTTAATTCATTTCTGCCATGCTTGTAAAAAAGTGAAGACTGGTAATATTAAGCTGCAAAATATCTTTTTGCCCAAGTAGTAACTACATTAAGTAGTTACTTAGTTAGAATAAACTATACTGCTTCCTCAAGTCATACAAACTGTTACTATTAATGCCTGAACTCTTAAGATTTTACTTATGATTTCAAAAAGAACATCTTTACACATACTTGATATTGTGCATTGTAAACTTTTCCAATTAAAAAAATTCCAAGGAACATAAGATTAACTTTGAGTGAAATGTAATGCAGTACACTCAGAACTTGCTGTTTCTATGATAATAATGGAAAGAAACTTCAGATATTTACCCTTATCTACATACTATGTAGACTGCAATAAAAACTTTAAAATGTTAATCATGTTCTTAGCCCCTTAGTAGGAAGTAAGGAACAAACCAAAACATACCCTTGTTTCAACATTATTTTTATACCTAGATGGCTATAACAGCTTAAGATGGTTTCCCCATAAACATTACTAATATCCAGAGACAGAGGAGTACCATTTAAGGTGACACACCAGAATCATACTTGGCTTAGTTATGCTCCGTTCCTCTAAATGCTATCCCTGAATGAATTGCCTTTTCAAAGCAGGAAATTGTGTCTAAAAAGCTTGTATAAGTCACAGCCTGAAATATCCTTTTCTATGAAAATAAATAGTAGGAGCCAAAAGACATCGAAGGATCAAATTTTTGTAATTATGGCAAACCTGTAGAAATAGCATAATATGTAAATATTATTGCTTACAAATGTTCAGTACTGTGAGGAAACGTACCTATCCCTGTGGTATTATGGTTCAGTAGAGTAATGATTTAGCTCTCCAGCTCTTCACAGCTCATTTTACTTCTGATAGACAGTACAGTGAACACAGAGAAGTATAACAGACTAATTACACTATTTTGCAAGCCAGTGTTGAAGTGGGTAGGTAAATGCCCATGTAGCATTAGGCGAATGCCCATTAGCACTTCAGAGAGAAGTGAATTTTTTTAAGGATGGAAAATGGGATGAAAAAGAGCGTATCAGATGGTGTTTTTCTCCTTTTTTTCTTAATCTTGATAATTTTTTCACCAAAATAATTTGGAACTTTTGATTTCCAATTGCAGATATTGATGTACTGGGTTTATCAGTGCCATATCTAGAAGGTATTGGTTGCCCAATTCAAAGATAGTGAAACTACAGTAGAATGAATTTTTACCTGTTCTTCAAAAGCTCATTCATCTCCCTGATGCCTAAAATGCTTATCTTGTTTTAGACCTGCTGGTATTGAACTCTTTAGACTAAGGAAGGCTTGGATATGCTAATCAGATATCAATCTGCAAATACTCTATCCAGCAGCAAAGAGTAAAGTGTGAATCTGTCAGCATTTATAGCTTTGCAACACTTAGGGCTGAGTAGCCACAGCAGTAAAGCCATTAAAGGTGAAAATGTGGATGTTTGGATGACGATGTACTTCTGAAAGGTGTGTTGTGCAACTTAGTTATGCTGTTTTGAATTTTGACCATATTTCCTCTGTTTATCTGCTTGATACTAAACAATGGCAGTTTGGCATTCATTAGTAGGATCACAGTAAGGGAAAAACCAAGAGAAAGTAAAACAACAAAGTGAAAATATGGTTTTCATTTTGAGCATTCTCTCAAATTAAAATGGTTCATTTTCCTAAGACCGGCTATAAGTACTAAATCTAAAAAATAAGCTGTTAGCAAAACTAACTAACTAACTAAATCTCCAGTACTTGGATGAACAGGTAGAGGAGGACATTGGAGAAAGGACTTATAAAAGGAGGGTGAATGGACTTTTCCCATTACTAATGAAGATAAATTAGATAGTGACCAGTTGAGTTGGTTTGTTGAGCCTGTGAACAGTGAGTGGAGCTAGATGACAAAAGGAAATGTCAAGATGTATTGTCATATTAATTCTTTCTTCTAAAATCAAGATTTCTGAGAGATAACTGTAGTTCCTTGCTTCAAAGCTCTTACTTGTAAATCACTACTATGTCACAGGATGTTGAAAGACAAATACTAAAGTTTGTGCATGGCTACATCTCAAAGAGCTAGTTTGGATCATCTGGCCTTAAGTAACATAAGATTTGAGATGCCAAGTGTGTCGTCTACTAGTGCATTTGAGCAGAATGTTTTTGTGGCACCTTGTCTTTAATGACAATATTATCTGTAGGGATTGAATACCTTTTAAAAATCTGGGACTTGCTGCTTTATGAGTCATCACAAAGAAGCCACAGAGATGGAGGGCGTGAAGTTGACTAATGAAACATGTTGATACCAATTTCTCTCTTATCTTGTTAATTCCTTGGTGTTTTGTTTTGGTGTGTTTTGGTGTGTTTTTTTTTTTTCCCAAATGTAAGATGTAGAGCTAATACGGGTACTAATAATTATAGAGGGAAACTCACTAAAGAGGGTTTTATGAGTGCTGAGAGAAAGATCTGATGAAAGATCTTTACCTCACTGTCTAATATTGTATTTGAAGGATTCCAAGAGCAATATGAAGGCATTGACTCCTGGTTTCACTTACACTTAGTCTGGCTGGAGTATATATTGACTCACATTAAATACGTCATTATTTGCACACATGTAAATTAAAGCAAACCGAAGCTCTTAATTTCTAGTTGTTTATTGATGTCACTGCTTGACAGTGAAACAGGATGGGTGAAGTTTACTTGAAGATGCCAGAATATGAGCTGATACAGGATGATTTCATTGCCTTTTGCTGCCTGAAAGACTGTAACAAAGCAGTGCAATCATTCTGGACTGTTACCAGTTAGACTCTGCTGGGCTGGTACTTTACTGGAGAAAACTGAAGTAAACTACACTATTCTAAATCTCAACATCTTTAAAATGGGAAACTTACTAAAGAGACTATTAATAACCCTGGGATATATATTTTGAAACGAATCATTATACATATTTAGGAGGATATTGGTTACCACTTCTGCCATATGTTCATACGTTCTTGATTCACATCCATCTGGCTCAGAAATCCATTGGAGTGTGTTGAAAAGTGATTTGAAAGATCTTTTAAAAGCCATATGCAAATTTGTACTCTGGTTTATGTAAAATATAGGAGAAAAAACCCCCTTTTTCAGAATTCAGCATAGTGTTTTAAATTAAATAGATTGTGCATCTTTAAAAATAGTCTTTAGAAAAACTTAGTAATAAGTTGAAGTGATTAATTAGCTGTATTCTTTGAATGACTGTTTGAAAAGCAAGTAAGAGTAACTCTGAAAGTATCTTTGGAAATCTCTCAGGCCAGAGCAGCCTTGACTTTACTTTGAGTTAGTTTGCACAAATAATATTTAATATTGAGCTTTAAATATTTAAGAGAAAGTTTTTCCTTTGCAGAAAAAGATCATATCATCATATCATATGTCAAGTTACATATTTTCGTACTTTTTCCACTTACCAATTAAATTGAAACTAGAGTTTACTAATGGGCTCCTATTTTAGTGTTTATGTACTCTAACACAAAGATAGATCTTTTTCCCTGTTGGAGTTACAAAAAATGATTTTTTATGGTCAGTTCAAGTTCATAAAAATTTTTTAGCAGCAGACATATATTTCATATTTAATTTTTATATTCACCACTCTGCATGGAGAAATGTTATAGCTTATCCATTTAAGCTTAAAAAAGTGAAAATTAATTTATTGGCATGTATTTTTAAAAGTTTTCAGGAAATGTGTCTAAATGCAGTTTATGGTATTATATAACTTGAATTTTTCATACTTGAAAAATTGAATTTGTTTTGGTATTTTGAATTTTCTATTAAAGTTCAGATGTTTCCCTGATTTTGGTGGTTTTATGCTTTGAAGAACAGAAAAAGTAGTGAGATCATGGTTATTACAAACATTCTCACAGATCTTATGGACTGCTAAAGAAAGACTGTCTCTCTAAGGCACCAGGTTTTAGAATCATGAAAAGAGTTTGAACATGAAGGGAACTTTTTTGAGGACTACAGAAGAGGACCTTTCATGATAAAAAAGCCTGGATGTGCTTAGTATTTTTTTTGTAGTAAATATGTTTACTAAGCACTGGATGTGCTTAGTATTTGAGACAGCTTTTGTCAGAAGGACTTACCTAATCAATTTTCCTCATTAGTTTCATATTAGAAATATGTATTTGTGTTTATAGGATCCAAGTTACACCTCGCATTCACTGCAAAAATGATGCTAAAAGTAATTACTAGATGACATTTAAGAAAAGCATTTTTAGGAATAATAAAATTTAAACATAATTTTAGTTCTCTGAGAGATCTGGAAGCTAGAATGTAATATTGTCTATTTACTGGCATAGTAGCTCTGCCTGAAAAACAGCTGCATGTTTACTTAGAGGACAGCCAGGGCATAGGACAATAGCAGTGGTAGGATTTTAGTTCCCTTAAGGACTACTTATGTCAAATGTCTCTCGTTGCCAGACTTCAAACTGAAGTCAGGAAGAGAATGAGTTCCCATCCTCACTACTGAGTTAACAAGCAGCTAAAACCAGTATTTACATTGTTTATGTTCCTCTGAGAAACTAAAATGCCTCAGAAATCCCATGTGAATTAGCAAATTCGAGGACAACACCAAGTTGGATGAGTGTCAATCTGCTCGAGGGTAGGAAGGCTCTTCAGAGGGACCTGGACAGGCTGGATAAATGGGACAAGGCCAATGGCGTGTCAACAAAACCAAATGCCAGGTCCTGACCTGGGGTCACAACAACCTAATGCAGTGCTACAGGCTGGGGGCAGAGTGGCTGGACAGTGGCCCAGTGGGAAAGGACTTGGGGGTGCTTGTTGACAGCAGTTGAACATGAGCCATCAGTGTGCCCAGGTGGCCAAGAAGGCCAATGGCATCCTGTCCTGTATCAGTAATAGTGTGGCCATCTGATTCTATACTCAACACTGGTGAGGCTGTACCTTAAGTACTGTGTCCAGTTCTGTGTCCATCAATTCAGGGAGGATTTTGAGGTGCTGGAGTGAGTCCAGAGCAAGGAAGCTTGTGAAGGGTCTGGAGTGCATGTCCTATAAGGAGCAGCTGAAAGAGCTGAGGTTGTTTAGCCTGGAGAAGAGGAGGCTCAGGGGAGACCTCGTCCCTTCTACAACTCCCTGAAAAGAGGTTGGAGCCAGGTAGGGGTCAGTCTCTTCTCCCAGGCAATCGAACAAGAGGACAGTCTTAAGCTGCAGCAGGAGAGGCTTACGTTGGACATTAGGAAGAATTTCTTCACAGAAAGAGTGATTAGATATTGGAATAGGCTGCCCAGAGAGGTGGTGAAGTCACCGTCCCTTGAGGTGTTTGAGGAAAGACTGGATGTTGCACTGAGTGCCATGGTCTAGTTGACAAGGTGATGTTTGGTCATAGGCTGGACTCAATGATCTCAGAGGTTCTTTCGAAGTAATTCTGTGTTAATAGCATAAGGCCAACTTTAGACCAGTTATGACAACATCTCCCTAGTGGTAAGTTGCAAATGTAGCCAGTTGTATCATCCTTGCACTCTGAAATAGTTTGGATGGCATTTCTTGTGAGCACAATCTATTTTGGAAAGATGCATGATAAGTGTATAATTAAAAGTATCTATGCCACTCATGTAGTTATGCAACTCAGAATTCAAACTGTCTCTTCAATTAAATACAAATAATTAAAATGCCAAATATTAGCATCCTGTAATTTTGACTCTTACCAATTCCATCATTATCCACTCCTTTCTCTACATGATAAATCCACCTGGAGAGAATTTTGTATCTATAGTCTTCAGTAACCAGCAGGATATTGCTTTTTTTTCTGTATTTTATAAAAGAATACAGAATTAGTAATTATCCTTCAGACATGGCTTGTATATCTTACTTTCAGAAAATGTTTCACTCTAAACCAGTAAAAAAACATGTTTGATCCAAAGTGAGGTTTAATTCTTGTTACATGTGATTTAATAGATTGTCATTTTAACAAATTCCTGTCCATCTTCACATATGCTTATTCAGTACTAAGAGAAGATTTTTATACTGAGTGTAACAAGGTGGTTTTTATGGATGTAGTGAATGGTTTAAAATTATTAAGTGCATTTATCCATAAAAAATTATACTGCAATCAGTACAAATGTTTAGAAAACCCTGAAGAGAACATGGTTATTCCTGCCCCCATCTTTAGTTAGAATGTTGATATTTAGGTTTTGATTAATATTGCATTTGCTGTAATTCTGGAATCTGACATTTTCGGTTGAGATTGCTTTCTTGTCTGATTTCAAGTGTTCAGGTGCTCTTGTGGAGTAGAACTTGATAGGGTGCTGCTTACTAATCAGGACCGCTGAGCATTAATGGTATAGAAAGATTTATAGTTCATCTGCCTAATGAGCCATTGAAAATATCAACCATCAAGCCCATCTTCAAACTCCTGTGTGCTGAATTTCAATAAGAGACATGCCCCTACTGACTGCACTGATCCTATGGGACCCAAATAATGGTTGCCTTGTTTCCATCTGCTTATGGGAGCTCTTGGCTAGTGACATTTAGGCCATATCTCTTATTATAATGACCACCTGATGAATGTCATACTGAACCTGAAGAAGTCTTTCTCCCTGTTCTCTTGCCATTCAGCTGGGACAGTTCACATCTGGAAGCAACTGAGTCCCTTCCTGTCTCACATCATGTAGCCCACACCATGACATCCTCATCCCACCTTTACCTTTTGTCAGGCTGCAGCTCCTCCAACCTGTGACATCTTGCAGAATATCCTGGATGGTAACTCTTTCACAGTAAGTCACCCTCAATATAAATTTTAAATTTCCAGAACAAACAAGGCAACTGTGGGGCCTCTGAAGTTATATCAGCATAGAAGTCAGGAATGACCATAAGAGTCACTGAGAGAAAACAAAGCAGAGCTTCTTCAGGGCTTGTATCAGCAGGGATCTTAGAGAAATGTCATTTCCTTAATTACCAACCTCCAGCTTATCATACCACGTGAAAGGTGTTGGGAAATCCCACACTACTGAAATACACCTAGAACTGCCAAAGGTGTCATTCTTCCACAAAGATTGGTGTTGTAGAGGTGGAGGAGAAAGCACAGGTTAGGTGGCTGTTATCCCATGCTGGTGCTCATACATCTTCAGCTGTTCCTCTTGGCTCAGTCTCCAGCTGGTGTCTAACTTAGCTCTGCAAGTAGCATCCTCACCAAGTGACCTCTATGGGCACAACAGGAAAGGAGTAAAGGGTGTCCCTTGTGAGATTCTGAAATGGAGGTCACAAAGTAATGTTAGGGCTAGATAGATGCACAATAAATGCTTCAGGGCTTTCCTAAGAGTGTGTGTATGGTTATGGGGTAACTTGTTGGCAAAAATTTGGCATTTGGGAGAGGCAATTTAACACTGTAGATGAACATGGAATACTCCAGGTTGTGGCAGCTCCCAGGAGAGATCTAATACAGCAAGAGGAACACAATTTTTGTGCCACAACTATTTAAACAGGAGTACTTCAGGTATTCTAATCTTCTCCTTTTTTGACAGCCATAAAATTACATCTAGGTTGGTCTATCTATCTATAGATATGTACCTGCCTTCAATTTTTCACAGGTCAAAGAGAAAGAATTTGCTGTAAGAAAGGGGAGTCTTGGGTCTTTTTATTATAGGAAAGTGAGTAGGTTCCTAGACCTTTTCTAAAAAAAAAAAAAAGCATAATGGAAAGGAAGAAGATTTATATACCAAGATGGTAAAATTTATAAATAGAATCAGTGAGTTTGTGTTTCTTTCTTTCTCCCACTCTTTCTCCATTTCTTTTTGTCCCTCTTTGCCTCTTTTTTCCCTTTCACTGTCTTAGAGTTTCTTATTATTCTTATTCTTGGATTCCTCTCTAGAAGGTGCATTTCAGGTAGTTGCAAATGTTGAAAAATGCTAAAATGTGAGATGGCTTGTCAAATTCTGGGAAAACTAATAAACATTTCAGTAGTAGCTGGTCAATTGACTATATAAAGCTTTGGTGTCATAAAATGTACTTTTAAATTAGTACCAAATGATATATGAATGTTGCAGTTTTCTAAGTATCCCAAAAAGCATTAATCAGCACAGCCTGAGCAGGAACAACTTAATTTTTGTCAGCAGTGCTTTATGTGCTTTAATTGGCTCTGTACATGTTTCCATGACAACTAAGAGAAAAATACTCCTAACCAAAATTCAGTGGAAGCAAGACAAAACAACCTGCTTTGCTTCATGCTGCTCTGATAAATGTGAGTTTGGCAATCAGCTGTGGCTATTTTTTTTTTTTCTGTAACAGATAGGACTTCTATTTATTCTCTTACCCTAAGAAAACAAAAGCAGGGCATTCATGGAAATTTTTTTTCACCGAGTCTTGTGTTGAAGCCTTTAATATATATATATATATTTTACTTTTAAATGCAAATGATTGTTGTCTTGGGTTTAAACTCCTTTCTGCTTTATCTGGTTTACTAATCATGTGTTGAAGAGATCTTCAAACGCAACTGAGCTGAAAAGATGAGACGTAAAAGTAGAAAGTTTTGTGCCATGATGTTATGTTTCCTTGAGGAGATGCATTTTATCTTTGCCTGGGATTGCTTAATTCTCTTCCAGTTAAGTAGATCAACACGATCTGGACAAAATGGCGATGCTTCTGTCTGGAAGCATCAGATCTCACACTCATTGCTAGACCTACTAGGTTCAATTTTATTGGGTCTTCTTACAAGCTAACAGTACATGCAAATCATTGCAGTGTTTTGCCTTTGATTCACTGTAATTGGTATCTATTTAGCAAGCTCAAAGATATGAAATTCTTGTATCAATACAGTTTCTAAACATGTGGAAAAGAAAAAAAAAAACACAAAAGTAGAAGTAGTAAGTGAATATAGAACTCAGGTCCTGACTTCAGGATGCGTTTTTCAAAGTAGTATTGATGTGAACTATTATTTGTCCACTTCATCTCTGTCACAAAACCTTTGCTACTGACATTTCAGTTATATTTTTAAATTATATGATTTGGACACATACTAGCCCAGGAAAATAAGCTTGCTGGTCTGTGGAATTAGTTTTACTGCTTAAAAAAAAAAAACCGCACAAACAAAACAAAACCAGGTAATTTGGGTAGATCTCCTGACAAATAGAAAGTTTGATAGATTTAGGGTTGAGAAATATTTTTATTTGAAATGGGAATTCCTGCTTTCTCAGATGCACTTATTATTAAAATCTACTGAATATATATTTTTGGGAAAGGATTTTCTTTCTTCACATAAATGTGTCTGCAAACAGCTTGCTGTAAAAATTAAATACTGAGTATTTACCATCCTCATTCTGACTTTTGGCCTAAATTATATGGTACTCCTGCTGTCTAGTTACCTGATGACTACAAAATGTAGCTTTAAGTAGGCAACATGATTTTAGATATTAAAAAAAATAAAATTGTAATGTTTAGTACTCTTCCTTGTTTTCTGACTACAAAGTATAAAAATTAGACTGGTTTATAATTTAATTTGTGAACAGATAAACTTTAAAATCATGTTGCTGAAAATAAGTATATTTGCATATATAGCTATCCTATTGTAAAGTCTGAGATCAGATTATTTTTTGGTTTACTGAATCATTCGTGATGATGTGGTGTCTTCCCTCACTAATTTATTGCTATGTGCAAGGATCTTCCTGCCAAACCCGACTTATTCATGTATACAGATCCATCTGTGTTAGAGTTTGTTTACAAATGTAAGAATTAACCCAAGAAGCCATATCTATTGTAAAGGAGACAGAGTAGTGTTCAGTGCAGGAGACACCAAAATCCCTAAGTTGTTCTTCAGCATTTAGATATTGTTTCCTAGAAGTAAAACTTGATGGGCATTTTATTTTAAGAAATTGAACAGATGAGATACTTTCAGAGAAAAAGTGAATTCATTTCAAGTTCAGTAAATAATTATTGTATGATGTTGTTCACTGAACTCCACAGATTATTTTGGCTGAGTTGATCTTCAGATATATTTCTCAATAGCCTCTTTCTGCTTTCTTGTGCCAAAATTAGCTTTTTAAAATAGTTCAAACTTATCTGTGTGAAAAGTCAGAAAATTCAGTTTTAGGGTAGCAAAAAGTAATTGCAGACCTACTTTGGCCATTATTTGAAAGGCAAAGTGCAGCTATTGCTTAATGCTGAAAGATATTGAGCATACTGGCCTCCTACAGCAAGGTGCTTGACTGTGGGATTGATCTTGAACATGTGAAAAGTCTGACTGACTTTGGTGGGATTTACTCCAATGTTTCTGGAAGAAACAGATTTCTGTGAGCAGATAGCTACACTCAGCAGCACAGTAAGACCAAGGCAATTTAGGCATAATGGGTTATTATTTCTGCCCAATGAGAATAAATCTTTGGCTGCTGACCAGATATTGT
Source organism: Pachyramphus minor (assembly GCA_013397135.1). Taxonomy (NCBI): domain Eukaryota; kingdom Metazoa; phylum Chordata; class Aves; order Passeriformes; family Tyrannidae; genus Pachyramphus; species Pachyramphus minor. Next base: position 1,212,842 of record VYXB01005258.1, read on the forward strand.
GAAGAGATGCTGCTGGCTGCAGGCTGGGTTGTTGTACATGTATCCATGTAAAAATAAACTGCTAGATACTAAAGATTATAAATCCCTATTCACAGTGTCTCTTAGGGCAATATGACCACATGCTGTGTCTCAGTTTGGGTTATGCATTATCTGCATAATTGAGCTGGGCTTTGCATACTTAGAAAGTTTTTAAAAAATAATTGGAAATTGGAAGGGCACATGGATGTCATTCAAAGTATTGTCACCCTTTGCTGTCTTTTGTTTGTCTTGGAATTTTATTAATAGACATCTTTAGAGTGTTTAATTGTTCATTTTAATTCAGAACACAAACCTTGATGATTTATTCAGATTATTTCAGAATATAAATATCTATGGTTGCCTATAAAATTGGATGTAAATTATGTATTGTATTTTATGTCAGTAGCATTTGATACCTTAAAAATAAAATAGATACTAAAAACAAACCATATTTCTTAAAACATGCTTTCACCTTTTAATTTTCTATGATCATAGTAAATATATGCAAGTCATATAATGTAGTTTACTTTCTGTGGCATCATCTGTAGAAATATTACAGGCCAACATAAAGTTAGGCAAGACACCTCTGACAGTCATATTTCCCTGCTACCTCTGTTACCCATAGACTGCAAGATTTCATTAACACTTTTCCTATCAGTACAGTCAGAACATGAAAAAAAAAAGCACTGGTGCTCATGCTCCTCCATAACACCCACAGGACCTGAATCACACACTATTCTTACTCCTGTTTCCTGGTTCAAAGCCAAAGGAAAACTGCTTACATTTCTATGCAATGGAATGAACAGTTACTCTGATTGAAGCTAGATGGAGAGTAATTGGTGGCACATCCATGTAGCACCTATTAGTTCTTGTTGTTTCTACTACAACAATTGTTCTTACTGCAAGCCACTGCATGTACTAGGTACCCTTCAACTCTGTTGTTTTTGTTCTCGGAATTTGGCTTGGGCAACCAAGCTGTGCTTCAGAGGACATTGTTTTGATTAAATGCGTGGTTGTGTTTACAGGAAAAGAGCGACAAGTAAAGCAGCACCTTACCTTTTGTTTTAAATTGTGGTTAAGGTTCAGGTGGTACCCTTATTATGATGATTGCCTTAGTTTAAAGTTGGGATTAATGAAAGATACAAATTGTACCTTCTATACTATTATGATGCATTTCTGGAGTTTTTGTTGCTAGCAGCAAGACTGGTTAAATTCTACTCTTACCCTGTCATGGCTGTGATTCCTGGGTTGTGGGCATTTAGTTAAAAACAAACAGATTATACCCTTTACCACAAGCCATAACGTCACATAAATTTTATATATGGAAGTAATAGATGGCTATAAGCAACTATCTTGGCCCTACTTTGCAGGTGTTTGGCAACAGGATTTCAGCCATAATCTGTCCTGTAAGGAGGACTAGAAATAGGAAGGAAACTGAAACAAATCCAAAAGTCATCTTTTCTTTATTAAGGTTTTCCATAAAGGCTGAAGAGTGTCCCCTGTACTGGGCATAGCAAGAAAATTAAGGAGGAATTTTAGTTTGTGGTTTGGATTGCCTTCTTCTAGTGACTTCTTACATAAAATAAATTTAGACTTAGAAACTTATTGTGAGCTGGAAAGCAGGAAGGGAACAATAACAAATAAAGCATATGTGTCTTAAAAGGACATAGAATTGTGAAAATTGTGACTACCAATGCCTACAGGAGAGAAAAAAATTAAATGCCCAACTGTTCAAAAGGCAGTGAATTCCATAGAGGTTTAAGAATTATTCCTAATTTTTCTGCAATTCTGTTAAAAGGCCAAATGATTCTGAACTCTGTTTTTTGGTGGGTTTTTTTTTCCCTGTCATAAGGCAAAGCTAGCAAAATATCATGCAAGAGATTTCATGTGTGCAGAACACTATTTAGAATTTCCTGTACTGCAGCAGCATATGGACTTCTATTTGGAAAAATGGGGAGAGACCAGGACTAATATTCAGAAAGAGCAGCACTGATATTCTCTACAATTGTTAAAGTTGTTATGATGGCTAAAAATACAACCAGTTGCCATAGCAACTGGAATTTGAAGGCTCACATATTGCTGCTGCTTCTACTCCTTTTCAAAAATTATCAAAACAAACCTTTTCTTGCCTGTAAGTTATAACCTTTAACTGTCATATTAGCTTCTTTATGTAACATTTATTTCCTGCCTGCTCAATTACTTTAGGAAGAAAACACAGTAGAACATACTTTAATAAACTGTAAGCATGTTCTATACATAGGTTACTTTTAAATGTCAAAGACCAAATAATTTCAACAATCCAAGGAATTTCTTAAACACTACTAATAAGCACATATGTACGTTAAAATGTTCAGTATTAAAGGTATGACATAGGGTGATATAAATACTGTTATAAATGTTGACATACTAATCTTTTTCATCATCTCTTCTCTATGTCTGGCTGATTTTTACTTTATTTTGAGCTCCAGAGATTCATCCAGGTTGTCTTTGGCATTCTTAAACTTAGCAAATTCTGATCTTTTGCTTTGTGTCTGCCTTTTGCTAAGTGTGTCCTGTGTTAGCATTTTTAAAAATTTCTCTCTTACGGCTTGACAATATTGTTAGTATCTTTGGCAGTTTCTTTCATTGTGATTTTTTCTAGGGCATGAAATCATGTAGTAAACTAAAAAACATCTCACTGAAAGACAAAACCATCTTTATCAATTAATAGCCTTGATTTTTGTAGTGTGTCTGCCTGTCTGTGGTGTCATTTCTAGAAAAATGTTTCAACATTTTTTGCTGATCAGGGTTTTCCTCCACTTGCTGTTTCTCACTACTGGTGTCTGCATGCAATTTCGATCAACGTTATTAGATGATTGGTGGCAGTAGGACTTTGCAGATTGAAGTTGGCTGTAAAGGTAAAGTCTCAGAAAGGCCAGGAACTAAATGATAGCTTGAGTAGTTCAAGCCAAACAAAACATTTTCTGTCTACGATATATCAAAAGGCTGAGTACTTCAGAGTAACATTCACTTTTTAGGATGCGAATACTACCTAACAAGCATACTGTGAGACCAGATATTTGAGCTTAATTTTTCAGGATGCTTTTGAGAATTGTGTCCACAGATTTGGATAGGCTAATAAATTGCTTTATTATTTTGGTTGAATTTTTAACAACTGCCAAGTTTCTTTCATCCTGGAAGGATTAAACATAAAATGGCACTATCCAAATTTCCAACCTTGGGCAAAATTCCCTGTATTATCTTTTTAAATTAAATTTTTCTTTTATTTCTTGCTGTCTGGAAAAGGAAATAATGAATATGGTGCATTTAAGGCATTAAGGCATTAAGCTCATTCCATACATAAGAAAAACTCAGGCCCTTTTGTCTATATAAGTCCAGAAGTGTTCCATCTGCCTCCTGCTTACATCCTGTTTACTTGGTAGGTCAGAATGAAATTCACTCAAGAGCTCAAAGTGCTGCCCTTTCTTGAAGTCAGAGGTACTTTTACCACCGAGAGACAACATTAAGAACAGATATTATCAAATGCAGAGCCGTTTAGAAGCCATTACAAAAACCTGTTTCTCGCTTTGTCTGCACCCTAAAATGGTGAGCCTAGTAGCAGAAGCATGCTTAGCAAGGCTGTTTTTATTCTGCTCTGTGGATTGCAGCAGCACCACAGAGCATGGAGAGCTGCAGCAGGCAGGCAGGAAGGGCTGGTGTGTGCTGAGCTACTGCTGTGTCTGTCGTTTACCTACTTGTGCCAAGTACTATGAATTAAATTCCCATGTTAAAACTAGTATGTTGTATTTATCTGTGGTACAGACACGTCGTGATTTTGCTGGATAAACGTAAATTACTGTTGAAAGAATTTTAGAATTAATTTGGTTATAATAAAGAGTAAAAAGAAGCAAGAATATGATCTTTATTTGCTGCTGACTAGTTATAGAACTTGAGAGAAATTGGACATATTAGAGTGATGCACATACTGTGCTCTGTTTGCAGGCCTGGTACAAAAAGAGAATGAACTCAAAACCTTTTAATTAGCTTTTGCTGTTATCTTAGAAATGAAATGCTTAAGAGAGCTGAATGAATGTGAGATCTTAAATATTTTATCAATGATTAGGAGTGTATTGAATTTATATTGATTTATCATATGTAGGAAATTCTCTGGAAACGTCGATCTTTATTCTTGTTCTTTGTATACTGTGACTGAACAATCGTACAGTGCTTGCTTGCCACTGGAGTCATAGAATCAACAGGGTTGGAAAAGACCTCTGAGATCATAAGTCCATTAGCATATTTTTCACTTTTCTTTTTATAAAAAAAAATTAACCAGGCACCAAATACACCAAATCTCCATTTGATGCAGAATTTAAACTGTCTTTCCTGAGGCAAAACTGTCTTTTAGTTTTGAAAAGGAACTTCATAAATTGCTTTTCTGTTAACTGTCAAGAACTAAAATGAACAATCAAGAACTTGAAATAGATGTGTAGTTTGTTAACAATGGTTCTAATTGGCTGCAATATTTTTTAAAAGCTTTACAAGAAGTTTGTGTATATGGTAAGTATTTTGGATAAGTTGATTATGTGGTTTAGAATTGTATAGAATATTGAATCTGAATCCCTACACCATTGTGGGAAAAGATTTGAAGTTTGATACGTCCAAAGCCAGAGGACACTTGCATTTCAGCTTCAGAATCCCACATAACTATTTCTACAGGATTTTGCCCCAAAATAGCAGTGATCTATTAAGAATGGGTTATTTTAATGACTAAGTCTAAAATATTCCTCTTATTAAAAAACCAGATTGATAAAAACTTGAAAAATACATCAGGGAGAAATTCCAAAGTGCTGTCAGTGGTGAAATATCCATAATCTCTTTTCTCCATCTAAATTAAATCAATAAACTAAATAAAAAATCCTCACTATACAGATACAATCTATTATTTCCCTTTTTAGAAATTGCCATTGTTATATGTGTAAATTTTTTTTGTATTTCATATATGTATTGCACATATGAACTTAATTTTGTTTGAGGGTTGAGTTTCCATGATCTAGCTAGTAAAAAATAAAGAAAATGAATTTTTAAATATTATCTGACTGGAGGATAAAGCACCTTGTCTATTTTGAGGACCACTCTGGTTTCCATGGTAACAGAAGAGAAACCATCAGCATGCAGTGCTTAATATTCCTTTCTATTTCTGTTTAGTATTTATTTAATAGTAAGACACTTAAAATTATTCATAGCTCTGTAATATATAGATGCCAAACTGCTAGTATTTTCACTTTTAATAACTATGAAAATCAGAACTGTACCTAGAAATTGTGGATCAAGGTGATAATCTTCAACATATTGGCATCTAAGCCACTGTAATTGGCATTTCTTATTGAACTGTATGACACTTCAGTTTTGATGTAAGTAAAAGCGTGTTTATAATTTTATCAGTCACTGAAATCATGTAGGATTACTTTGAACATGGGTAGGCCCATTGCATGCACAGTATTTTAGGTTCTATTACACAAAATTAGATATCAGGTGAATTTCATATGGTGAGACATATAACCTCTCTTCAAGCTGGCCAGTGATACAGAATGTACTATAGCAATAAACTACACCTTGAAAAATGAAGAAGTCTGAATGAAATAGGAGCGAAATTATTAGAGATCTTTCCAGAAGGAAGGACTGAGTCAACTCAGCTTATTCGATACAAAGAGAAAAAAGACTTTCAGAAAACACTATTTTTAAATACATAAAAGGGAGCAGCAAAATTGAAGGGAACTGTTCATCATAGTGAGGTAAGATCTGGCAAGAATTAAAGGGTTCAGATTGCAGCAAAGAAGTTTTCTACTGCATATTATTGGAAACTTGCTAAGGGTGAAGATAATAAAGAACTGAAATAAATTGCCTATAAGACTTTGGACTTTCCACTTTGGAAACCTTCAAGAAATAATTGCTTATAGATCTGTGAAGTTGATTTCTGCCTTCAAGCACAGTTAAAGACAAAATAAACACTTTCATTCTGACGTGCAATGCTTCCTGGATACTTTAATTGATCAATTAACTGTGAGACTTCTAAATATAGTTAATATATTTCATCAGTAAATGCTTCAATTTAAGCTAAAAGAAAACAAAGGAACAATATTAATGAAAGGAATAAAAGAGAGTGCTGAAAATATGTTTTTTCTCAGAGCTGTTTTTATACTACTACTACAACAAAAAGTGTTAAAGTTTTGCCAGAGAGTTTTATGAAAGGTAGTACTAGTACAAGGGAAAGTGTACTTCTGAAATGCCTACTTCTGACAATACATACTGTAATTCAAAATAATAATTATATAAAATAAAATTAATAATTTTCAAAATCAAATTTATCAGACAGCAAATCTACTATTTGATTTAGATATATGTCTCAGTTTTGTTGCTGTTACATGTTGTACGTTTCCGGCAATACATATGTCTAGGTACCTCAGTACAAACAATCCTCTCTCCTCCACAAGATCTTTGTATATAAATAGGTTCAATGTGTGTCACAAATTATTCACAGATTGCCCTGAAAGGCAACATCACTTGATTTTAGATAATACTTCAGAATCTGTACAGCAGACATTGCAGATCTTGAGAATGAGTCACATTTCAGCTGTCATTTCATAGTTATTGACTTCTCATCTGCTTCTTGAAACCTATAAAGAGATTTATCTGTGACTGTTTTTCTCTGTGAATATTTAGAACAGCACGCTAGGATCTCCAAATCACAGTTGTCTCCCCATAAACTCAGCTAAGCTAGGTAACAGTGCACCTCTTAGCTAATTCTGTCCTGCTTAATAATGCACAAACAACTTGTGGTAACACTTATAGTCTAAGCAACGAAAAATAATCCAGCAGGTAGAAATAAATGGCAGTGCAAGCAGAGTAATGCACATCCAGGTAACAAGCTGTAAATGTCAACTGCTTTGGAAAGGGGTGTCTCTAGAACACTTTTTTGTGCAGAGCTAGTCAGCCTTGTTACTAGTTCTGGTTTGTGTGATTCATCAGAAAGCTTTTGTGCTTGATCTTCAAATGGTCTTCATCTCCTTGCTCTTGACAGATTTTCTATTGCCTTGATGTATCACAGACATGAGAGAGCAGAGCCAACAGAGTAAAAGAAGAGAATGAATGAAGTATATAAAACTAGGGAAAGAATTATTCCCACAGTTTCAGCATTCCCACCATTCATCATGATGTGATACACATAGATTGAACATGACACCTTCTTTCTTCCATCTCAAACATCATGAGTGGTTAAAGTTATGTGATTTAATCACCATTTTCCTTTGCTAGCCACTAATTTATCACATCCATGTTTTCTTCCGTTTTGACCACTTTCTCTAGTTTCTCAATCCTTCTACGGAACACTTTTTGAAACTGTGTGAAAGTCAAGACGTGTCCAGTGGAAGTAGTTAGAAAAGAGGAGCTGGGTACCTAGAGGACAACTGGCATTACTATTAAAAAATTAGGCAAAGAAGGCATTAGGTACATTTTCCTTATCCTTTGTGTTTCCCCCTGCATCCAATAAAGGATGGAGATTCTCCTTAGCCCTCCTTTTGTTTGTAATGTATTTATAGAAACATTTTTATTGTATTTTATGGCAGTAGCCAGATTATGTTCTAGTTGGACTTCATCCCTTCTAATTTTCTCTCTGCATAACTTCATATCCTTATAGTCCTCCTGAGATGCCTGCCCCTTCTTTCAAAGGTCATAAACTGTCCTTTTTTATTCCCCTGACTCCCAGCCAAAGCTCTTTGTTCAACCAGGCTCTTCTTCTTTCCCACCATCTCATGTTTGGTCACATGAGGACACCTTGATTCTGCACTGTAAATATTTTCTTCTTGAAGAATGTCCATCCTTCCTGGACTTCTTTGCCCTTTGGGATGGCCTCCCAAAGGACTCTCTAAAGCAGTCTCCTAAACAGGTGAAAATCTGCTCCCTGGAAGTCCAAGGTGGCAGTGCTGCTGACCCCCCTCCTTTACCTCCTGAGAGTTGAAAACTCTATCATTTCACGATTGCTGAGCTCGAGATAGACTCCAACCATTGCATCACCCTCTAGTCTTTTGTTCATGAAAAGCAGGTTAGTGGGACACCTTCCCTAGTTGGCTCACTCACCAGCTGTGTCAGGAAGTTCTCTGCCACACACCCCAGGAGGCTCTTGAATGGTTTTCTATCTGCATGTTGTATACTTCCAGCAGACATCTGGTAATTTGAAGTCCTCCATGAGAACAGGGCCTTAAGGTTGTGAGACTCCTCTCAGCTGCTTAGAGAGTACTTCATCTGCCTCTTTGTCCTGGTTGGATGTATTGCTGAAAACTTACAACATGTAACAGACTCCCACCAGGATATCTCCATGTTGGCTCATAAACACTCAAACCTGTCATCACCATCATTAGCTCTAGACAGTCAAAACACTGCCTAACATACAGGGCTCACCACTGCTTCCTAAAAAATAAAGTTTGCAGAGGAAAAACTGAAGTGATAGCTCGAGTCTAAATTCAGAAATGTAAGTTTCTGATCGTATTATGCTTTCACTGGAAGTGACTAGATCTGGGGTTTGAGAACAGGAAAGTCTCTGTTATCAAAAGCCTTTAAAAGTGATTTTAAAATTATTTAAAACTTTATGTTGTTTTTTTTCGCTTCTTAGAAATCAATATTTCAGCTTATTTTGCTAAGTTTGTTTTGAGAACCAGAAAGGTGATTATACTGTGTGAATCTTGAGTTATGTTGTCTGCAGAGTACCTGAGGAATGTTCTTCTAACTTTTTGGGGTACTAAGCAGTAAGAGGAGTGCACAGAATTTGTACATAATTTTTTTCTGTTATCTTCATCATGTCAGAACATAGAAAAAAGATAGAAAAAGGATAAATAACCAAACTATATAAAGTTGGTTTGTGCTAGACAAGTATAATCACCAGATCATGTTCACATATACATATTGCAAGAACATGAGTTTCAAAGTATTAATTGAATTTCTTGCAAGCTTGTTTACATGTGTTTAGGTTTTAATTGATAAATACAGCTACACAGCATATATTAAGAACTAATGAAAAATAAAGATTATAACTGATTATATAGAATATATAATCTAATTTATTCAGGAGTAGTTCCTTCACTCTGTATACACTTAATAACAACAACTACATATAGTGAAATAATTGCTGGCAATTTGTTGTTAAAAACGTACTGTATTGAGTTGGATTCCTATTTTCCTGATAACTGTAGATTGTAGTACTCCAATTGTGCTATTTTAGAGTGTAGTCAGATAAGCCCATTTTCATTTAGTGATGAACAACATTTATTTTTTCAGTTATAGCAAAAAAACATGTAGAGTGCACATGTTCCCTGAGTATATTTCGCTTCAGTTTAAATTTGCTTGTGATTCTGGTAACTGCTTATCCAAATCCTTGAACTTTTCTTCTTTCAATATAGGTAAAACTTAAACATACTGGTTGCTAATACATTATAGTACATACAGTAAAATTGAATTTAGTCCATTTGTTTCTCATTATTTCTTCAACTCCCCCTCGCTCCTAACTTATCTTCAACATCAAGCCTCTCTGAAATTTTAGAGTGGATTTTCTGTGTCGCACAATTCAGGACGGCAAGCAAGCACGCATAATAGTGCCCTTCTGACCCGATGAAATGATTTGCAACTCTGAATGTGAATTCTGCTGTTGTTAAAACATATTAGATAACAGATTTTGTGGCTTTGTGTCATTGGAATGGCCTGCCCAGGGAGGTGGCGGATTCACCGTACCTGGAGGTTTTTAAACTGAGATTGGACATGGCACTTAGTGCCATGATCTAGTAAATGGGCTGGAGTTGGACCAAGGGTTGGACTCGATGATCTTTGAGGTCTTTTCCAACCCAATCGATTCTATGATTCTATTTTGTCTTTTGGGTATCACTGAAAATGAAGTGAAACAAGAAACCTCCAGGACTGAGACAAATGCAGGTACTGTCATGTTCATTCAAGTGAGATGAAATGGCCAGATGTGGTAAACAAATTAATGCACCATTAACACAAGAAAAACATATGTGGGCTGAAGCATGATAAAACTGTTTATCTTTCAGTTCAATAATTAATTTTTTTTTTTGTTCTAAACCCAGTAAAGTGTTGTTTTGCTTTCTGAGACTGCTAAGAATACACTAGCTTTAATTGTGGAATAATTTGGTATTTTTCACATGTTGCTGCTTGAGTGTTAATGTTAAACAAAAATGTTTGAAATCTGTGAGCATAGATGCTTAAAATATAGCTTGGGTTCATATAGCTTACTAAATCAAGAGTTATTTCTCAGCATTGAAACTAAACCCATGGTAAAAATAAGAGCAATTGTAGTTTTGTTACAATTATCGACAGAATGTTAAAAAAAAAAGAAGGTTGAAGGACTACTTTTGCAAGCATACAGGCAAAATTTGCTGTGTAAATAGCTAGGAATATAAGGAATCATTCATAGAGCAGCAGGAAAAGCTCCTGATAGTAGAAGGTAGATAATTGTAACAATCTGTCCAAATACTTCACTATAAATTAGCTGAAAATGAGTTATAATGAAAAAAGACTAGGATCACAGTTCATTAAACGGTTCAATGTAATTGAGTTCCTGAAGTGATATGATATGGATTAATGGCTCAACTTTATTGGGTCAAAGGATTAATTGTACTTTTAAGGTGAAATTTCATAAGGTTGCTGAGCCAATTTAACAGAGTGAGGTGGGAGAATGAGTTCCACTTTTAGCAGCAACAGTTGCTTATTATCTGGTGAGGCCTCCCCTTTCTAAAACTTTACCTACAATGCCTTAAAGCTTCTAGAGAGAAATGGGGAAACTGTGTAAGTCAGGAGAAAAATCCCCACAAGATTCTGAGCAGGTAGAACAGGAACTAAAAGTAAAAACCAAGAATTTATTTAGCCTAAGTGGGCACCACAGCAGCTGAAAACCTCACTTATTCATTACTTAATTCTTTTGGATGATATTCAAACTGAAACACATGAAAACATGTTGTTATGTTTATAGATACAAATGTATTTGTAGGTGATTTATTTATACAGAAAAACTATGTGCAGTATCTTTCTTAGGAGTACTTTATGACATTTGTAAAATGCATAGTGTGTTTTGGGGTTCTTTCATATATTTGACTCCTTATTTGGATAGATAACCATTAGAGAGTTTTAATAATTGAGGAGAATGAGTAAGAATAAAAGTTACTTTGACTAATACCCCCTAGTTATCACACTGATGACCAAAACTTAAGTCTTCTGTCACCCAAGTGCTGTACCCCTACACTAGTTTGCTTCTAGATAAATTTAACAGAACTAGTCCCGTTGGTATGACTAACGCAGCAGCTACAGAATTCTGATTTTTTACAGAAAGAAATGTACCCTTATGCAGTACTACAGCTGTTGATGATGGGAACAGAAGTATACCTTACAAATGTGAATTGCAGCTTTTGGCATTATAAAATGCATATCAAGGTGATGAATTAAAAATTTACAGTGGTGTTCACAAATACTTTTTTACTACTTTGTAAAAGCTTGATCTTGTTTAGTGGCATGTATCTTGTGGGTCAGAAGATTCTCTAAGCAACAGAGAATCTCCAAGAGATCTCCAAGAACATGGAATGCACCTAAGGTTTTAATTAGACTTAGCACATTCTTCAGAAATTCTTATCATGAAATAAATCTGAATTGTATTTTTGAACAAATGGTGATGCCAAGTTTTTCTCCTGGCAGGCAGGAACATTTGTAGTAAATGCACTATATTCATATGTCCATTCAGGAAAAAAAACCACTTTACCTACCATCTGGCTTGACACAATTAAAAAACTTAGCTGAAACTGTGCACAAAAAGCTGCTTGCACAGCCCCCAAACCCACAAATTTGTTTGAACACTTTTCTGTATAACATTGTGCTCAGTAGAAGCCCCTTCAGGATCTGTAGTTATGATTCCAAGAATTTAATTTCATATCTTTTTCTAAATATACAGCTTGTATGTTTTGGTTCCTGGTGGGGTCTTGGATTGTTTGTTTGTTCTGTTTGTGACTTTTTTGTACTGTGCATTTACTTCACAGTATAGCAGTATTAGTAGAGGAAAATAACTTTAATTTGCCTGTCTGAAATCTATGCCATATAAACAATTTACTTTGGCCCACATCTGCTTAGTGTTTTCACCTTTTGAGAATGGGTTATTAGAATAGCTACAGAACATAAGTGTCATTTATGGAGCAACAGGCGAAAATACCAGAAGGTATTTTGCTGTAACAATGTGGTTACTTCAAAGCTCATGGTGTTACTGTTACTGTGTAGTATCCTGGTTTTATGTAGCTAATGACAACACAGAACCCTGCTGTGCTTTATTTTTCGGGGGTTCTATAAATCATGCAAAAAACTCATTAGAATTATAATGCTGTTTTCAGGCCTGAAACTTTTGTATACTTTTCTTTTTCCTGATAACCTCCTAGTGGAAAGATTTTTGATACTACATATACACATATTTTTTGCTGTGTGTACTGTCTAGTGTATTTACATAACATGCTTCCCAAAATCACTTGATAACGCTGCAAATCAGTAAGTACCCATACACAGTTTTTACAAGTTTCAAATTATTGTATCAGAATAGATACACATAGACTCTTCTGATACGTAGTGTAATTGAGAAAAATTCTTCAGTTGTCTGACGAAACATAAAAAATGTTGAAACAGAGGTAATGAGGAACATTTACAGTATTTTTCACCATTTCAGACAATGCAAAAATGGGATGAAATGTAGACTGGAGGGTGGTGTTGCCATTCAGAGGTGCATTGACAGGCTGGATAAATAGAGAGGGCTGTCATGAAGTTCAACAAAGGGAAATGCGAAGTCCCGCATCTGGTGAGGAGCAACCCCTTCACTAGCACAGATTGGTAACTGTCTAGAAAACAGCTTTGCAGAGAAGGTACAGGTGGACAAGTAGTTGACCATGAAATAGTGATACACTCTGATTGCAAACCACTCAAACAGCTCTTGGGCTTCACCAGGAGTAACACCACAAGCAGGTCAACTGATGTGATCCTTCCCCTTTATTCAGCCCTACTCTGCCTAGATGAGGCCACATCTGGAGTAGTAGGTCTGGTCCTGTGCTCACCAGTAAAAAAGAGTTATGAAAATACCTGAGTGAGTCAAGTAAAAACCACAAAGATGGTGAAGAGACTGGAGCACCTCTCATACAGGGAGAGACTAAGAGACTTGGAACAGTGTAACCTGGTGAAGAGAGGGCTCAGGAGGGATCCTTTTAATGTGTATAAATATCTGGAGGGGGAGGAAGGAAAGACAGTAGAGCTGTGGTGTCCAGTGACTGAACAAGCATCAGTGAGCACAAATGGAAACAAAAGAAATTAATTCCGAAAATAAGAAAATGCTTTTCTGCAGACATAAAATGGAAGACCAAAGGAGCGGAGTTTCTCAATGATATAGTGAAAAGGTGACTTGGTCATACCTGCTGACAGCTCACGCTTACAGTCTCTGTTTGATGTCATTTTAATCTGTATGCTCTATGCTATTCTCTGTACTCAACCATTAAGAGATATGCACAATTATTTATTAGTGCTTTGAAAACTGTCTATTTGCAGTAACATATTGAAGTATTTTAGCAATATCAAATATTGTCCACCAATATCGTGGAAATTATATTCTAATACTACTATGACTGTAGTCAGGTTTGGGAAATAACACCAAATCATCTTTTTTTAAAACTTCAAATGCTTTACACTTAAAAAAGATTACTGCCTATGTATGGCTCTAGTGATAGAATTGCTTTAGAGAGAGTCACAAATATTTGAGGGATGTGAAAAAATTGAATCATCCGATGTAAATCCCTTCAGAAGATCCATATGCAACTCCTGAGTTCTTTTGAAGAATTCAAATACAATTTTTAATATATTTTTCAGGATATTGTTTCAAATGCTAGTTTGAAATAGAAGACAAAATGCCTATCATTTTGTCATGAAACCACTGTGCCTTCTTTCGGTAGCTTGAATGAAGACACTGGCATTTAAAGCGAGCTACATCTCCAGGAGGCAACTTACCTTTCACTTGCACTTAATATTTCCTCAAAAGTAATTTGAAATAGGCAAATAAACAATCACAAAATTTCAAGTAATTGCTGTATTTAATTTTGACATTTCCTGTTAATTATGTTTAATGGCATAACAAGTTTCCATTTGTTTCATTATATTTAATTGGATAAACTTTTAAACATTGGAAAGGTTTCTGAATGGAAGTCCTAAACATTTGAAAATGACAGATTACACACTTTGCATTTGTTTTTCTGACTCACTATATATTATATATTTTGGATTATGAATGTTATAAAAGCACCAGATCTCAGCATTTTAACCGTAAAAGAATTACATAAGAAACTGGTCAAGTAGTTTAGGTTGACCTATGACATGTTTTTTTTATGGTATTACATTTCTTATCCAAAGCCTGTTTAGGTCAAAAGACAAGGCTACTGACAAGTCTAATTTGAAGACGAGCTAAATGTAAACCTCATTTGTAAACACTTGTCTCATTCCTCAACAAGTGTTAGCATTGAAATCAGGGAGGAATTAGTCACTATTGTTGATTTTCCAAACTGGCATATTTCTACTCAGTCGTGAGAACCTGAACTTCACTGAGTAGGGCTCCTGCTTTATTTTAATGCTTTGGAAGTTAACCATCACTATTTAATAAGTCTTTAGAATCTTCCTCTGCTTTTTGTTGATAAATATGCACCTCCACCATGAGACAGGAATGTAAAATGGATGGACTGATTTAGAGAAATGTAGATGCTTAATGATTATACTCAGGTAAGTCTGAATTGCATTTTTTATTTAAATTGTCATAGTTTCATCCCAAAATGAATCTCTGATTATTTCTGTAAACATGTGTCAAAATAAATAGCTTGTTATGGACCTGTCAGTAAAGAATTCTTGGCATAGAATGTTCAATAAATATTAACCACTGGAAATATTTGAATTCAAGTTTCTCCATTCCATATTGAGTGCTCTAGTTACCAACATGTAGAGATATTTGTCTTTTCTTTATTTAACCTGTAATCATTTTATGCATTGAGAAACAATTTTTGAGAACACCTCATTCCAGACTACATTATAACCTGATGATTGAAGCTCTTTTCATGAGATAGATGTGTATTTCCTCAGTCAAAGGATGTATTGAATCTTATCATCTTCTAAGTTAAAGGAAAACAATGCCGGAATTACGCCACCTAAAAGGGAAGCAACACTTCCTCTTAATGTAATCAAAACTGGCTGCCTCAAGAAAAAGTGGAATCTGAGCAGCGTTTTGTAAGATCTAAGTTGTGTATTTGAGAACTACACTGAAAATAATCTGTTCACTCTTCTTGTGCATCTGACACAATGCTTCTGCTGGCTTGGTCATCTGCCTCAGGTTTAAGATTATTTCTAAGATGTTTCCTCATCTCTGTAACTTCTCCTGGGAAAGTTATTTGAATGTTTAGATTTTAAATCCAGCAGAGATTTGGTATTGGTAAGGATATTTCAGAGAGGTGACACATTTTCAGTGTGCCTCACAACTACTGGGTGATTATTTATATCATGCTGAAGTCTTATTTCCTGTATCTGTGTTAGAATTCAAAGAAAAAGTAAAAATTAATTCCATGCTTGATTTTTCAAACGTGATGTTAACAAAAATTGTCTCTTTCTCAGTACCGGTTCTTTGTAATATAGCATTGAATTTGTTTATATTTCCATTCTATTGTTTATGAATAAATGCAGATAAATAGTGGTAAAACAAACTGGAATTTATTTTAAGTAGAGTGAATGACAATAGTACTACAAGCTAACTGTTAATCTTTTCTTCCCTTCCCATCTTGGTATTGCAGTCTAGAATTACTGTCTGGAAGGATCACAGTGAGGCAGGTTGATACATAGAGTTAACAGAAAGAAATGGCTGATCATCTACTTTATGATGCTGCTACCATAAATTCTCTGTCCACTGAGAGTGAGGGTTAGAACTGGATTTTTTTTCTCAGATGTATAAGAGATTATAGTTTTTGTAATGGATTTCTTATTCTAGAGGCTTTGTTCCGTGTTATTAAGTCTATTAAATAACTTTAATTTTTTGGTTATAACCATTTATAAAATCAGTATTTTTATTATCTCTAACCTTATGAAGTAATATTTGCACCCATATAATTGTGGGACTAGATATATTTGAGTACTAATTTTATTTTTCCTTGTCTAGAGGCCTAACAAATAAAAAAATCTGTGTTAATTTTGAATTTTATATATAACTATCTGTTCGTCCTTACTTTCTCTGAAGCCGGTCATGGACAGCTTAAATATGTGTGACAAATTATTTATACAGAGGACTAGTACTATGACTTTGAACTAATTCCCATTTCTCTGCTAAATGGAAAGAATAATTGGGCAACTTGATAAAGTATTATTTACTACTGAGGCCAAAATTTTGCCTCTCTGGGGTAAACAAATCATTAGGCTGATTTGAAAAACATCTCTTTTGTTTGTAAAACCTGAATGGTCGTCTCCTGTGTAAATAAATGAATGGCCTTTCTAGAAGCAAACATATATCAGCAAGTTGTGTCAAAGCTCATGTGTATGCTGTGTCGGTGTATGTCATATTTATAGATGGATATAAGATGATGGAAAGCTAAGGACTGACTTTGTGTTATGGCATTTTCAGTACGAAGTTACTGATTCATGTTGATTAAAAGTTTAGCAAACCCAGCTTTGAAGAATTGCTATTTTTCCATGAGTTGCAGATTTTTTTCCCAAGATCTCAGTTATTTACTTTCTCAGTGTGCCTTGTCATGTGGTACTCATCTGCAGGATACCCAATTTTTTTGTCTCATTCTTCACTGAATTGTACTGAATGTGTAATTCATTTAAATGTGCAGTATACATAGACTATTACTATGTTTAGTTGGTACACGGCTGCTTGTTAAGTGGTGGCAACTGAATTACATGTCTTAGTTTCTTTAACAATTGTCTTGTAATCAGTCCGTGGTTCCAGATTTTCAAAAGTGGGATAGTTATTTTGCAGGAGTGAAGCGCAGGAGTAGTATTGCTATGTTTTTGTCATGTGCATAATCTAAAGGGAGTTTTTTTCCGGTGTAAAGGGAGTACTTGGGTGCTGCTAGAATACAACTGGAAACAGTATTTTTTTCCAGGATCACACATATTTATTTCTTATTTATATAACATACTATGGAGATGAGTGTATGGAATCCATAATGTAAAGACAGACACTGTGCAGGAAGGAGGATGTATGCTTGCAACTTCTGTGGGGAAAAAAATCAAAGGAAGATAATACTGAATACTCTTAGCACAGTGTAAAGAAGTAAATAGGGTTAGCAAATTTTTTCTTTTGCAATCTGTTTAGATAAACAGAATATTTCACTCAGTTGGATCCCTAAATTTGGGTTCTGTTACATCTGAGGTTGTTTTAGATGTTGACAGATATTTTTAGCAAACTTGCGTATATAATTTCACACATCACTAGCATCTGAAAACCATTGAATTATGGGCAAACTGGTATAAAAAGCATAATAAACCTTTTGCAAACTAGATGATTTCCTGGGATGGAACAGTAAATTCAGGTAATAACATAAAACTTATAAGGAAGAATTTTCTAATTGGTGTCCAAATTGTAGTAACATTTCAGGTACTTACATGATTTTATAGTGATACATGAAAAGGAAGAAGACACACAAGAGAATAACAGTCTGAGGCAGACTGACATATAAAGGGAATAGCTGATCTCCTTTGGACATTGCAGATTAATGCATTTAGAAGAAAGAAAGTATGATGGATTGATTAGATTTCATCTTTGAAAAGATTTGACAAGCTGAATATTCAGGAGCCATATAGTATTTGTAATTGCAAAAAAATCGCGTAATTTATAAACATTTAAGTCTTGATCATACAATCAACTTGGATAATAATCTAGTGAGAACATGTCTTTTTATTGTTTCTGTCTGATACATAGCTGTAAAATTGGCCCAGAAATGCTGTTTATCAGACATGAAAATATTCTTCTGAAAACTAATAAATGGAGCATATAGTGTAGACAGCACATTCAGTGTGAAAATGAAATGTTTTTCCTTCTGAGCTTCTAAGTTGAAGATGTGAATGGAAATGTCATGCTTCCATAGTGCTAACATAATTAACATAATTGCCTAGGATAACTATGCTTTTGAGTATCTGTATTCCTCAAAGGTTTAGAATTGCAGGGAATTTGAAAACAGGATTTAAAATGTCTTGAGAGTGTTTGCAGTGGTCAGCACAAGCTATGTGACTGAATATTTGGTGTACCTGATTGAATTTGCAGTTACTGGTCTGTGTCTAACAGCCACATCAGTTTATTCAACTGCTGATGTATATGTCTGGTACTACAGACTACTGCAAATCAGATGAATCTTGAGTTTTAAGGCTAGCATGACTTAGAGCACTGCCCTTTATACTTCAAAATCTTCTTAGCATTCATCTTTCCAGACAAATATTCTCTTAGTTAGATGATGTAACAATGCTGCCTGGTCTTTCTATTTCACTGAGTCCTACTCACTGTGAGGTTTGTAGATATTTTCCATTCAGTGTGAGGGTAAAGCTTAATCTATGCTTTTTGATTATATGCCTCATGGAAGTACTGTAGTGATTTGTCACATAAGGTTCTGTTGATTAGATTTATTTCAGATGCAACTTAATGCATCACTAAATTCAAACAAAGGGGTTGTAGTGATATCCCAAGGAATTTTATACGCGAGTTGGTCTAATGCTTTTAGATAGTTGTATGTTTTGCACTGTATTTGTATGGCATTAAAAGCAAATAGTTTTGTGCCTTTCTGATAGCTGAAGAGTTCCAATGCAATAACATTTATCTTTACTATATCTATAAATATAATAATGCTTGGGTCTAATTCAGGGACTAGTTTCCTTTAATCTGTAGAATGCCAATGGACTATGTGTGCATAGCTTTGCTCTTGTTTTACTGTGTCACCAGCACTCATGTATAAAAATACTATAGTCAGTAGTGAGCTGATGCTAAGCAGCCAGTAGTTAAGTGATAATACCTTGAAGAAAGAGATTTTTGTTATTTTTATCTTTTACTAAGACAGGCTTCATAGTCCTTAAACTGTGATTTTAATCTACTAATTTTTGTGCAGGTGTCCACCATCAGAAGATCATATAGATGTTGATCTCATGGCAAGATCATGTATGGTCATGCAAAGGGGGCTGCTATTCCCTGTGAGAGGTAGCAAGAAGCTGGCAGTAAGATTTATTCACATTGCAGCCTGCTTTTATCTGTAGTGCCTTTGGGAAGGGATTGACAAAGCAGGATGTTGTGAGCTGTAGGAGTTGTTCATCAGAACAACTTGTTGCAGTTTTCAGTTAGGAGATTGTATGTTTCTTCTTTCATGTAATATTGGTACTCTCTGTCCTTCTGTGATTCAGCTATAACCTGGTCATTGGGGGTTTTTTTATACCATTAGTCTGCTCTGAGGGCATGTTTTGAAGTTTCCATGTTAGGCAATTCCTCATTATTCACACTTGACATGAGCATTGTTCTGATTGGTGTCTATGTTATGATACTTTTTGTCTCATTGTATGATGTTCTAAATATTCTTTTCTTTTCAAATGTGAGAAAGGTCATAGGTACCCAAGAGTGTGATATCTCTCTATGATAGTAGAAAATGTAGGTGTGAAATAAAGAGTTTGTCTGCATTAATATCCACTGGGGGAATAAAATCTGAACTAGAATACTTTGTGATTTGTGATGAAAATCACATTGTTTATGTGCATTTAAAGCAAATTCAGCCTTTTGGCACTGAAAACATCTGCGGCTGCAGTTTTTGCATACAATAAATTGCTGTTTGTATTATTATTTTAGTCCTTACAGACCCATTTCAATTCATTTTCCAGAAAATATGTTGTCTTTGAAATCAAAAATTTTCAAGCTCACTTTTGAAGTCTTCTTATATCCTCAGATGACGACTGGACAGAAAGTAATTGCATACCTTTTAACACTATTTGTCTTTTCTAGTACTTTAGATCTTAACCTGGGATTTTGTATTCTGAGCATGTTTTGAAAACACGGGTTATTTCCAGAACTCTTTTCTGGGAAGCTGTGTAGTATTATTACCACTATGTGGAGTACAACATTAAAACATAAGTACACACTTTCTCACATGGAAATTGCTAAACTTCTTAGCAGGTGATAGATTTTGACCTCAGGGAATTGGTAGCCTGAAATCCCCTTCAATAGATTATTACATCTAATGGAATGAAGCTTGAATAAAAGAAGTTCCTCAGCATCTCTAGTGGTAGACTTGTGGCAGAAGTTGAAACTATTAATTTGGTGACACTTTAACTTGACAAAGAAGGAGCTGAGACACATCTATAAAGTCAAATACACACAATCTGAAAGTGGATTCACTTATATTTCAAGATACTGGGATGCAAGCCAGTTTTCTTCTGGCAGCCATGTAGGACTGTACAAAGCCTGAGCTAAGTAATTCATCTTTGCTTCGTGACCATGTAGTCATGTCTGCAAATAGATAGGCTTATTTACAGGGGAATAGATTGTACCCAGGGTAGTAACTAACTCCAGCTAGTATCAAAGGAATTTCATATTTGACACTGAGTATTGTATGGGGCACAGAATTAGTGCTCTAAAGAAATTAATCTCCTTGGCAGTTCATCGTTGCAAAACTGTTCCTGTGTGTTTTTAGATCACTGCATACTTTACCACTATTATAGGAATCTGCTGCATCATTAATCATATGTAAAGTTTTTTTCCTGGAGCCTTGGCTGTCTTAAAGGAATGAAAATACCCGGTAAAATATGAACACATCATCCATTACTGTCCTAATATAAATGATTTTGATGAAGTTTGAAAGAAGATGCACCAAAAAACCTGTTATATTCTGAAAAAGTGCAGCTCTTATGTAACTCTGAAAAGAGCACTCACAGTTTGTCTATGAAAAGAAATGGTCTTTGTCAGCTTATAAAAACAGTCATGAAATTTTGTTGAACGTTAGTGACAAGCTCCTACCTAAGTCAACAGTGTCATTCCGTGTATGAACAAATTTTTCACATTCCTTTTTGTGCAACAGTGTTTATCTAAAATTTGGATTCTGTGAGCCTGGGGCTAAATGTCTGGGATAAAGTGGACTCATGATAAAACTTTCTTCTTAGAGAGTGGGAAAATGTATTTGTGTTAATTCTCTCAAGTTCAATCAATTATACATGTGCAATATTTTGTGTAGAAACACGTTCTACCAAAGATGCTCAAATTAAATATAAACAATAATAAGCAATTTTTTTCTCTGATTTCTTGTGTTTAATTAACAGATTCATTTTGAAATCTACATCTACCTGACTGCATCTTACAGCTCTGGACTTTCAGGTAGGCTCTGTCAGATCAATACAGCTATTTTTCACATTTTTATTTTAGAGTGAAACTATGGAAACATATAAAGATGGGAACTAGAAGTGAGCATATGTAGAAAAGGGCAAGGAGGAGATTAGAGATGATTGCTTTCAAAAAAAAAGAGAATTTCCCTCCAAACTTATTTACCCATTTTCCAAGACAAATTACAAATATATTGACAAAAACAAGGTCATTACTATCTGAGGAGAGAGTTCAGCTGGTCATCAGTGTCTGGTGCAGTAACAGTGCTGTTAGCACATTTAAAAAAACTAATTTCCTATGTACTATTTCAAGGGTTTCTTGTTTTCTTAGTGGCATTCTCAGGGATCAATGTTTAAGAAGGTACAAATCATTAGATAAGTCATATCTATGTATGTATAACAAATGTAAAGTAATGTATTATTTT
Source organism: Pachyramphus minor (assembly GCA_013397135.1). NCBI lineage: Eukaryota > Metazoa > Chordata > Aves > Passeriformes > Tyrannidae > Pachyramphus > Pachyramphus minor. The sequence continues at coordinate 1,234,711 of VYXB01005258.1, forward strand.
AATCCACTCTGAAAGTTATTTCTACTAATCTGATTTTAATTTTAATTTGTGGTTTAACAAGCTAGACACGTGTACAGCCTGTCCTGTCCTTCTAAAAATAATCATCTTAGATTTCCAGCTGGCTTGTAAGTGGTGTGGTAGTTAAAGTATGCGGCTTCTCACCCGTGCTGCATTTGAAGATTGTCTTACTGTCCACAGAATGCTGGGTAAGGGAGGAGAGTGAGTAATGAACAGTGAAGAGTTAACAGTTTCCAAAGAAAAGAGACGGTATAGTGATAAAGGAAATAATTCCCTGCTTTTTAGTGAGTCTAATTCTACTCCTGGAAATGCATATTCATGACTAATGTGTAAATGAAACAGCCATCATTGGCTCTGACTAGGTATAAAGCACTGAACAAATGAAGAATTAAAAAAGAAGACAAATACTCTTTATGTTACAAAATGTCTTAAAAAAAAAAAAGCTGGCAAAAATACACTACTCTAGAATGGAAACATCAAGAGGAATGCTATTTTTATAGTGATTTACTGGAAAATTCCTTGAAGAAAAACAATTCCTTTGCATAGAACATTTGATGCTATGCCAAAGGAATTTTTTTAGCTATGGAGTTTCCATTGAGGTAACTCTCAAAAATGTTTCCTTTCAGTTACATGTAGACAGCAGTAGACAGCCCAAATATGGCACAGGAAATTATTTTAATTTTATTAATAACTCTAAATAATGCTCAGAGAAGAGGAAGTATAAATCTCAAGGGTAAGCAAACATTTTTGCAGTGAAAGTTATTGCAAGGAAGAAAACAGTGTGAGGTAGGATGCCAAAGACAAATACTTCACAGGATGATTATTCTTTAAGCAGATGATGCATAGAGGACTAGACTGATTTTTGTTGTACGATAGGTATCGAACAGTAAATGTTGCTCTAGAATTAAACATTTGCCATCCCCAAAAATTAAGGGGGAAATGTGTCATGCTATGACTAATGAGCTGTCTGAGTTATTTTTAACTCAGTTTATTAAGAAAAGATTGGTGCAAACCACAGCAATAAATCTTTAGGATACATACATACATACATAGGCTGACTTGCAATCAAGGTCATGACAAAGTTCAGCAAAAATGCTGATCTCAGCAGAAAAGTTCTTCGTGTATCATTGACTGCTGCATTTCTTTTCTTTTTAGGCAGCAGTAAAGAATAATTATGATTATTATATCATGGTGGATATGTCCATATTGGCTTTCCAGTCAGAGTGGAGAACATTCAATACTGAACTTCACAATTTTATTAAAATAACCAAAGTAGCTGTTGAGTCATAAAGATTATTCCCTCTGAGAAGGCATTCACATGGCTTGATTTCATACATCCAACAAAAATGCCTTGTACAGAACCTTATCTTCCTGTGTCACAAATGAGAAAAAATATTTTTTTTGTGGTTGTAGTTTAGGACCTGGGAGCTCGTCCTATATCTGCTTCAGGTGTGCATCTTCACTAGATTCAAATTCTATTTCAGTGATCTGATTTCTGTGGCAAACCCAAACTGCTTAAAGTAGTCTTCAGTTCATATAGGACCTTAACTTTCTCCATTAGTTTTATGTGGAAATAAGCATCCCACCTTAGTAATTTAATTTAGGTTTTAAGGTTAACCAGTTAGATATTTAGGTACCCTCTGAGCAGTAGTTATCCATATCACAAATCTGGACAATTTAATTTAGGTGTGATTTTAGATGGCATAATTTTATGTCTTTTTATAGTTCAATGAGATGATAAATGGCAATTATGTAGATATACTAAAAAGTAATATTTTAAATACACCAAGTCTTCAATGAAAGCTAGAGTGAATTTCACAGTTTATTAAAACAAATTGGCTTCTTTTTAACAAGAAAACCCTAATTTAAACCAAAATCTGTTTAATGTTTTTCCACTTAGTATTTCTATCTTAAATATCTTGTGGCTAATAATTAGCCTGCTTTTCTCTCTGGAGTGCATCATTGTGGTCCTTTTCCTTACTGATGCCGCTGCTGTTGTGTGATGACTGCACTGTGTCTCCTTTAATTTTACTTTTATGCCTGGCAGCATGCAGCTTTTGTATTTCTGAGGTTGGATAATACATGTATAATAATGTATTTCTGAGTCCTTGGATAATACAGTTAGAGTGGATGAGAGAATTATTCTTCTCAAGTCAGAGAATCATTTCCCTTGTATAAGAAGAAAAAATACTGCAGGGGGAACACTAATCTGATAGTTACTGTATATTTTTACATAAATGCAGATACATTCCTCCTTGTGAAGAAATCTCAGAAGGTATGCTTATTATTGCTATCACTACTAAAAACTTCTGGAAAGAAATCAAATAGTTAAAGCATCCATCAGCACTGAAATCTCTAGTCATCTAGTCTCTGCATCAGATAACACTGACTGAAGGACACAAGACAGTGTATGAGGGTAAGTCAGTCTAACTCATTGCAAAGATACTCCTATAAAAATAAAATGAAAAAACCAGGAAATTAAAGCAAAAAGTGTTGTATGAAATATGAGTAAATGTTTTTTGAAACAGGGAATAGAGATAGATGGATTCTTTTTTCTTCAAAAATATAAAGTTCCTAATAAAGAAGCAGGAAATTATAGTGACCAGTTAAAAAAATGGAAAATTTTCTTTTGTCTTTTTTTTTTTTTTTTTGGGATTCAGGTAAAGTTAAAACCCATGTAAAGCAAATCCTAAAGCCAGTTTCATTTAATCACTTCAACAAGTTTTACTTTAAAAGAAAATTCTTACAAATCCTTTGAGTCTCTCTCACTGCCATGCCAAAAAGATATAATGCATATAATGTGAACAAAGGCAGGTGAGGGTGGAGTGGGTCAAATGAATCTGTCTCTTAAGTATGCCCATGCATGTGTAAAATCGCTTTTTTTCTCAGAAAGGCTGATGATACATTTTGCATATGAAATACTTTCCTGCCCGTGCTATTTTGCTGAAATAAAAATTTCCCAGGAAAAGTGGTACTTTTTTCAGGAAATTTCTGTTTAGTTCTGAGTCAGTTCAACTTTAATCTCCCTATTGCCAAATCACTTTCTTCTTTGGTCTTTTTTGCTTGTTGGATGGAAACCAGAGGACCCAGATGCACCGCAAAACATGTGCTCAATTGTGTCCTGCCTCTATATTGGGATAAGTGAGAAAGATTGCTACTATCATGACAGTTTGGTTTCTGCTGACAGAATATCTACACATGAAGATTACACAGAAGTGTGAGGTGCTTGAACTGGACCCCTGATGAACCCAATGAAATGTTGTGCTGCAACAAAAATGCCTTTACTCTTAACAGCCTCTTAATATCTTAAAAAGCCGCTTTCCATCTCTACATTTAAGAAGAGGGCAGTACAGGGGCTGATGGTTAGCCTTCCCACCACATAAAGCATGGCCTTTGCATGGCTTTCATGTTACTTACTTGGGTAGAAATAGCACTGAAGATTGCTGAGGATTGCTTGTGCAAACTAGCAAATATAGGGTCTCTGCAGCACTGTTGCCACTTCATTGCTATCCTTCTCTACCAGTGATGCAAAAGACTTTCCCTTAAAAAGAAGGAAACCATGGTTTTGCATTGCACTACAGCCGCGCTAATAAATCTTCTTAAGGAAGCTACAGCAGCAACCTTAAGAGCTTATAAACTAAAGTGCACCTAAGGTGGCACTGTGCTGGGCCAAGCTGGAAGTCTTAACTTCTGCAGTTTGGATAAACTAACCAGGGATATTTCAGGGATTTTTGCAGCTGTAACAAACTAGTCACTCAGTGTAAGTCATAATGCTGCAACACTTACTCCACTATACGGGCTGAAACAATCCCTTGTTGCATAGTAAGGGTGAACCATGCCCTTTGAAATTGTGAATTGGAAGCAGTATTAGATGAAGTCATTTAATTTCCCCTTGTTTTACAACTTAACTATTACTCATGAACTAATCAGGTGGTTTTTTTTCTTTTTAACATGTATGGCATGTTTATGTCAGCTCAAACTTAAAATGTGTATCATTAAATACCTTGAACAGAAGTATAGGAGTCTTACTGACACATTCATTCATTCCTCACTTTTCAGCAGGCAGAAGAGAGATGTTGTGATTATTAGACTTATTTAATTTTAAGCACCACACAGAGCTGAGGCTTGGTAAAGGTAAACATACTGAAGACACAGTTCAAAAAAACAAAAACTCCAAACAATCTGCTACTACTTCTTCTTTGAAGTGACTGAACATTGAAGTGTATAATTTTTAGCAATAAAAACCTCTAGACATTTTGCTGCTTTTGTGAAACTCTCAAGTTGCCTTGGGTTAAGTCATTTAGCAGTTGTCTCCCAAATAAACCCACTTAGAATGTAGATGCTCCTGCCATGTATTCATACACACATATATATCTATTAATTATTCATTAGATGAAAAAAAGAAATGGTCTTTATAGCAGAGACCAGATACATAGCTCTTCCTTTACAGTTGAGAATGCCACAGCCAATATACAGTCATGTGGAGTCTTGCTCCATCATTGTAGCAAATCTTGATCTCTGTTTTACAGAGTGGTATGGTGAATACTCCCCATGGAAGGCTCCCTGCTAGGACATCCATGTGGAAAAAAGGTTTAAATTATCTAATTATGAAAATAATTAGAACAAGAGAGTACATTTTCAATATCCCTGGGAATAAATACTTTATCAGAATTGTATGCACAAATAGCACATCTCTGTTGGAAGCTTATTGATTTAAAAGTTGTTTTGCCTTGTTTTGCAAAAAGTGGAACCAATAAATAAGATATTTTTATAAAAAAGATTACAGCAAAATCCTAGCTGTGTGGGAAAAAGCTCCGTGGCAATGAAAGAAGAAACTTAGTAAAGTGCTACTGTCTTTCTCTCAAATGTTTGTTCAACAGGATCAGTGCAGTTAATTACCACAGGCTTCAAATGGGGCAATAAACAAGGAAGTATATGGCTCACAAACATAATTAGCTAAGTTTAAGTGTGCTTATGCTAAGTTTAGGCTAATATACGAGCACTATTTTATGATTGGCTGGACCGTTAAGTTCTTTCTGTGATCCTTGACATGGTAGTGGCCTAAGTGAAACATGTAACACCCAGGCATTACACAATAAATATTCAAAATGTAGCTGCTTTGGTTTGGAACTAGGCAGGTAAGAGAGTTTCCTACACCACTTGTCATCAGGACCAGAGCACAGTCTGCAGAATGTTTTGAGTGTGGATATTACTTCTGTGACCCTGAATTGGAGGCAATGATTTAAAAAAAGTTATTGATCAAGTAAAATTGTAGTTAGTATTTAAGTGTACATAAACATTCTTAGGTCACAAAAACCCCGTGCTGTGCTACAGACTTGCGGCAGACTGCCTGAAAAGTGGCCCAGCATAAAAAGACCTTGGGGTGCTGGTTGACAGTCAGCTGAGCATGAGCAAGCAGTGTGCCCAGGTGGCCAAGAGGGCCAATGGCATCTGCTTGTGGCCAGCGGGACCACAATGGTCATTGTTGTCCTGGACTTGGCATTGGTGAGGCCACAGCTCAAATCCTCTGTCAAGTTTTGGGCCCCTCACTAGAGGAAAGACATTGATGTGCTAGAACATGTCCAGAGAAGGGCAGTGGAACTGGTGAAGGGTCAACAGAGTAAGTCATGTGAGGATTGGCTGAGGGAGCTGGGGGTGTTTAGTCAGGAGATAAAGAGACTCGGGGGGGATCTTATTGCTCTCTACATCTTTCTGAAAGGAGGTTGCAGTGAGGTAGGGAGTGTCGGTCTCTTCTCCCAGCAAACAATATGATGGAACTAAACGACCTCATGGTGTGCTGGGAGAGATTTAGATAGGATATTATGAAAAATTTCTTCACAGTAAGGGTGCTGAGGAATTAGAACAGGCTGCCCAGGGAACTGGTTGAGTCACCATCCATGGAGGTATTTAAAAGGTGAGTACATGTGGTGCTGAGACATTATCTAGTGGTGGACTTGGCAGTGCTGGGTTAATGATTGGACTAGATGATCTTAAAGGTCTTTTCCAGCCTAAATGATTCTATGTTTCTATATTTAAATATATAAAGAACAAATTCAGGTTGTAAAGTCAAGTACTCAAAAGTTAGACAAAGTGGTTATAAGCCCTGGAGAGTGTTTTTTTTTTCTGCTCGAAGTGTTTCAAAAAATGATCAGTTTAAATAGTATTTGTAGTCTTAAATATCCTTGCAAGTGAAAAGTGAACACTTAAGTTTTGTTTTCAAAATAAAAGGATTACATTTGGAGATTTGAAATAACTTTCAATTCTAAAATTCAGTGAAAATTTTATCAAAATGGAAGAAAACAACCCTCTGAGTTTAAACTCTCTGTTCTTTCATAAAATATTTTTATTAATTAAATTCTCTTTCTCATTGTTAGGTAAAGCCTAAAATTAGTTGTCATGTCTGAAAGGCTGGCCTCCAGTGACTGGCCTAGAAGCACATAAAAACTGTGCCAGACTGAGGAATAAATGTCTGATTTTGCAGGGTGTTTTTCTTTTGCTTGACTCTTCAGACCTTCCTTTTTGTATCTGCAAGATTGTGTCTGACTCATGGCACTGCAACAAAAAGTAACGTATAATAAATAATGAAGACATCACAGGAAGAATGCCTTATTTTCTGTATTTTTGGTACTATGTCATACCCAGTTGTAGGTTACATGCTATTATTTAAACAGTCAGTCCTCAAAAAGACTATGATTGAAGTGTAATTTAGGACCAGCTGTGTAACTAGAGTAATCTGGTTAGACATCATCTGGTTAGACAACAATTTCAGGAGACTAACTTATCCTTTTTCAGCCTACATTTTTCAAGTCCACTGTAGGTATGGTGAATACAGGGCTCAAAGAAAGCTTTTAAAGTAGAGTTTGTTACTGTACAAACCACCAAAATTATAGAGAATTATTTGTCTAACATGAGAGTTGTGCAAATCAATATTGCAATTGGTATGGTCCTGAAAGACAAGGCTGCATTGATGACGTCAACATCAGTCAATAGAGGAAGGAGAAAGGAGAGTTTATGGAAAAAGTTCTGATTTTTTTGGGTTGCCAAATATACACTTCTGAGAAAATATCAGAAGAAAGAAATGGTGTTTGTGTAGAAAGCAATAAGTCTGACTATATCTGCCAATATCTGACTTTGTTGCTTGTGAAGGAGATTATTCAGGTAAGGCTGTGGAGAGGGAAGAGTGATGAGTTGAGGGAGATATAGTACATTCATAAAATGTTGGAGGAATGCATTTTCATGGAAGAGGTTTCTAAAGAGGACAGCTGGTGAGAGCAAGTGGCTAACAAAACTTCAAGATTATTTACTGAACCAGAGACACTTCAGGAGCATAATATATTTTAGGGGTAGTTTTAGCTAAGAAGAGATAATCGGTCATTTGGATATGAACAGATTTAATCTATGAAATCAAAGTTGAACTGGAGAAATGGTAGGTGGAAGAAGGGATCTTTAAGCTGAACGTTGAAGGCTTAAAAAAATATAATGAAGATGGGCTGGTAACTGCAAGCGAAATAGGAAAGAAATGAGGTTTGTAAGTATAAGAGTTTTTTGCATCCTTAATTTGACAATGAAGAGACAGAGAGAAGGAGAAGACAGAGAAGAAGAACAAAGGGAACAGATATGAATGAGAGAAGACTTGGGAAATGCTTCAGGTGGGAGGAGATAAACTTTCAAATTTATAGAATTTGGTTATGATTCTATAAGGGATAGGAAGAAAGTAACACATGTTTTGTAGACTGGGAAAGTGTTACCATCATTCTACCACTTTTCTCTTTAAAAAAAAATAGCTATATTCATTATATTATCATAAAATGAAGCAGGAGAAAGGGATAGTTTGAGCAGTGAACAAAAGGTGACAAGAGGCAGCTAGAAACAGAGAAGTCATATTGTCAACTAGAAAGTCCTTCAAGGATATAGAAATGCCTTAACAACACAATTTCCCTCCTGAGCTGCGTTTCAGAGAAAGCGAGACATATTGCTGCTGTCATGGCTGGTGAATTCAATGCTGCCAGCAGTCCTGAAACCCTCTTTTAGAAAACAGCAAGTCAGTAGCAGAATATACATTTTCAAAGCAAGTCCACTTGTAGCAAGCAAACTGTGAACACACAGTGCAAGAAATACAAAATGTGTTGCATCATGAATCATATCAAAACAAATTATATTGGAATTCATCAGTAACAAAGAATTATGATGAAACAGGAAGATAGGAAATGGCAATTTCAGAATAATAGCAGGTGCAGTAAATTAAGCTGGAAATGAGAGAATCCTAAAATGTTGTAATTGGCTTCAATTTCAGATGCTGGGCTGCAATCTGAATTTTCTGCTTGAAGTAAATGAAACCTATGAAAAACAGATACAAAGAACTGTAACTTTCTTCTAGATGGAGGACAGGAAGAATGGAAACACACTGTGCTTTATAGGAGCTCTTTTCAGCCTTGGTTAAGACTGTAAGTAATTGACAACAGGTGACTTAACTCAACATATTAACTCAACTATTCTGTAAGGATTTTAATTTTTTTCTTTTTCTTTTACATACATTGAATTCAGGAGTAGATTTTTAATAACCAATTGCACAATATATCACGAAATGTCAGCAATATGGAAATTCAATTAATCCTAACACATTTGGAATAGTTACAGTAATGTTGTAGCTGCTGTAAGAACTCAGTTGGACACAGGGCATTTTCTTCTCCAGCTGTCTCTCTTCCAGTATGCAAGCCTGCAGTATAGATGGAACTACAGCCAGACCAGGCTTGGCGATGCTGTTGCAGAGCTTCTTGGCTACTCGTGCCTCAGGGAGGAGCTCTGTAAAAAGCCACGTTGAGGAGGTGTTGGCACCAGTATCTCAGTGGTGTAGTACACTTGCTTCAAGCCTCAGGTAATTATTTTTGAGTGTAAGGGTTTATAGTTTAAGAGCAGAGACTATCTTGGAAAAAAAGTGCTTAGGAAGTCAGAGCTGCACTGGTGTGATGTAATCTGCCTGACGCTGGGAAAGGAAACACTTAGGCTATGTGTTTCCCAAAGAAGTGTTACAAATGAAAGCTATGTCTCAATCTTAGTTTATCTGTGGTGAGAGCTAGCTTCATATCTGATTTACATGAATTGGAGGTAGATGCTAGATACTGTTCAGTTTTGAAGGTGTTCTGGACACAAATAGTTTCCTCAAAGCCTTGTCTGGCTTCCTATAAAGTGTGTGTGTGGTTTTTTAACTGTTGAATGCTCTGAATATGGCTCATCTGACAGTTTGTGTGCTTCCTTAAATCACATCCTACAAGGGACCTAGACCACTTTCTTCATATTTCCTTGTATGGAAGGGCCAATATTTGACCTCAGATTTGCCATGTCAAGTTGATATCCATATACAAAATTTTTGCCTAGAAGTAAGAAGCTGAACAAAACACAACTGTGAAAAACAGAAGAATAGCATTCAGTGGCTCTTGCCAACACTGAGACTAAAATAATCCATATCTCAATAGCAAACACATGATAGGTATATTCTATTGAGAGGTATTTGTGCAATACATCACATGCAATTATAGTTTAACGAGGAGACTATTATGACTAATACATAATGTGTATGGCCTTTTAAGGTCAAAAGATATGTACTGAGCAAATAAAGTAGATTTATAGTTTAATAGTTGCTTCTGAGGACATATAATAAGGTAAATTTGAAAAGTTAAACTCTACCATCTCCAGATCACTAACTGGAAGAAACTGAAGAGATGTTTCAGTTCAGAGGAAATTTCTGTTATTTATTTAAAATCTATAACTGTAGCTGTTACTGTGAAAAAAAAATGTCAGTACAGAAATCTTTAGTGCATTAGTTGTATTTCATAAATCAACAGGTAAATAGAACATTTCTGCTTCTGGGAAGTACAAATGTCTTCCACTAACGAAAAAAAAAATCCATTGCATAACAAGTTACAGTGCCTTTAAAAAAAACTAAAAAAAATCCCACAAACAACAATTTTTGAAGATCGGCATGCAAAGTAAATGTATTACTTCAGGACTGTGGTATGAGTAATGAGGAGTCAATAAAGTCTATCCACAAACTTTGATAAGGAATTGGAAGTATGCTTAAGCAATTTTTAAAGATGAATTGTAGTTTTTGACATTTTGCATCCAAACAGTTTAGAAATTTTGTTTTGCATCTGTATTATTAATATTCTTATTTTATTTAAAACCAGAACTTCATGGAATTTTGGAGCTTCACTGTGCTAGAAATGTTGCTGTGATAAAGTAAGAATTAAGTGCAGCTGTCAATTTACAGCCTTTAAGTTCTGTTTGGTAAAAGCTGTGAAAAATTAGTCTGTAACTTTGTGATTGCTTAAGTCCAAAGTATGAGGATTCGTAAGACTAAGAACTAAATAAGTGTGTGATATGGTAGTTTTGAGAATTAAGGGGGAATAGGTATTATTGCTAACCAAAATAATTTTTCAGGACACACAAAATAATGCCTATAGAAAAGAAAAAATAGTCTGTCTTTTTAAATTCTGTTCTCTGCCATATTTTTAGTTTCTTTGCACGACTATGAAACTGTTACCATCACAGTTATTAAGAACTAACAGAGACACAGGCTGATGAAGAAATCAGAGAATTCAAGAATCACAGAATGGGTCAGGTTGAAAGGGACAACAGTGGGTCATCTGGTCCAACCTCCCAGCAGTGTCATCCTAGAGCACATTGCATAGGATTGCACCCAGACAGCTCTTGAATATCTCTACTGAGAGAGATTCAGTGTGCCATGAGCTGGGAATTCCTTTGTATGTGGTGGTATTTTTAGTAATTTCTGAACAAAACCGAGAATTTGGCAACATAGCAGACATCATATGCCCAATATTTCAGAGGGTATGTCACCTTCTGATAATTTCCCTAATTTCTAAGCCAAAAATCCACAGTGCAGTTGCACCTCGGCAGCAGCACGGCCACAGCAGTTCTAAATCTGATGACGGACAGGCAGCCCGCAGTGTCTACTTTGGGAATCACAATAGTCTCTAAGTGCCATCCTACTAAACCCAGTCATATTGTTGCAAGCCCTGAAGCTCATAACAGGAAAAATAGCTATGTATTTTTGCCAATATAATTTACGCTTATAAATTGTTTTTATATGTTTTTTCTTTGTGCCTAGATTAAGCATAATCAATGCAAAATGACAGTGAAATTCTTCCTAGTATGTTTGAAATTGTATGTGTTTATGAGGATATATCTCAAAGTTTTCTATTTAATTAGAACCCAAAGAGTCTTTGTTCAGGCTGCATTTATTTTTCACTTGTGTGGGTGTGTATGAGTGTATTTTCCTCATATTGTATTTGTGCAATCTCATTAGCATAGTGAAAGATTTTGAAGCAATACTGTTGCAAGTGTTACCATAGCAATATCTTAGAGTATCAGAAATAGTATCTTGTTAAATCCCACTGTAGGGTTCTTATCCCTGCAGTTCCAGCATCACTGTTTTTTGCTCAGTGAATTTTCTGGGTTTTTTTTCTGAGAAATATGGAATGAGTGTGACATCATATGGCATATGATTTCACATATGAAATGGAGATGTCCATCAGTAAAGATATTGGACATGAAAGTGAAAAGTGTCTGGAGATGAGTATAAAAAAAAAAGCATCATTCCAAGTATCAGGAAAAATATAGGACGTGACAGTTTTCTAATTTATACTGCAGTAATCTAAGATAAATTTGTTAAGACCAAATCAGTTATACAGGTGTTAAATTAGTAGAAGAGAAAAGAGCATATTAACAAAATCTTATGATCCATGCATGCCAGTTCTAAGTGTATGGAATTATTATAATAATAATAAAAATCTACCAACAATGCATATACCCAAGTAAGAAGGTTTGGAAAAAACCCATTAAAATATTTGGCTATTCGTATTAAGTAACTAGTTTGTAACACTGCAGAGATGCTATAGGTGCATATATTTGACTTTGTTAGCATTAATAGTGTTAGGATATTTCAGCATACTACGATCCTGTTGTGTAAAATTATATAATATGACTTCTTTTAATAAATTGACTCTTTATCTCAGAAACTTATTTCCAAATGTTAGACTTGACATTTGAAATGTGAACTAAATTTTTTAGCAGGAGATAATTGAAGGACTTGTAGTGTTCCAAGACAATCTGCATATCCTCAAATTTGGTTTGAGGTCTGTTTCCTTGTGTAGACATCACTGGCCATGAGATGAATGTTATGCTGCAATGAAAGAGATGCCGTAGTCATAGTAGGAAATAAATCCTCTGTGATTAGTTTACATCCTGATTTCAAATTTTTTATTTTAAATGTTATATATTGAAAATCACTCAATTTCCTTAGTAGATTTTTAATTCATGCATAAGTCTCCAAAAGTGAGGTTTCTGAGACTGCCTCTTGTTTTTCTTCCCTTGCAAGCCAAATCATCTTTTCTGCAACAAAATGTAAATGTTTTTATATTTAACACCAGGTTAAAGAAAAGTCAACTCCCTCAGATCTCTTTTTCCCACATGCCTTTCTGTCTCTGAGTGGTTTTTGAAAATCAATCTCTTTTCATGTTTCCTCAGGTGCTCCATAGCACAACTCTGAAAGTAATGCTGTGGTTTCACTCTTAATGGAGGTCTCAGGTATTTTAGTCTTTTTCAGTGGACAACATGGAGGATAAAAGATGTTGAATTCTGTGACAAGACATGACTTACAAACCCTTTCACCTAATCTGCAGGTGTTTGCTTTGGAAGGCAATTAGGCACCTCTGTTCTTTGAAGTTTCCCATATTTTATTATGTCTGTCTGTCTCCTGCTGTTTGCATTTTTCTATTTCATAACACAAAACCCCCAATTTTGAAAAGGGATGGTTTCTCACATTTCTCCCTGTGGATTTGTGATGATTTTTCAAATATAAATGATTAACCTAGTAAAGACTGAGAGCTACACTAAGCACGTCTAAAAATTCAAATTCATTCTTTGTGTATGTAGTTACACTGGTGTTCCTTGTAGTATAGTTGTTTGCAGAGTTTCTCGGAATTATATACTGTATTAACCTTCAGGACATTACTATATATTGGTATATCTTTGCCTAATAGAACTGAACTGAATTGCATATGCCACAGTTCCTTCCACTGTGGCAATTGGATATGGTTTAAACCACTGCAAAGTCCCGTTGCTTAATCAGTGGTACATTTAAAAGTAAATATGTTGAAATAGCAGTGTTGGCTTCTGGGATAATAGTTCAGTAGGAATTACATATTTCTAGTTGTATACCATGATGCTACACCTCACTGAAGTAGTATCTCAGGAATAAGAGTTTATATCCAGGAAAGATATCATAATGTATGAAATACAACACAGTGCCTACCAAACAAATAAGATGTCAGATATCTGCATTATAATCGTGTGTTATTCTATTTAGCAATAATGATTTGCAAACATTTACTAGCTTCTTATTCCACACAGGTGCACCATCATTATGATAAACTTACGGATATCTTCAGAAGAGTTACTAAAGTAATGTATTATCTACGTAATTTCCAATTGAAATAAATTTTTTACAGATCAGGATATTTTCTATAAATATCAGAGCTGATAATTTATCATTAGTTGCAATTAAATTACCAATGTATCAGAGTAGTTTTAGAACTTTAGAAATGTTTCAATTAGTAGTTTATGAAAAAAACCAGTTTCTATATTGATGATGAGCTGCACACTTTCCTTGTTGGATAGTAAGTCACATATTACATGGTAATATTTGTAGTTTTATTGGTTAAAGAGGAGGAAACAAAATTAATAGCATAGAACACATCAATTCATACTTTAATAGCACTTGGTATTTTTACTAATAAATCAATAGTCATCTCTGTAGTAAGAACTGATAAGTAGGAACACGACTGAGATCATGAATATTTATTAATCTACAGATGGATTTATTAATTTTTCATATGCTTAGAAGTAAGAAATATGGTTTAGAATTTGGATATGTCAGCATGACTTTTCTGTGTCACCCATCTAGTTTTTCCTGTGGCCTCTCTGACACTGTAATTCTGACTTGAAAAGATATGTACTGATATACGTTTAAAGTGATCTGGTGTTCCTCCTTTTGAATCCCACATTGATTAAGCCTGCTGAGTTATTTGGAATGTAAAGTGTCTTGCTGACAGGTTATGGGAATGCCTGCTGTAAAAGAAACAATGACATTGCATAGATTGATTGCTCTAAATTATATGGAGCCTGCAAGTTTTATTTACAGACTCTCAGAAGGAAGATACTATGGTTTTCCCATTGCAGATTGGTATCAGAAGAACTCTGTGATGCTCCTATTGTGGTGTGGATTATGATTTGGTTATGTTATTGGATCATTTAGTGTGTTTGATGAGAAGTGAAAATGAAAAACCAGGAACATGCAAATAGCATTGTGCTTGCAGTGTTTTGTAATTCTTGCTTAGCTACAGGGCAAAACCACTCTTCTACTGAAAAAAAAAAATCCCAGAGGATTTTAATTTTACCAAGATGATATCTAAACAATGGTTATCAGAATGGCACTGGAAACAGGGAGTATAGCTTGTTCCCTTCTCATGTGTCATTTCTTATTAATTTTTAAGAAGAATCTTTATTGAGTTGTTGCTTCTAAATGAGAGTTCAAAATATTCCCAAGTGTTATATTCTTTAATATCCGGTATATTGCTCTTCAAGGATCCTGATGCAATCAAAAAGGGAGTACTCTATTTTAAGAAATCATGCCTTCATTAGGGAATTTTCTCAAATTCTCCAGTAGTTTTCCTCCTGAAACAACATATTTTTTCATTAGGAACTCTTTTTTTTTTTCCCCAAGAGACAATAATAAATCCAGGATTATAAGGAGACGGGATATTTAAAATCTACAGTTCTTCGGAGGTCCTTCATTATCATTTTTAAATTCATAGCACTTAATTTCAATTATTTTCAATAATTCTTCCACATAGATATTCAATTTACTATTACATGCATGTACTTGCATTGATAGAAGAGCTAAAGATTTGCTTATAATAAGACCTTTTGTTCATGGTAAGAGATGCATTAGGAAAGTAGGTTAAAAATATGTTGCTAGGAAACAGAAGAAGATCCTAGCAACTGCTGCTGCTGAAAATGAAAATTGTATGCCTGTGTTAAGGATGAAGCTTCAACGCAGAGAAATTCAGCTAACTAATACTGTTCTTGAAGTAGAATAATTTTGTGGTCATGATCTCTGCTATTTTATTAGTAAAACAGTATTTCTTGTTTAGAATTGTGCTCTTAGTAAAGGAAAACGATTTTTTTTTATCCATTATAGTGTCTTGCAATTTACTGGTAACATGCTCCATATTCAGCTGGACCATAATTGTAACTTTTGAGATCCACATTCGTCATTTATATGCAGGACTTAGCAGTTAGAAAGATGTGCATTAACCTATGGCAGTAGGCAATCAATACTCTGATGGAGTATTTGTTTTATTGAATTTTTATTGTTATGTTCAGGAATTGAATACCTTGGGAAGGAAGTATGAGGTTGTGATCCCAAATTATTTTTAGGAAAAGAAAAACTGAAAAGGGATTTTTCAAAATATATGTAACCTGCTCTTTCTCTTCTTTTGGCACCAGTTTCATTTTCTTCCTGGACTTTCATTCTTCCATCTTTTCTCTCTTCCTGTCACTTTCCACAAAAGCTCACCTCATATCATGAGTATTTTTGCTTTTTGGTCAACCCTTTTCTCCCTTCCTCTCCCATTTCTTCACAGTCGTGGTCAGATCTTGCCTTCTCTTTCTCTCTTATTCCTCCCTCTTTCCTGATTCACATGTGGAAATTGAAATTATACTCATTCCCTCCAATGAACCTTTGCATTGGAAAATAGGACACTGTAATTCTGTGATTCATTTTAGTGTTGCTGACTACCTTCAAAGCACATAGGCTTTTATTAGTGAAAGCAGTAGAATGATAAGAGAGAAGTCCTTTTTATTTTCAGTACGTAAGCTAATACTGTGCAAGCTCAGGACCACTTAATCTACATCCATGTGACTTCTTGATATATGTATAGATGCATAAATATATTCACTTACAGGTAGCAGATTTGTATGTGTGTTCTTACTCAAGTATGTGTAAGGCTGTCTTGATCTTTCCCTTAATGTCAAGATAAGCACTGATATAGGAATATAATAAAATAGGACAACATGCAGGTCTGCCCAGGGCTAGGAACTCTGAAGGTGATTTACATATCAAAAGGACAGAAATAAGGAATGACAGGTGAAGAAAAGACAATCAGATGTGATTGAATTTGCTCTCTGTAACTATCTCAGGTAAACTACTTACACATAGAGCAAATACTGCTAAGGAGTAGCTTCGGAGAGATGGTCTCATAGACTAGACTACTTAAACTAAGAACAATTTAGTTAATCAGTATTAATAACTGATATTTCAGTCATGAGATGACACACAAACAGGAGTCAATATAAACTCACTTATTGCAGGTGTACATACACCTGAAAATCAACCCACAGGCAGTAAACTAATTTGGCTGTTATGAGGTTACTTTTATTGCAACTAATAGTTAAAAAGAATCAATTTGCCTCAGGCAATTAAATGCAACACTCCCTGCTGTAATATTGACTTGTCACTCCCACTGATGTTAAAGAGGACTTTTCATGTTATTTCAGTTTAATCAAATTAGTGGGTAAAAGGTGATTTGTCTTCAGCATACATTTTTTGTTCTCTGTGTCTTTCATCTGGAAACAATTTCTGGACCATAGAGTTTGTGTATTGCTTAATATTCTTTCAGAAGCTTCTACTTCATTAAGATTGAACTCGTTTGTCCGCTTTGCAATGGCAGTGCAATAGTGTCAGCATGTCTGCAGGTTAAGCACGGGAAAAACCTTACAGGAGAGCATGTTTAAATAATGTGATTGTCAGTAGAAAAGCAGCAAACAGTTACACATAATTCAAAATGAACAAAGTTCTTCCTGCCAAAAATAACATTTTAGAATTTTCCTCTGTGTGAAAGCCATGTTGAACTGCATAAACTGCTAAACCTTTCTTAAACATCTCATACATAAAATCAAGCAGAATTTGATGGGGTGTACAACTATATTTTAATAATAAAGCATATACTAGTCTTTTTAAGGAAGAATGTAATGTATCTTGTATCCCTCACACCTGTTCTTAGGATGAAATAGAATAAAAAAATTGGGTTCCCAGAAAGTAGAGGACCAAAGAATGTGGGATATAAGTTTTTTGGAGGTAATGAAACTCTTTCAACTGTAGAATACTGAAGCTTCTACTAATCTTTAATCAGTCACTAATCAGGTAAGGATTTAAATGACCTCTACTGGTTCCAGATTAGCAAACAGCCAGAAATGCAGGAGTAGAAATAATATTAACTACTTGTACATGCTTGTATAGCCTAAGGATAGATATTAAGGAACTACCTACATGATTACAAAGGTGGATGTGGGGAAAAAAGTTTTCAGATTCTGTAAATCTCAGACAATAATGTGAATGTCTTGCTTCAAGTTCATTATTTATATAAGTTCTGTAGCATTGTGTAAGTATTTCTAAATACACTGTAATTAAAAATAAAAGTATAAAAAATAATTTTGAGCAACTGAAAAAAGGGCACAGAATAGATTTTAAAAGATGCAAAGAAACACATACTTGGTTTATGAAAATTAGGGTTCTTCCCATGTTTTATCTTCTAAGAAACTTCAAAATCCCAGGATGATTTTAGACATCAAAATATCATAGAGATCTACAAATTGACATCCATTTAAGTAACATTATTTCTGAAAAATCAACATCCTTAGTGGTAGTCAGAACTGGTGAATTGCATGCACATTTATACTGTAGCTTATGGGATGGCATTGCTTGAGTGAGGTCATCAGAACTGATAACATATGAAAGAAATCAATGTGTGTGATAAAGCTTAAACTTAATGAAAACACAGAGGCTGAACTTTTTTAGGAGGTGTGAGCTGGTAGAAATCACTGAAAGGAAGATAACTGTACCTGAACCAGGAGTCATGTCCACAGCTACCTTAGCATCCTAGGTGAGCACCCCTTTTAAAAGAATCTGTTTCTCTTTTGTGCTAGTTTCATAGGTTGTTGAAGAAACACATCCATTTTATATGTACCTTTTTTTTTTTTTTAAGCCTTTCTTCAACACTCGCTTCTGCTGTGTCAGAACTAAAGCTGGTATGTGCTCTCTGAACATGAGATGTATGCTGGCTACAGTATCTGCTAGCTCAATTCACTGCCAACCTTGTGCAATCTTGCAGTATGGACATTTTGGATGGACTCCCTTAATAAAGGTAAACTCTCCCTAGAAATAATTATGTACAATAACTGGTAAGTTAGTAATGGGGCATTGTTCCTTTAAGGGGACAAACTTATTTTGAAGTGACCAACAGTGCACTACTTGTAAACCCAGTGAAAACCTCAATAACCTAATAAATACTAAAAAATAATCAGCCCCATGTGAGAGGCTCACAACCTGCTCAAATCTCACAGGAACTCAGATCCTCAAAATGCTTTTCTGCGCATTATTAAACAACTTTTTTTTTTAATTAAAAATTGGTAAAAGTGGTAATTTACAGTATCTGAGTATGACCTATATACAGGTCAGGATAAGAGTGAAGCAGCTCTGTTAAAAAAGTGCTAACACAGAGTAAGCTCAAAGTTCCAAGTATGGTATTCCAGGTGTCTTGTGCTTCATTAAAAACAAAGACTGATCACATTAGATTTCTCCTTGTGTATATACTCGTGTGTTTGAGAGCACGGGGAATGCGATGGGGGAGGTGGATAAATTGGGAATGCAGGATCAATTAGGGATGATTTGTGTATTTTCCACTGCATTTAGATTCACATCTTGTTATTTCCTGAAGTATTGTCATTTGACTTATTTTTGTTTGAAAAAAATACCTTGCGCTTCATATATTCAAAGGTATATTGTTCGAGGACCTTGACAGAAAATTGACAGTCATGAATAATTTTTCTGTGAATGTCAGATAGCGTCATCTAAGTCTCTAAGCATAGCTGAACAGACAACATGTTTAATGAAACTTTAACAGACCCAAAAATTTGGTTGACATGAACAAATGTTTATGATTAAATTAAAGATTGTTTCCAGTCCAAAACCCAGCAAAAACAATCCTAATGGCTCCAGCACGCTAAGCAGGATTAAAGAAAATATGTGCTAAAGCTGACAGTGATCACTGATCAAAACTTCAGTCTTTTTAGCCCTAAGGTAACTGAGTCAGATTTCATCATTGTAATCCTTAAGGTATAAAAGAGAAATTGAACTTTCATGGTGATGCAAGCTGGCTATGAAATTAGGAGACCTTGGCTCACAAAATATGAAAAGTTGGCATACTCAATGGAAATGATGTTCAAAGCAGTTCAGAGACGGAATGAGAAAAGCAGCTTGTGCTGCTTTGGAAGAATAAACAGCAGTTCTGTTTTTGCAGTACTCATATGTCATGGACATTATTAAGTATTAGGGAAAAAAAGTAAGAATAATGGCAAAGTAGGAATAAAAACAGTGATACTTTGAAGTTTCTAAAGGTTTAGAAATTGTCTATTGTGAAACTTCTGTGTGTAAAATATAAAAGATTTTTTTTTGTGAAGAAATAAGCATTTAGGAAAAGATCCAACTTGCTACAAGTAATAGTATATTTTACTCCAGAAAAAAAATCTAATAACAAAACTAACACTTGAAAAGAATTTGAGTAAATGATGAATAAAGGCACTTTGCTTTTGATACAGACTTTTATGGTTGCATTCATTACTGCACAAGAGAAATTTCTTCTGAGGAGATGGGGGGACTATTTATTCTATCTCATGAACATAACAGTTAATTAATTCTTTATATTAATTGTAAATCCTAGATTTTTTACTCAGCAAGAGGATCAGAATTTGAAATACACATCAGAAGGAAGGATTACCTGGTGTGAACATCTGAGCTGTGACCACACCATGTTAGTTCTAATTTTACTTTGCATTTCAAAATAGAAGCAGAGCACTGTGTGTATAGGACTCCTCTTGAGAGCATGGACAGGGATCTCTAGAGTATTGGTTACAAAACTCTTAACTGTCTTACTTCCTTCCCAATGCTTTGCATGTCAACCCAGGAGTCTCAGTGCTTGTCAGAAGCAGCAGCACAATCAGCTTTCACAGTTCAACAAAATACATATCCCTATTCAATGTGTTACAGCTCCTATTCAGGAACACTGTGATCCCAAGAGCAATCACTTAATCATACAAATGACCAGATAAAACTCTGAGCAGTACACACTCAGGTAATAAAGCCCTTTTCAGCTATTTATGTGACAGTGATAGTTTTCTTTTTGAGGTGCTCCACTGTATGCTGCTAGAGGCCCTCTAAAGACAGAAAGCACAAAGAGTGCATAATGCACTGTTCAGAAGGTGGGCTGTGACCACCTTGTGTTGCTTCTGAACTGTTTCAATATAATGTGAACTTCTGCTGACTTTCTTCCCCCTCTTTATTCGTTGATCTTTTGTTTGATTTACTATGTATCTCTAAAGAGGAGAAAANTCCTCTTTATTTGTTGATCTTTTGTAAAAAATAAAATTAAGTCTGTTTGGTTTATTATGTATCTCTAAAGAGGAGAAAAAGGGTAACAAAGGATGCTAATTTAGAAAGGCACAAGTAAAGAGTGATGAGAAATTGCCACAAACCAAATATGAAATAAGATATACATTCAAAGCAGTGACTAGCCGTTGGATCACATTTCCATCTAAGACATTTGAAAATGGACTGGATACCTGGGGGAACAGCAGGGCAGGGAGTGAAATATGCTGCAGTACTAGTTGCTGCAGGAGCTGGAGCCAGCTTTTTGACTGCTGTTGTGCATATGCAGGTGCTTTACCCCACCCTGAAGTAGTTACTTCCCCTTCCTATATAACCTGTGTTCTTCCACTGCTCCAAAGCTGGCAGTTGCAGCAGGCACGTATATTCAGCAGCTAAGGCATGAATAAATCAAGCTGTGCCTTGTGGCTGGGCATTTCTATTTAGCTGTTAAAGACTGAACATGGGAAAGAGGTATCAGACTGGAGATATCAGAAATTACAGAGGGCTGTAAGGTTAAGACATATTGTCAGCTAACAGCTGAGCTGACAGGGTGTTGGACAGCAGTCCACTTCCGGCAAGAGAAGGCAGCAGGCCAGATTCATTGAAAAAAACTGATCAAGAATTAATTTAATGCCATGGGATTTTGATTCTGAACCTTAATGATCTGTGAATACTTATATTAAAATATCATTATTTTTGATTAAGCTTACTCTCTGCCACCTATTTTGGAAAATGGTCTTCTAATAATGTTCCATTTCTTGAAATGAATTTAGGATATTTCCAGTGCTGGAAATGTGGTTATTTCCAGGCACTTCTGCCTAGAAAAAACATCAGCATAGAACTGGAAGAACAGATCTCTCATGCACATTTTCTCTCTTTCATACACACAACATTTATAGTGCAGGATGTATTTACATGTGATCATATGCAGACCCATATATGAAATTTAGGAGGTGATTTAGGAAAGAAGCCAAATGATGAACCAACACAGCTTTCATAGCAGCATTTGTACATAATATGGTAACATGTGAATGAGAGATGTAATCATGAAAAAGGAACAAAGCATGAGCACTGTATTTATGGTGATACTAAAAGGAATAAAAAAAGTAAGGACATTAAGATTCAACAGAAATGTATGAAAGAACTGTGAAGTAGAGGTCTATTAAAGCACTGGAATGATTTCTGCTGGAAAGAGCCCTGTCACTGAAGTAAGTGACAAAAAATACCATTATGAGTAATCATACTTTGATAGAAGATAAACAGAAGTAACACTGTTTCTTTTCTGAGAAATAAAGAACAAAATAAAAGACAGAAAGCATGCATTTTCTATAAAAAAATCAGTACTGTACTTTGAGAGCCAAAAATTTTGGATGAAGATGTTACTCATCAGCATTTCTCTAGTTTTATTGATAGTCGTATGTAATGAAAGGTACATGTTTCATTCCTGTTGTCTAAGGGATACATTCATGGTGCCAAATTAACCTTGTTAGCACTTAGCTCTGTCCTGTTCTGCTTTGATACATACATATTTGATTAACATGATGATTGGTTAAATGTAATGATGATTGTCTGATGCTAATTATAAATGTTTTAAGGTCAAGCTCACAAGCAGAAATTGCCGGTCATACTGCAGTAACCTACTGTAATACTGGTTATTCCATTTTCACGTATTCATGCAAGCTGTTTTGTCAAAATCACTCCCTGTGTTAATGAAGAAGCAATATTATAGTAATAGGTTTCATTTGCATTGCTTGCCTCCCCACAGTTCCTCAAGGAACACAGGGGAGCTCCAAGAGTAGTTTCAGCCTGAATTGAGAGGTAGGAGTTTGTCTCCTTTTGCCAGTGAGAAAAGGAAAAGGACACACTAAATGCTGGTACTGAATGTCAACATGGAATTGTGTTCCAGTCTCCCAGGTGTCTTTGTGCCCTCCAGCTGAGCAGTCATTTGAAGACAGTGAAGAAACATGACACGAGATAAATCTGGGAGCTATATGCAGCTGGAAGAGCTGTATGTGCTTTTGTTGGTCTTGCCTCTTTATCTGTCTCTGGAGTAAGGTTAATACAGTAGTAGGAGAGGGATGCCTCTAGCTGGGATTTAGCAAGAAGCTCTTCAGGGAGAAAAGCAGATTTGAAAAGAGTCACTACAAGTTCTGTTGTGTGTGCTGATCCAATAATTAAGTGGATATTAGTAGATATGAATTACAGTCATAATGTAACACATACCTGTGGGATAATCTCACTGCTGTCTTGGATGAGAGCTCCACCACTGGAGTTCTCAGAAGGAGTTAATGCATCTTTTACTATTCAGTTGCATATATATGTGTCTATGTGTAGTTTTTCATATTCTGAAAAAAAATCTTAAATATAACCATATTCACAATTTTGCATGTGAAGGCCACATGAAGAAGTTGCAGTTAGATTCCCTACATTTTAGCATGGACTTCAGCTAGGTTTATTTATTTATTTTGAGGGGCCCTTTCTGTATTGTATCTGACCCCTTTTTCCTGCCATTAGCCACCTGGCAAAGGGCTTTCAAAGGGTTCAGCTGAAGTTGAAGCAGTAGAAGCAATATACTCAGTAGTTAATTAAATTGGCCAAAGCGCTTTTGGCTCCAGCTTTAGAGAAAGACCTTATTAATTTTTTGCAATTTACTTTCAATGATCCGAAAATGATTAACAGCACCCTAGTCCAATACATAATGACATATTTTATCAGAAAATTTCGAATTGACCTCCGTAAGTTACTACCACTTTATTTGTCCATGAAAATCTATTTTCAGTATGCTCTGTTAGAGCAAAAGTACTGTTAAAATAATAGTTTGTATAATGGATCTTTAAGATTGCATGCAGTTTTACTGGACATGTAACTGTAGTGGTAGTGGATCAGGGGTTGGACTTGATGATCTCAGAGGTCCTTTCCAACCCATCTTATTCTATGATTCTATGATTCTAGGACATTTACAAAATTATAAATATGTGCTTTTAAAAAGAATTATAAACCTGAACCTCAGTTACATTGGGTTTTAGTGGAACAGGAAACTACAGCAGAAATTAAAAGAATATAAAATATGACATTTATTATGCTTTTATGCTCTTATTGTTATTACACAGTCTTACATTGTTTATTCTTGTTAGTATTTCAGTTTCCAAATCAAGGAATTTTTGGAGAATAGACTCATATTTTAAGAAAATTATTTTTTTGAGAAATCCAAGGAAACTTTTTAAATATTCTCTATAAGTAAGATTAGTTTTAAAACAAAGAACCCAGACTTCAGTACACACACAGAGATGTGTATATGCTTCAATGTATTTTTTTCGCAAAACATACTCTAGTGTGTAGTTCTAGGTCATTCTGTTAGAAATTTGAAAATAGACACACACAAAGGTTCCTTTTTTTTCTTAAGAGCTAAATTCAGCGAAAACGTTTTGACTAGACTAGATCTGAAAACACTGGTTTTCTACCTTTTCATTTAGGGTCGTAAATCTTGTGGCAGTAAGTGTAGCCTTTCAGTATGATTCTGGACAGAAACTTTCTGCAATAGCTTTTTTTTATTTGCTAAATACATGAAAAAGTTCTATCCTGCATGCTTTTATAGTAAAGTCTTTAAGCATGTACTTAACTCTACATAAAATATTTGGGGCCTTTTTATGATAAAATGCTAATACTCATTGACATTGTTCAGGCCTTCCCCAAACATTTTGTCCTTCATACTTGTATCCTGAATTTTAATCTAAATTATTTCCCTTCCTAAATTTCCTTAAAATTATATGATATTTTACAATCCACAGAGCTCAGAAATGTGAAGCTTACTAATAGATGTGTTTGACTGGTGATGGTGTTTTCAACAAGATTTTTACTAGCCCTTATATGACCTTCTATTATAAGACTGTTTGACCAGTTGGCCATTACCTTTTAACTCTACTCAATTTGTTAATATGAGATTAACCACCGTAGGTTAAAGAAGTAACAAAATCGAGAGCTAGACAAAAGACAATCTAAAAATACTTCAGAATGAAAACATTAAATGAGAAGACATATTAACAAAAACAGCAGGATTGATAAGGGAAAAAAGCATATAATGTGCCTTTCTTATTTATTTCATTTAGTAAGTTTAAAAATCCCATTTGTTATTGTTCCATTTAAGTCCTGCTTCTCATTTCTTTGTATATTGCATAGTCATCTATCTTTCCTAACTATTATGGGTTCCTAGGAATACTGGAGTGCTTTATCAACAGATGAACTAAATAACTCACAGTAGAATGCTGGACTTGTACAAAAGTGGTCTAAAGAAAAATATTTTATTTAGGGCTATATCTATGACATCTGTTTTCAATTGATCTGTTCACTGATACCAGTTAAATATTGAAAGCCTTACTGATACAGCAATTGAATAAGTAACAGGGAAATATTGCAAATTAAAAAGGAAGCTACTGCTAAAAGATGTAATCGGGAATTGGAAAATGTGAATAAATTTAGAGCAACTTTTTTTCCTTACAATTCACAAGTACCTCCTATAATTTTTTGCTTGTTTGGTTTTTTTATTCATTTTTATAGAATATTGCTGTGAAGAATACAATTGTGGTGATAATATGCTACAAGTATATTTTGTATGGTCATGCCCATAGAAACAAATTCTTACTGTCCAACATCTCATGTCAACTCAAAGAGATTTGAATATGATGTCTGAGAGAAGGACTCTTTTCTTGAACTGTGTCTTGCAGTAGAAGTTAGAGTTGCAGTAGCTTTAAAATCTGCCAAAGCCTTATGTATCACTGTGTAGTGAAGTTGATGTGTGAATTCAGATAGAGGCAGACTGATTTTCCAAACTCTACCCAGCCTAAGTTGGGCTTTTACACACAATATTTTGATGTCCTACTCAAGTGTTGCAAAAGTCCGTGATTACATTTACTGTTTTCCTAATCTCAGCTGGAGATCAAACTGTCATTTGAATGTTATATCTCTACTATATCTGATTACAAACCAAAGATTTCTGATGCTGGCTGCCTAAATTGCAGATGAAAACTGCTGTTAATTGGTTCCATGATTATCTAGGTTTTTAGGTCTTTGCCTTCGGCCATATGGTTGGCTCTCAATCTGAACTCTCCTTCTGAGATTTCTGTTTCAAAATCAGTACACTTCCACAGAAAGGCTGTGTTTTGAAGAATCAGAATTTCTTGATGTTTCACCAAAAATTCCAGACAAGTTCTAACCTTTTCCCAGCCCCACCCATTTTCTACTGATTATAACTTGCTTAAAATCACACTACAAATATGTGAAGGAGGGCATGCCTGCACTGGCACATGGAGGCAGGTCTGAGCTCTCTTTGGTTGTGTTAGCCTGAGAAAGCCAGAGAAATACTGGGCAAAGACAGCTATGCAGGCTCCATGATATTCCAGCTGCCTAGTGCAGCACCTTCAAGCAGCCTAATATGACCAGCTGACTTTTAGCTATCAATACCGTGTAGAACACGGTAATTTTTTGTGAGTTCTCCATCCTCCTCTGTTTGTGGAATCTTCTCTTTCCAGTGAACACACCTTCAAAGTAGCCCTTTTTGTCCATCCATTCCAAATCATCACTAAACTGCTGGAGAATTATATTCTCTCTTATCTGCTTAACCTGTATGTGGAACATTGGAACTGAGTGATTGTTTTCATTACTTGAATTTTGCTTAAACTAATTCCACCCCCACTGATCTTAGCTAGTAGATAAGGACAGCTATGCTCCTATTTCGGGTAATTACACGAAACTTCTACAGTAAATCTATAGCATGAGACTTTGCACAGAGGGACTCTGAGACTGAGT
The DNA here is from genome assembly GCA_013397135.1 of Pachyramphus minor. Taxonomy (NCBI): domain Eukaryota; kingdom Metazoa; phylum Chordata; class Aves; order Passeriformes; family Tyrannidae; genus Pachyramphus; species Pachyramphus minor. The sequence continues at coordinate 1,261,091 of VYXB01005258.1, forward strand.
TGTGCAGATACTAGCTGCAATGTCCAGACATCAGGTACTTTGCCTGGAGCTCAGATATCAGAAATCCCAGACAAACTCACAGCACTTTGTTGTGTTAATAAGGGAGGCTAGGATTTCTTACACACCAGCCTCCATTCCCCACCTGGCTATAAATCCGTGTCTGGATAATGAAAAAGTAATATAGCTAATAAACGGCATATAGAGCTACAGCAGGAATGAAGCCCCATTTCCTATGGACTGGTGCCTTGCTGGTCCTTTGCCTTGATGGTTAAGGTACAAAAATCCTGTGGCTTTTCTTATAGCTGAATATTTGTAAGTGCTGCCATGCTGATCCTCAGGTATCAGAAAAAAATGTGCACTCCTTCTGCAACCTTTCGTTCAGCTACAAACTTATATTATCTGTTCTAATCCTCAGTTTTGCCATCTACTTCTGCAGAACATATGGAAACATAATAATCTTTGAGATCAGTGTCCTTTTGTTTCATTTCCGTTGAAATCAGACTGTGAATTCCAAAGCTATTTAGGAAGCACACATGCACACATATGAAGTGTAATTGGACAACGTTTGATAGCAGAGAAAATTATGGCAGAAACACTGTATTTTTCTTAACTGTCATTAGTGAGAAGTTAGAGTATATTTTTCATAATTCTGGATGTCTGCAGGGGAAAATTGTTGTCTTAAAAATTTCTGCTTTGACAAGTTTGGACTAAATCTTGATTTGTGCCTTACAAAAGAATGCCAAATGAACTACCTCTCTTGGAACTTGCAAGACAGAGAAACAGGATGATGGACAATAAAGCAGGATGTTACAAGACTATAGACTTGTGAAATTTATGTTGGTTTTGGAGTTGCGCTCTAGCACTAACCTACAACCCAGATGCCTGAGGTTCATAAGAAATGCTTTGCATTTCTTGTGCAGGGACCTTGTCTCTTCCTCCAAAAAGTTATGAGAGGAAGTTATGACTGAAAGTCAGTTCTTAATATTTTACAATTTTTGTGACTTTAAACCTTACAGTGAAAATCCAGATACCTTGGCTAACTTCTAAAAGATCAAATAAACAACTTTTTACTGGAAAGCAATAAATAATTCTGATTGTATTTGTAACACTGATTTAGTACTGATTAAAGCAGAAAACCTAGTTTTTCTCTGAGATAATATACTTCTGTGATGCATATAAATTATGGTTGTAGTACATACTGTATCAGAGGCTTTAGCACCAGTAAAATATTATTCTTGGCAGACACTAGTTTCAATGAAATTTGAACCATAGTTTATACAATATTCTCATAGTAAATTCATGCATTCATCCATGGCAGGCTGAAAATCAGACCAGCAATGACCCATTCAAAAATATGGCTAAGTCTGGAGAATGAGTCCACAGAAGTCGCACTGATTATCTGCAGATTACTGTCCATTCACAGATGCTTACATCTAACACAGCTCACTTTGTCCTTGGTTTTAGAATGTGACCACACGCCAACAGCCATTATTCCCATCTGATGATCACCATCTCCTGATGCTGCTCCTCTGATTTCTGCAGATTTATGGAGAGATCTACTGGGACAGAATTGAGTTATGTGGCAGTATATTTATTTCTCAGGGGACTTACCGCATTAGTATCCCACTCTATGTTTGCCAATTCAATACCTGTTCATTCATTGAACTGGAAACAGGCACAGAGGCCTGTTTTTACACATATACTTACTTACACAGGCACGTACACAGAGGAACAGTACCTTTAAAACTTCATCTAAGAAGCAAAAAGATCGTATTTTAAACTGAGTAACCTCTGCATTTGTGAATTAAATAGAATACGTACCGTGATTGCCAGCAGCAATAGTTGAGAATGAGTATTTAAGAGAAGAAAGAAGTGTTATTTATGGGGGATTTTTCTTTTGCAGTATCTGTTACATCCACTTTATTTTCTGACATCCTTGTTCTTTTCATTTGATCTCAGTGTTCAGCTGAGCTATATGCCAAGATTTATAATCTAATAATTATTAAAATTCAGGAATGAAAGAGATATGCTGTTAAAAGTCATAATCAGGAACCAGTAATTTCCAGATTGGTATGCTTCATCTATTCTAACTTCTAGTTGTGATCAGTATTATCTTGTGAACTTTATGAACAGTAGACAATACTGAGGAACATTTGGGAATCAATCTGATATGCCATAGAGTAGTTCTAAAAAGCTGCACAGACCTGTGCAGTCTCTGACACATCCAAAAACTCTATCAGTAACTTTTCCCCCCTCATGCAATTTTCAGATCTTACTGGAATATCTGAAATGAATGATGCTAGACTTTGATAATCAAAGATATCATGCTTTGTTAGTCTATATCAAGGTACAAAAGAACCCTTTGAAGTTTTTTAAGCAGGTCCAGATAAAAACTACAAAACCTATAAAATATATGTAAACACTGAAGCCATGTAGTGGTGGCTTTTTCTGATTTCATTTAGACTTGTCAAAAATATAATACATTTTCTGTTCCACATCAAGGTCCTGCTACTTTTATCTAAAAGCCATCTCAACTTGCATGTTATTGTTTCTTCTGAATGATAACATTTTCAAAAGTACCTTGATTGTTTAGATTGTTAAGCACTTTGATAGTTTTTAAAAAGTTATCTAAATACATTCAATTTTCTAAGGTACATGTGAGAAAGACCTGTATAAACAAAACAAAAAAAGATAATCAAGTGGCTGGAGCACCTCTCCTATGGAGACAGGCTGTGAGAGTTGGAGTTCTTCAGCCTGGAGAAGAGAAGGCTCCAGGGTGACCTTATAGCACCCTGCAGTATCTAAAGGCAGCCTACAAGAGAACTGGAGAGGGACTTTTTACAAGACCATGTAGTCATTGGAGAAGAGGGAATGGCTTTAAAATGAAGGAACATTCCCATCCCTGGAAACATTCAGGTTGAGTTTGAATGGGGCTCTGGACTCTGTCTGGTTGAAGATATCCCTGCTCACTGTAGGAGGCTTGAAGTAGATGACTTTTAAAAGGTCACTGTCAACCCAAAACATTCTATGATTCTATGAATAATTTCATTAATCAACACCTGAAATTTAGTCTAAGAACATGTGATGTATTGATATATTGATATATTGATATATTGATGTATTGATATATTGATATCATCACATATATCAACAATGAATACAATGTGCTTCTGTTTGGAAAAAACTGAGTTGTTACTTTTAATCAATATTTTCCAAAGTCTTTGATAAAGTACATGAAAATACTTTTGAAAATCAATATGAATGTTCATAAGACTAAATTTTAGTTTGGTGATTTGAAAACACTGGGGCTTTGAATTTATCCTTTTTCTATTTGTCAGAGCCTGTGGAAGCATAGGAACTTTGACATCCCTGATTTGGGACTGATAGAAAGCTCAGGAAAAGTGTTGTACATACATGTTCTGTTCTTCTGTTCTTCCAGGACCCCCAGTTTGGTCACTGTCAGATAAAAATATAGACTAGGTGTGACTCTTGTTCTTGTAAGTATTTTCTGACTTTTTTCTTTCACTTGATTTATATTCCATTACAGTAGTGAAGCCTGTAAGCTCAGGGATTGAGCATGTTTTTTAACAATGCCTAGCCTAAGGGAGCATTGACTTTGCCAGCTCTTGGTGCTGCTCTGTAAAAATAACAATAACATGATTAATAGTATATACTACATTATTTTCCACTTCTAAAGCAAAACCATAGGGGGTTTATTGATCAGTTCAAGGAAATACAAATGAAATTCCATGAAAGTGATGGGAGTGAAATTAAAGAGAAAGCTCAAACACTAAATCAGTGTTCAGGTAAGTATGTGATCTTTTGCAAGTTTACTGAACCTAAAATAAGCTAAGATATTTGGGCTCCACTGTATATATACCCATAATACCTACATCTATATTCATGTTTTTAATGCTGTTACTTTAGTAAGCCCAGATCCTCCAACCCGATCATGATGTGCTGATGTCCTCAGATCTTTAGTTTGGTGGTTTGTATAACTGTGTAAATAATCTGAAAATAAATATTGCAAAGTTAACTGAAATGTAATCAACATATGTGCATCAGCAATATGATTGAGAATTTAGACTTAAGCCTAAAAATATTTCTGCAACTTTATTCTGTGATGAGGTAGTCTTCTGGCTTAGGGAAATTCCTAAGAAGTTGGAATAATGTGCCAGTGAAATATTTCTACGTACTCACATCTCCCTTATCCTTCAGCTGGTTGAAGATACAGGACTAGATGGAGATTTGCTGTGATCAGAAAAGCTGTTCTTTTCTTAGACTGTTACATGCCACTGGTATGTGCATCTCCACTTCTCCCCCCTGGTAATTTAGTCAATAGATGACAAGGCTCCTTGAAATTTCTGGTACATCAACACATTATTTGAATAATTTAATATTCCTGGCATGAATTGTTTTAAGGATCAATAGAAGTGTGCACTTGTGACCTTAATGTTTATCATATCAAAATAGAAATTAATTGCCATTTCACTTATTCTTCTTGACTGTTCCTCTAGAATATACTCTATTGTTTTAATACCATAGTTCTTTTACAATCCATGTTCACCTTTTAAAAATAATGCTGCTAAAGAAAATAGACATAAGATTCCTCTCACCAGGCTGGCTAATTAAGTGAAATATTTAATTTCAGTTATTTCTTGCTGATTGTTTTTAGAAGTTAATTGACATAAAGTATGGCTCATCAGAGTGTGTAAATTTCATTCTTTAGCAAGGACCCTTACAACATATCACTACTGCCAGTAATGTCCTATATTTCTATGATAACGGATGAGTTTCTTCTATAAATACATTGCCTATGCCTAATTGGAGAGAATGTTCCTATAAAAGTCAAAGTGATTATCTGGCAAAGAGGAATTTCAATATTTCTTTCATAATGATGTGAAAAGATATGTTAAATATATCTGTCAAATACATTGGTATAAATTAAGAATTCTACTGATAATGTTAAATATTCCTGGTGTATACTGAGATGAATTAAAGCAAAATTTGGCACATACATTCTTATCTTACAGTAATATTCCTGCTGCAGAACAAAACATATTTCCCAAAGTTTCAGGACTCGCATTTGAGCTTTTAAATGTTCTTTTTTGAATTCTCACATTCATTTAATATTTTACAATTCTCTAAGGCAGAAGAAAAAACCTGGAACATGTAGAAGATAACCTCTTGAGTGTGGTAATAGACAGCCCTATCAGAGGGAAGGAGATAGTGGATCTGATGGCCACCGACATATTGGGGACATCAAGATTGGTCTGATTGGGGACATCAAGATTTAAGACAGCCTGGGATGCAGTCATCATGCATTGATAGTGTTTGCACTCCTGAGGGATATGCCTCAAGTGAATATTAAAGTTAGGCCCCTGAACTTCAGGAAAGTAAACTTCTATCTCTTCAAGGAGATAGTCAATAGGATCCCCTGTGAGACTGCAATCAGGGACAAGGGAGTGGAATAGATCTGGCAGATCTTTATGGAAACCTTTCATGGAGTGCAATCCCCAGGAGGAAGAAATTGGCATAGGAAGGAAAGAGACTGGAATGGCTGAGTATGGAACTGCTGGTCAGATTAAAGGGAAAGAAGTAAATGCACAGGCAGTGGAAACAAGGATAGGTGACCTGGGAAGGGTATAGAGATGAAGTTTGGTTGTGTAGGGACGGGGTCAGGAACGCCAAGTTGAATTGAACCTGGCAAACGACGCAAAAGATATCAGGAAGGGCTTCTATAGGTATGTAAACCAGAAAAGGAAGTTCAAAGAAGGTGTACCCTTCTGGTAAATGGTACTGGAAAACTGGAGAAGGCTGAGGTACTCAACAACATTTTTAACTGAGTCTTCAATGGCAACCTCTCTTCCCACACCTCTTGAGTGGATGTACAGCAGGACGGGGCGGTCAGATTCATGACCACCTGAGAAACCTGAATGTACATAAGTCTGTGGGACCCAATGGGATGCATCTCAAAGTCCTGAGGGACTGGTATAGTTGCCAAGTGATTCTTCATGATATTTGAAAAGTCACGGCAGTCAGGGGTAGACCCAAGTAACTGTAAAAAAGGAGAAACATTGTACCTGTCTTTAAAAAGGGTGGAAAAGAAGACCCGGGGAACTACTGACCTGTCAACCTCACCTTTGTGCCTGGGAAGATCATGGAAAAGATCCTCTTAGAAGCTGTGCTAAGGCACATGAAAGACAGAGAGACAATTTGTGACAGTCATCATGGCTTCACCAAGGGCAAGTCCTACCTAAATAACCTTGCGGCCTTATATGATGGAGTGACTACAAAGGACAAGGGAAGGCATATGAATGTCATTTATCTGGTCTTCTGTAAAGCCTTTGACACTGTCTTCCACAACATTCTTCTCTCTAAATTGGAGAGAGATTGATTAGATGGGTGGACTGTTTGGTGGATAAGGAATTGGTTGGACAGTTGCATCCAGAGGGTAGTGTTCAATGGTCAAAGACCTGATGGACATCAATGATAAGTACTGTCTTTCAGGGGTTTGTATTGGGACTAGTGTTATTTAATATCTTCATAAGTTACATAGATGAAGGGATCCCTCAGCAAATTTGCAAATGACACACTTGAAGGATGCGATGTCATCCAGAGGGACCTGGACAAGCTCAAGAACAGGGCCCATGGGAACCTCATGGGGTCTAACAAGACCAAGTGCAAGGTGCTGCTCCTGGGTTGGGGCAACACCTGGTATCAATAGAGGCTGAAGATGTGCAGATCAAGAGCAGTCCTGTTGAGAAGGACTTGGGGTGTTGGTGAATGAGAGGCTGGACACGAGCCAGCAATATGTACTCACAGCCCTGAAAGCCAAATGTCTCCTGGGCTGCATCAAAAGAATTGTGGCCAGTAGGTCAAGGGAGGTGATTCTGCCCCTCTACTAACGAGATCCCACTTGAAATACTGCATCCAGCTCTGGGGTCTGCAGCACAGGAAGGTCATTGACCACAAGAAGGATGACCCTGCCTGTGCATGGAGGTTGGACCATATGACCCACTGTGGTTCCTTTCATCCTGACCTATTCTCTGATTCAGTGACCTGCTGGAGTGAGTCCAGGGGAGAGTCACCAAGAATTGTTAGATTTCAGACTAAAAGAGGGCAGGTTAAGATTAGATATTAGGAGGAAGTTCTTTCCTGTGACAGTGGTGAGGCACTGGAACAGGTGGCCCAGAGAAGTTGTGGATGCCCCACCTTGGGAGTGTTTATGGCAACCTGGTCTAGTGCCCATGGCAGTGGGGTTGGAACTATATGATCTTTAAGATTGCTTCCAAGCCAAGAAATTTTATGATTCTATAATTTACTTTCTAGGAAACTGTCTTTCAAACTGCTGCCTTAATTACAAGAGAATATATACAAAAATCAATATTTCCCACAGTCCAATGGCACTAAGCATTACTATCACTCTCCTCCCTAAGGCCAGAAGCTTGAGTTTCAGCCTGACATTAAAAATCAACAAATATTGTGCTCTAGAGAACCACAGTCAGTATCTTCCATTTACCTAGAGCAGTGTTAGCTGCTGGCAGTGAATAAAAGCTCCCAGAATGACACACCTCTTTGAATCAAAAAGTTCCCTCATCACACTGAAAGGAGTGTGGGTTTTCCACCTGGAATTCCTGCTATACCTTCACAATCTCAGGACAGACATTACAGCCTCTGAAGCAAAGCAGTTTAAAACACATCAGGTTCAAATCCTGATTCCTCTGGTATCTGTGACAAAAATCCCAATGGAGGCAAGATTTCACCATGTTTATCCAGGCTTTAAGGTATTCCTTGATGTTTATGAGATCCCATTATGCTAACGGAATACTATAAAAGTTCCTTTGACAGCAATTTCCCATCCACTGAGATAAAAGCAGATCCTGGCTTGGTTTGGCACAAATATGAGAAGCTGGCACAAGCCAGGGTTGTACCAGCCAGTCCCAAGACTAGAGAGGCATGAACGTGTACAACACCACTGTTTTACCACCTCTCCTAGTCCTGGCATTTATAACATAGATCTCAGCCGACCACAAGAATCTGCACAATTTTTTCCAAAAATCACTTAAGCATTGAGTAATTACTTCTCCAATATACTATGGTTTGGATAGAGAATTCATACGAGTGTGAGGTGTTATAAGGTTTTATTCAGACTCATTTAGGATGACCTTACATTACTGACAAGTGATAAAACCACAAGTGAATCACATGGGTTAAACCACAACACATGGCCGTCCTAAATGCCCACTGAGAAAGTCTTCATGTGACACTGCACCAGGAAGGTCACAGAGTCATCATGAGGCACATATTAAGTAGTTGACAATAATCACTTGCCTCTGGAACGTAACTCTGGCTCATTATACCTATTGATTTCCATGCTCTGCAAGGGCTGGCATGTTTCTGAAGCAGACTGTCATACCACAGAAAAATAATGACACTTGCTTTTGTTTCTATGAAATGGAGATGATTTGATTTGCAACTATTTAGGTCTAAACATATGACAGGCAGGCTTAATAAATTTTTGAGCATGGGAAAAATGGAAACAGAATACACGTTTCTGTACTCTAGTGGTGCACTCATGTATCAGCCAAAAGCCTCAATAAAGACACAAGTCACAGAACAACAATTTTAATAAAAGTTTATTTTAGGCTGTGGAATTTACCAGGACATAGTTAACATATCTAATATGTGAAGTTGCGTGGCTTGCAATATGGCTGGTTATATATTCAAAATAACAAATTGTTGAATTTATATCTCTATAGAGTTATGGAGGGGAAGAATGCTTTAACAAACCTGTTGCCTTCTGCAGTCCTTCTAAATTCCATATACAGCTTTTCTGCTGACATCCTGGGTGTGATGGGGACCTGTGTGAGATGCTGCTTTTGAAAACATGTATCAGAACAGTAGTTTCAGTACGTTTGTCTTCTTTGGTGATTCATTCTATTGCTTACTTGCATTTCCTGGTACATTTTGATGTCCTATTTTGAATTATGATTTTAGAGTATTACACAGCTTTGTCCCAAATAGTGTAGCTGCTACTGTGTGAAGGAAGACTGAAAGGATTATACCTGAAGGGAAAATAAAAGTTAAATTTGTTGTATTAGCTTATTATTTTACCATGGTCATGCAATTAATCCTGTGATAAAAGGGAATAAATTGAATGTTATGAATGTAACTGCAACTAGATCTTAGATAATGAGAACATCCTGTGACAAAAAATCTAATCTATTCACTTCTATGCTTGATCTTACTCATGATTTTCTCTTCTTTTCCCAACATAGGAAGGATTTCTTTCTTGCTTTTTTCATTTTCAGTTATTTCTGATTTTCTCACTTTTGCAATGTTCCCTGTAACAATTTCACATGGAAATCTTGTTCAGACTGATAGGTTTTGTAACACAATATTTTACTTTTTGTTGCAGTTTGATCCAGAAAAATTCACCTTTCAAAAGCAGACACTTCTGAGAATGAAGACAGGAGGCAGTAGAATGAAAAAAATGCTGTGCTGTGTCAAAGAGCAAACCATTATTGTTTAAAAAGGTGTCACTGGATTGTTAATATTCATGCAAATGTTTAAAAAAGATAATTTCTATTTTGTTACCTTTTTTTTATGATGCTCCCATTCTGCAAGATTTAGTCAAAATTGAATTCACAACATTGAATTTATACCCTTTATATTTGGAGTGGCTGAGAGAGAGTGAGAATATTTCATGGAATCAGAGAATATTCTGAGTTGGAAGGGACCCACAAGACTCACTGAGTCCAACTCTTAAGTTGAACCTGTGGTGCCAGACAGTCTAAGCTTGCTGTGTTAAGATATCCTTTTTTATGCAGTGGAGGTTTTTTTTAGATTTACTTAGAAATTCCTATTTCTTGTGCCAGGATGTTTGGCAGCTACTGGGATGATTTTTACTGGTAGAACAATTGTATATTTACTTGGTTGTCAATTTGCTACCTTTCTTTTAATTCCAGTCAAATGATCCATCTGCCTGATATTCATTTCCCCTTTAGTTTCCTCAGAATTAGGATTGTTATACTGGTTTGTGTGTTCTGGTGAAATTTTCTTCTTTAATTGCTTTAATTTCTTCTGCTAATGTTGCCTTTTTTTTTTTTTTTTACCTTTTTTTACCGAATGTGTTTGTTCAAAAAATATGCAAAACGAGTCATACTCTGTCACCATTCCTGAGTCATAGAATTCAAGATATAAAGAAACAGTGACTGAAGAATTCTGATTAGGCTGGCCAAGGGAAATCTAAATGTTCTATGTTTGTAGGATGAATGGAAAGCAAAAGCTACTATACAATTCAATCTTATTATATGTTTACAATATTTACAGATAACTCAGTTTTCAAAACATGTCAGCTCAGCAGAAATTTAAATGTCTAAGGGAGTTAGCACATTTATTCAGATGCGCATGGGCCCATGTTTTAGGAGGAGAGGAATCATGCTTCAAATCACAGAGCATGAGCCTGTGAGCACGAGAATACTACAGCATTCTAGAGCAGCTAGAGCTCTGCTGATGATCAAGGGATTCATGCACATCTACATTTAGACAGATGAAATATCTCTGCTCAGAATGTCAGAGATACAACATGGGTATCTCATAGCTCAAGGAATGAAGCAGGATGCTTCAGAATAGAGCATCATCTCCTGTAGGGAACCTTTTGGGTAAAAGTGTCTCTGAACTGCACTTCCAAAACTTTCCCTAAACTGTTAGCAGGCAGTTCAGAGACACTTTTACCNTACATCTCATAGCTCAAGGGATGAAGCAGGATGCATCATCTCCCTTAAGAATCTTGCCAGTGTTTTAAGACAACCTGTGTAGCATTTATCTTCGGGTACAATATTTTTCTAAAAATATTTCTTTGAGTGTGTTTTTGTTATTCTCATAGAAACTAGAGTCCTGGATTAAGTAAAATGAAGTGCATCAAAATGACTTCTGTAGAAACCAGTAAGTTGAATGGATAAAGTCTAATAGCTAAAGTGGAGGTAATATGAGATTTCTGTAGTCAGTCTCCTGCACCTTGGTTGCTTTGGCATGTAGCTGTTGACTTTGAAGGAAATGTGAATCTATTAAAGAGTTTTGGAGCTATACACTTAAGTGAATGGATTTGTTTTCACAAAAGTTCAGCAGTGGGGATATTTACTAAAATGAAAGAGATGTACTTTCAGTTACCTTCTGTTTGATTTAGAATAAGGGCTTAAGGTTATGTCTCTCATGTCTTAAGAAACAGCAGGTAAAGTGGGCAGTCTGGGAGCAATGTCTCACTGTCTCGGATTGGTATTGTTAAATTTTGTAGAAATAAATGCTAATTTCAGGACTACTTTAAACCCCTCTTTTCCATGATATTATTAAGCATTATGGTTATGAAACTAAAGCATCAGTTTCTCTTATTTGTTGGTGTGGATGTCTGTGTCTGTGCATGTCTATCTCCTGCCATCATTCAATGACTCTTTTAGCTTGGGCAGAGGAGGGACAGGAAGGGATGGATGAGCACTAAACCACTAAGTTGATGTGTAAAATAAGAAGCAGTGTCTTCTAAATCTGGCTTTGACTCAAGCTTTTTTTTTATGGAGGTCTCACTAGTGCGTATGCTTTCAGAGCATCGTAAGGACTAAAAAGAACAGATGAGCACAGAAACCTGTTGGGGTGATTCACACCAACAGCATCAGAATTGGAGAAGAATTGCACATATGTGATGGCATATGGAGAAAATACTATGTTAGACAAGGGGTTCATTTTGGAGCACAGGGGACCAAAGTATTTATTCTCCAGAGTACTTGTGGTCCAAACTTTTTACTAACCATGAATGCAATTTTCTTTAAGTCGGAGGGGATAGTTTTTCATTGTCTTTTTCACCAATGCATTACCGTTAGATTACTGGTAACTCTATTAATCACAGTAGGTGGCTAACCTTGGACTATTTTGTGTTGACATCAGCTATTTTGTTTTATTTTCTCCAATATAACTTAATAAATCAATAAAATATGGCCATTTGTAAACAAGAATAATGTCACACATATTACAGAAAAAAAGCACTTAAAATGTTAGTCTTCTGAATATCACTGACAAGGTAATACTGATTTTACTAGGTGAAAAGAACAAAGTCAAAGTGATAAATCAGCACCTTTAAGTTGATTTGTGAAGATCAGATCTGGTAGAAAGATACATGACACTGTACAGTAGTTGGTAATAAAATGGTGCAACTTCCTAGGAAGAGAAAAAAAATAATTTTACTTTGGAAAGCCCTGACTGTGATAGGAAGTGCTTGATCCAGCAAATTGTTGCACATTGAAAACAATTGTAACAGATGACAGACTGGTGACACTGAGTCTTCATCATCTTTATTTTCTTTTCATATGAGCTCTGTGATATTTCACTTCAGAACACATAAGGTGTAGTCAGTGTACTTATGGGGCCTAAGATGCAATTTTCAAAATATAAAACAGTTAACATTTTCACACTTTTTATTAACATCAAGGAGATTTTTCAAAGTGGTATAAGCCTATTCATTAGGATTTTTTAAACATAGATATCTTATTATTTCAGTTAATTTCAGTTCTGTTCTACTGTTGTTCATGGATAAATATGGTTGGTATTTGGTATCCAGAACAACCTAATGTGCAAACTAATTGGAAGAAAAAGTGTCCTATAATGAGTACATATACATCTAGTCAGATAGTGACAGCAACACTCCTATCTATAATCCAGATTTTCTTTGCTTTTGTCTTTTAACCTTTGTCTCTTTTACTTTTCTGTTCTTACGGCAAAGTTGCAACAAGGTTTGTGTCTTCAAAGGAACCTCTTTGTTTTTGAAGTTCAGTCCACTCAGAAATGGATGACACATTACTGATTTAAAAGCAGAGTCTCAAAGTTTTTAGAATGAGAAGCTTTATTTTCAAAACGTAAGCTCTTTTGGTGTGTTCAGAGAGTCAAGCATCTCTAGCAGAACTGCAACTGTCCCACCCACCTTTTCTTTTTGTGATGGTTTTAGAGACACTAAATTATTTCAATTTTTTTGAAGATTTTATGGTGAAAAGCAACCCTGGCTGAAGACAGTGTCATGCTTGCATAACTGCATGCCGTATTTTTCCAATTTGCACCACAAGAGAAGAAATAAAATTTATAGCATTTATCAGGCACTAGGTGAAGTGCCAAATCCCAGACAAGATTTTTCTGAAGTCTGCACGTGCCAGGAAGGTAATGGATAATGGATTGATAATAAATTATCAATGCCAGGGGAAAATACTGGCCTGCCATGAGAGTCCCAAAAGCAAAATGAAAAGCACTCATATAAGAAGCCTGTTGCCAAAAACCAATGAGATCAAGTAAATGAGTGCAGCTGCCAAGCAGCAACATAAGTGACATTTTTATAGCTGTGAGACTGTTTTTCTAATTCTGACTTTCCCAATTGAATAATAATGCGCTAATGTTAATTCCTCCCATCAGGCATACTGAGGTGCTCTCTTCCAGAGTTACTCAATAGGAGCTGTAGGCCTATCCCAGGACCTGAGGATGAGACTTCTTTCAGCAGTCATTCACAGGTTAGACAAAAAAAAAATTCCTGTGGAAGAGGCAAAGTTCATTTTCCCGCCTTCCATAGTTCTTTAATAGAGAGTTACATTTGTCTTCATATTCAGTCTTTACATGACATAATCATATTTCAAATTTCATGTTTCAGGTACATTTACTGTACAACAAAACCACTGCTGAACCTGCTGCTAAAGTGGAAGTGACAGAATAGGTTGCTACTCTGTGACTTGAAAGAAATAATGGGCTTATGACTGATCTAATCTATGCCACTTCATTAAAGAAAATTGGAAAGACAGAGAGTCCTAAACACTTAATATGGCAGTAATTCTAAATCTTTTTTTTCTAATTCTAGATAAGTTCACTATGATACAGTAGTGTATAAGGTGTGAACTTCAGTTATTAATCTTTATTGCATTTTACAAAACTTGTTTTGGTTTGGTTTGGTTGTTTGTTTTCTTTTCTTTTTTTTTTTTCTAAATTGATAATTAAAAGGGTTATTCAGTACTTTATCAGCCAGGAAAATCAGAGAAGAAAAAACAAATTACACATGTAGGACTCTGTCTAGAATTTACGACATAAACTACCTTTGCTGTGCTACCAAATACTTCCAATACATTCCTGAATATATTGCTTAGTTTCTGTTGCTCACCAGCAGTCACATACCTTAGAGGTCTAGAGTGAGGCAAAGCTGCAAAAAAGGTTGTGGAGGACTCAGCTCTACAATTACAGGCACAGTACAAACATCCTCGACAGAATCTTTTAGGTCTAACAATGTGATAAGGAGATATGTTGCTTAGTAGCCAGATTACAGAAAAAAATGTATCACAATCGGATAGTGTGGGCTGCAGAAGTTCTAGTGCTCATTAATAGCGTACAAACAGTAACTAAGGGTTTATAAAAATGAGTTTAATCAAATAGATAACAAGCTTTGCCGGTATTTCATTAGGTGTCCCAGCTGTTATTCAATCTGGTGCTTGCTTGTGGGTACACAAATGTCTCCACAACCACAAACCAAATGACTTGACCAAATGTCTTGACTTCCTTTTCTTCCCCTCCTCTCTGGGAGTAAGGGAACTTCTTTGAGCATCCATTTTATATAGGCTTTAAAGCCTCTTCTACATATGGCTGCTTTTTGTGCGAAGAGGAAGCTATTGAAATCTTGATTAAAAAAAAATGAGTATGTTGGTTTGAACACTGAAGGGTAACAGAGTTCCTAAATTAGCATAGGAAATCACAGTTTATTCATATTTAACCAGATAATGCAGTTCACTTTGCTGTAAATGATAGAATCTTACAAATGCTAAAGATGCTGAGTTGAACTTTCAAAGATGGGATATGCAGGGATCATTTTACATGTATTCATAACAGCTGAAGCAATTCAGCTGCATCAGTTGTTCTCCTCGAAAGAAAGGAAGGTTTCTTCCTTGCATGCTGACCCTCCTTTGTATGCCTATACAGGTGACAAACTGAAAAGTAGGATTTAGTTTATTAGGTTAAGCTACTTTTCAAAACTGTCCTGGGAACTGGTGCTGCCGTGCCTTGTTCTGAGATTTCCAAATAATAAATACCCTAACTTGGTTCTTTGCAACTTGGTTCTGTTAAAGGGAATATGTTGTAATCACTTCTGTCATCTGCCTACATTTATTCCTTGTTAAGCCATGGTAAAGATTTCCAGTTAATAATTTTGCCTCTAAATATCATGATAAAATTTCTGCTATATATTCCTTCTCTTGTTATCATTGCTTTTAATTACAATCTTGCTTCTTTTTCACTTTTAGTAGGTACTAAAAAGCTATTTTCCGGTGCTTATTTGATGTATTTTAACATAAAGGGAAAAAGCCTTTTTTAATGTATGATGCTAATGTAATTTATAATGTAATGCAATGTATTGATAAAATATTATTTCATTTACTCTGAAGCAAGCAATAGTAGATCAAATTTTCTTTTAGATTGCATGATATTCAATTCACATTAACAAAAATAATCCTAAATGTTAGTGGTATATTTTTATGATAATTTATTTAACATTACAGCCTGACTTTAGTCATAGCTTTACTTTAGCCTATTGCATTACCTTGGCGCTTTTCCTTTGCCCAAACATCTGTTGTTTCATATTCTATGTTTGTTTTTAAAATAACAGAACACTTGCTATAATAATCTCTTTGGTTTTGTCATGAACCATATTCCTCACAAAGTTCAACTTCACTGAGTTATTTTTTTGTCTCAATGGAAATGTGAGAACCATTTTTGAAGTTTATCTCCCTGAAGCTGCTTAACTTTATTTTTCAGAAGTGGTTAGGAACCAGAAAGGGTCTAGAAAAAACACTGCAGTTTAGAAGCATGTGAAGAGTTACATAATTTTTTATTTCTCATTTTGTCTAAGCTCAGGTGCCAGAGGTTACTGGTGATTACTGCTGATTTAGGCTGCAGGCTCAGGGTAGTTTTCTCCAGGCTGACCTGGGAAAGGCTTTTCCTCTCAGTCTCATCTTGGATTAGCAGGAGAGAAGAGTTGCGGTGTCAAAATGTTTGCTGTGAAAAAGTTGTAAGTTTTATTTATTTAATTATATTTAGTGGTGATGGCAGCTTGTGTTATTCCTGGGAGGCAAGGGGAAAAGGAAGTCAATGTTGGAGAGGAATCTTGAAAGAAAAAATAAGAAAAATCTTATTTATCTCACAAAAAAAATACCATAGGTAAGAAGAAACGTAGATCTAGGCTATGCTTGGCAGGTATGTTCTGGAGGAGAGTGACTTTCTGTTTGGTGTGTGTAGTGCTCATGTGTTGGCAATACAGTAAAGGGTTGGACTGTAGAGTTGTCTGGGAAAGAGAAATCCTAGCTTTTGCAGGTGCCTCATTCTGGCTTAGAAGGCCTTAATATACCTTTGGGTTTGTGAAATCAACTTGTTTTGATCCAAAGTTTGCTTTCAGTCAAAATCATTAGGGGTAGAGGATGCAAACTGTGAAGGACTATCCCCATACTAGGTGCTACTTGTTTTAGTACAGAGCAATTTCTTTGTTCCCATATAAGCTGTGTCACTGTTTACTAGAATGTGGTACCATAATTATATAATTAGTGAAGGTTTGACTTGTTTGTCCTAGAGCCAAATAATTTTACATAGTAGAAGTATTGCTCTACCCTCCTTTGCTTTACTGAATATTGAATGTTCATTCACTAATGGAACAGTGCATGTGATCTTGAAAAAGTATTAAAGCCTTCTTTAATTTTTTTTTTTTATTTTCACTTGGAAAATTTAGAAACAATGAAGTAAGAGGTAAAGTTGCGGCTAAAGAAAATCTGTTCATACTGAAAACTCTACAGCAGAAAATCATCATTCTTTTGTTTTCTTTTTTCTCTCTTCTAAAATTTAAATCATATGCTTCATTGCGAGTTTTGCTTCTTGGTAAATCTTTAGATAAACCCTTACCAATGGTAAAAACCAAAGATGAAGAATACCCTTCATAATCTGTCAATCTCTGAAACCACTGAGTAGTCTGCTTGTTAGATTAGACCTTTTTAAACCGTAAAATATATAACTTGTCACTTGGTTCATCTAGCCAAAAACACTGCAACGCTACTCCTCAAGATGTAATCACGGTTCTCTTAAGCCTTCTGATATAAATAGATTTCCTTTTATGTCTTTTAAGAGACATTAAAAAAATGGAATTATCATATTCATGGGGAAGTAATGTGATCTTAAAAAGCACAGGTTGTTTTCTAACTTCTCTGTTTCTCTGAGCCGTGGTGATCTGGCAGAATTTAAGTAGCTGATAAGTAAAGGCACCTGCTACAAATTCCCTCCATAAAGTTTCTTTCTTTTTTTTGTCCCCCAAGCTACTCTTTGGTTCTCTGCCAGGGAGCTTTCTCAGTCAGTCTGGTTTTGTTCAGTTGAGATCAGACATGTTTATTTCATGGGTTTTCCAGGTTGAGGTGATGTGACTTACAGATGGTTCACTGAAAACAGAGTCAGACCCCAGTCATTAATACTGTCTGAGGGGAAAGCACGTTGTAGCCCAAGAATTTGGATGGAAGTTGAAAGTAATTTCAGACATCCATCATGATTTTGTGATTTTCAGTTCTGCAAAGTAATCTGAGGGTTCTGTAGTGAGTATATACTGTTCTTGGAGATGTCATGTCATTTTGCGAGTGAGAATGGCTATGGTTTGGTGGTTTTTTACTTTGAGCACATGTTTGTTTTGGGTTTTTTGTTTGTTTGTTTTTCTAGACTGCCTGAGGACTAGATCTGGGCACATGATGAAAGACTGGAGAATTGGGATTTGTTATCAATTTAGGGCATTAAATATTAACTAGTGTTGGTGTCTTACATTACAGAAAGAAATCAGTAATCAATATCTGGTTGTTAAGAACAATAATGAAGTTTTTAACAGTAGGGAATGTTTTTAAAGAACGTGTTGGACTTAATTACTATGCTTTTTTAATAGTGTGGGAAGGGTACTATACTCAAAATAGCTCATGAGATAGCTTTGAGTTGTTTTAATTTAGAGAATTAAAAAAAATTAACAGAAAAGTAGTCTGGCAACAGAGAGGAAAAAAAAGTGAATTCTTTTGAATTTTATTTTTTTTTTTGTCCTGGTTAAAGTATACAAAACTGCTAGGAAAATATAGTAGTGTTTGTGTATATATCTGTATATCTATATCTACACACTTACTTGTATATGTATGTATCATAATGAATTTTACTCAGGTTGTCAGGATGGGTGATACTTCTGCCGCTTATTAGAATGACCAATAAAAGTAACACCCAAGATAAACCACAGGACTTATTTAGAAGCTTTCGAGAACTTTTTCAAATTATAGTTCTTGGCCAAATGCTGCATATGTAGGCTTTGGCATGGAATGTTCTTACCAATTTTCATGCCCTATAAATAATGGCAGCAGCATGTAAGAACCAACCAGTCACACATTTTTTTTTAAGCTTCTAAAAGAATTTCAAAAGCATGAACTGAACTGTCACAACAGTAGTAGATGTTCTTATAGGACTGAAATTTGCAATAATTTTCCCTTTGTACTATTACAGCATTGGACATTGTAGATCTTAGTGGGCTCAATGAGTGAAAATGGAACATCATGAAAACTAAATTCCAGAGCTGTCAAATCAAGACATGGAAATAATATTAACTCTTGTATCATTCTACATTATAAAACTCTCTTGTGTAACACTGAACAGGGCAACAACTTTCATGATGGCTAAATGAAATCATGCCATGGTTCCTGACCACAAAAAACAGTTAATGCAAACAACCTCAGCAGAGAGAGAGACGACAGTTTGCAGAGAACTAGAGCACTTCATTTAAGATTTACTAGTTCTTATATCAGTGATGACCAAGGTTTCCATGAAAACTATGTGGGGGGGCTTTGAAACTGAGTTAAGCTTGACTGGTCTAAGTGTTAAGCATTTTAGCCTTCTGTTTTGTTAGGAATTATGTAGCCTAATCAAATAAAAAAAAAAAAAGAAATTTAAGCATGTTTCTGAGTACTGGTTTCATTGATCTGAATCCCAGTAATTTCTGTGAGAATTGAGAGTAGATTTATTGCTGTGGGCCTTTCAGTTTGAGTTTTTAGGCCCAGGCTAGACTTCCAAATGGATATGCTTGTGGCCCACTCCAAGAAAATGAAAAATTCCTGTTGCTCCTAGAGATGTTGTAAGAAGCCCCTAGATTTTGATCAAAATACAGAGGTAAACAAGATAAAAAAACTGACTGACTACAAGGGGAAATAATAACCTTCAGCTGAATACTCAGAGAAGCTTAAGTATCTTGGCCAGTAAGGCTCTTGACATTCTTATTATTCTGTTTATCAGCTTTAAATCTGTGTCATCAAAATCGTGCATATCACTTGCAAATGGATATATTTTTCAGGCAGGGTTCTTTAAAGATAAATGACTTTGGATTTCACGCTTGCAAACAATCACCAAACAAGATTGCAGTTGCCATAAAAATTTATCTGAAGGGTTAATATGGTAGAAAAAGTAACATAAGTTTGGATTAAAGGAACATGATGAAAACTATTTGTCATATACAGTTTTAAAGGATAGATACAAACAAAGCCTATAGAACAATCATATATAAACATAATCATATATAAGCATACATTTCCCTTTGGACCATCTATAGGCCAATATAGGCCTGGAAAAATTCCATTTGCTAGACATGAAAAAAAAGAGGTTTTTTAGTGTTAGGTGAGGTATACCCACAGTCTGGGGAGGGTCTCATAGGAGGGTAAGCAAAAGTTGCTGAAAGTAGACCAAGAATTGTGTTACACTGCTTTAGTCATTGGCCTGTCTTATTTGAAATGCTTTAGTTTCCACAGAGCCTATAAATTCTTTCTTGAAGGTTCCATAAAATTATGTAGCCCTATAAACATCTGAGCTGCAAATCAAACTTTGTTCAGAAGTTTGGGTCTGTGACAGAAAGAAAATAATTAAAATGATTGCTTGAGAAGAAAGGGCAGACTGAATATTTTGCAAAACCCTAGATACTTTCATTACTGGTATTAAGGGATGAAGGTCCCCTTTTGGTAAGTATACCTTGCCTTCTCCAGCAAATGTGATTGACAATGAAAATTCTAAGGGAATGAGTCTGGGGGAAAAGAAAACACACACACACACAAAAACAACCCCACAAAAAAAAACAGAAAGGAAGGCAGCAAAGTACATATGAAATGCAACTGAATTCCCTTGTAGATATTAAATGACAGTGGAGGAAGTAGGATTCTTGTTACAGCTGAAATTTTTTGCCTGGAAAAGGCTGGCAAAAGCTATTCTGCTGTTCCTCCCAGAGCTCTGATTGCTATCACTCTGTTCTCCTTACAGAGTCTAATGCTGCATTTCACATAACTTGGTCTGAGATGTATAGTCTTTTGGAGAAAATAGTTAAAATTACTTCTGCCATGGTATATGTGGGTTTACTAGTTCATTCGAAATTTGGGACAGTAATGTTGCTACCGTGTGTAGACTTTTCTAAGTGACCTTATAAAATAAGAGGTTGGAGCTATTATTACACTAATGATAGCACATAAAAGAGAGAGAAGCACAAAGTAGTATAATTAGAGATCAAGATGCTTTCTAAATGGGGAGGTTAAGAGACCTAAAGTGATTTAAGGTGAAAATCCTTGCCATGGGAAATATTCTCCTTACTGTTGCAGTGGAGAAACATCCCTTTCAGTTCTTCTTAGCTCTTCAGTAAAGAACATAAACTCCATCACCCAGTACACTTAGATCACCTTTTATAAAGTAAACAAAGCCAAAATACTCTGAAAGGAAAATGGAAATTACTGGCAGATCCTTTTGTAGAGCTTCCAGTACTGAAGCCAGTAGCTGCATTTGCTCCAACTCTCTTATTCCAAGTTGTTGCCCTTGCCCTTCTCTTCTCCACTCTCTGCAAAGACATGATTAAGTGCTGGAAAGAAACTCTGTGTTTCAGACATCTGTGAGATGATCAGAAAGAAGTGATCTATGATTTAATCCAAGTGGCTCCCTGGCTAATGCAGAGACCTCAAAGTCTATGTAGAATAACAAAAAAAGGCAACTGCAGGCTTTAAAATGATTTGGTGCTTTTGCAAACATTGCAATTTGAATACTGCTTTCTCTGTGTCTCGAATGTTCCATGTAGGACAATGTCTTGAATACCTCAAGGCATAGCCTCAAGTGTAGTGTATTCATGCTCGTATCTGAACTAAGTATCAGTTAGAAGACACATATCTCTGAAATCTGTGACCTTTCATCCAGTACAGAAGGAAAAAAGTTAGATTTTTTTTTTTTTCCCCATGTGCACTGCTTTAGTGAATTGTACCACATCCAGGAGCTTGGAGAAACTGAAGAGATTTGCTTCATATGACAAGTTACTTTGTTCCTTCCATTGTTAATAAAAGTTATCCCAGCAGTATTTCTGTAAAAATCTGTACATCTCTGTGTTCTGTGTATCACCATTTTAGAATGTCATACAGAAGTGCCTCTGTGTGAATAACAAGCTAGGCTGGTAGTAAGAGTATGTCAATGCTGGGCATGGTGGCTATGGTAATAAACATTAATTTCACCCTGAGCATGCTAGATAAAGGTGGTTTTTTTTTCTCTTTTTTTTCTTTACTTGTGTCCTGACTGAAAATAGGAGGAAAAACATGATGTTTACCAGCAACTTCAACAGAAAAGAACTATTTGAAGGATGTGAAAGAAATTCACTTTGCACATAAAAATACTTAAGTAAATATTTTGGCATGAAGTTTAAAATTGGAACATTGCTTCATCTCCAAACACGTCTTCTCCTCACTTCTTCCTCCTCACTGCTTTCTGAACTTGCTTGTCTTCAGCTGACCTAAATTATGACAGTATTCCATACAGGCCATAGTCAGGTCTGGTGCCACAGGCTGAACTCCTTCAGTAAAACAGTGCCTGCCATCTATTGTTCTCTGTAATATTCAGTTCAACACCTTGTCAGAAAGTAGGACAGTGGGTTTTTTTTAAGTCCTAATAAATCTAATATGCCATTTATATTTTTTATTTTTCTGTGGGTTGCTTTGTCTCAGAGTAGATCAGATCTAGCCTTCCCAAGCACACCACCACCTAGCAACTGAAATGATTTTAAAAAAAAGAAATAAGGTTACATTCTCAGTGTAAGTATCTCTTGATGAAACTTCAGAAAAATGTACATGATCCATAAGTACAATATAAAGTCTATTTCCAACTAGAAATGTCAGTCATTGCATGTGTGAGGTGGGAGAGGAAATGGCATTGAGTGCTTTTTGATCACCATTTCCCTGAAATTTTTCATATGCAACATCCCTAGAGAACATTTTGCTCAGAGGAATAAGTATTCAGTGACTTCCTTAAGGAAAAAAAATTGCCAATTTTTCTGTCTTTGAGTAGTTATATTGGTGTATATATGCCTTTTTTTTTTCCTCCTATGCTTTCATACTGCCTCCCAGGGCAGAATTGTAACCAAAATTTTAAAATGTTTTTCCACTGTTGTCAGTAGATGTGATGGCCCAAGTTATTAAACTCCAAAGGAGTTGAATTAATCAGTAGAAACTTTGTCTTTCCTTTGTGTTCATGTCTTTCTCTTTTAAAAAGTGAGTTTTGTGGATCACCTGGGACAAAACTGCTGCTCATTTGAAGCCATTTACATTAATTACAAAAAAGCCTTATTTGTGTAAATATTTTTTTAATTCACAGAAAAATAATTAAATAAAAAAGTAAAGGGGCAGCAGATGCCAGAAGCTATCAATCATGTTTTCTGTAAAAGTCAAGGTGGTGTACCATGATTTTGCCTAGAGAAATAGAATTTTTTCTATGGACAAATATGTCTGTAAATTCACATTAGTATCTGTCATCATCACCTGGTTCCTGCATGTCAGTCAAGGCATTTAGAGTTTTAGGAACATGAGGCGAAGAAGAAATGAGAGCCAACAGTTGCACAGGCTACAAGACTAGAGAAAAGGAAGTCATGATATTACTGAGAAGTAGTCTGCAGATGGAATATTTTGTTTTTATTATTATTTATTTACACCAATTTGGGAGTTTCATTCTGTAAGATGTGGAACTCTATTGCCTGATGAATTTCCAAATACAAAACTTGAGTGAAGTAATGTAGACTGTAGACTCTAGTAAGTGAGAGTATGGTGAAGCATTAGACTTTCCAGAAGCATTGTTCTCAAGCTGCAGCTCTGTGCCAAGTGCACCGTTCTCTGAAATGTGCCGTTGCCACAAACAAGGTCTGGGTTGCTTGAGAGGCTATTCCCGGTGCTGCCCGGGGTGTGTGTCTGTGACGGGCCTGTTGCTGTGGGAATTAATGAAGTTCTAAAGTCAGCAGTAAGATTTCCTTCTGCTTTGATCCCCTGGAGAGGATGAGCAAGTCCTTTTCAAATGCAAATTTCAATGTGTAGCCTTCCTAGAGGGAATAAAGATGGGAAGGAGAATAAATCTGTATTAAGCTTCAGACATTTTCAAATTGCCTGTGTTACTGGTGCCCTTTTTTAACCTTTCTTTTTTGCATTTCTACAGAGCATTACCTTCTGTAAGCTCTGCTATGCTAAATCAGTCTCATGTTTGGGAGTGATTTTTCTTTTCTGTGTGCAGGAAGTTGGTGGTTTTGGTGGGAGTCTACATTCTTCTCTCCCCTATGATGGGGAAGTAAAAAGCTTCCTGCTTCCTCAGAATGATCATGTGCAGTTTTTGAACTTTTCAAATAATGCACGTTGTGGTGGTTTTTTTGTTTGTTGATTGGTTTCTGTGGCTTTTTTTCCCCCCCACAAGCAGATAGGAACCCAGGATATGTCATGGAGGCAGGAATTCTGCCAGTGTCAATTTATAGCTCTCTTCTAACTAAGCTTGGGGAGTTACCATTTTCCTTGTTATCTTCATTTCCTCTGCCTGTGAGATCTCCCAACTTATGGTTTCATCATTGCCTAATACTTGATTGCAGAGAATTAATTTAAGATTTCCTCTTTTAACTTGCAGAAATAATTTGTTCTGCAACGTCACCTGTGCTAAGCTACTAATTACAAAGTACATTATTTCAGCCTCCTGGAATTGGTTATTTCTGAAAAACCCTGAAAAGCACTCAGCACCTTGCCTACAAGGACAGGCAACAAACCTATAATTTGGGAACCAAACTGTGGTCAGTGGATGTCTAATCAAAAGTTGAAACTAAAAACTGACTCTTATTACTTGCAAAAAGATGTTGTCTGCTTGATTACTTTAAAGCTACCTTCTCCCTGAAAGGCTTACAATTTGCTTGTTTTAGGAAGAACTCAATGGCTAGGTCAAGATTCCTGCAGTTGGAGAGAAAGTACTTCAAGTGTTGCTTCTATGTTCCCTTAACCTGGGACTAGCTGTCCAGTGGGTTCCCTTGAGTAAATCAGCCTTTGCTTTTCTGTGTTACTGCCACCAGTAGTAACTAATAGTCCTTGAGATGGAATAGTAAGGTAACAGTAAGAATCATAACAGTAACAGGTAAATGTAGGAGGTGTGATAGCATGGAATGTTACAGAATAAAGCTTTAGTGCAGACACAGTTCTATAACATCTCCCTGAATCACCCAAAACCTCTGTGGCTTGGATCAGTTAAAGGGGGGACAGATATCATCTGTCTTGCAGATGGGACAGTTGTGATGTATCTATTCAAATATATTATCACTAAATCAAAGTACACATTTTCCTTATTCAGATTACTAGAGTAACGAAGGGTATTCAGCAGTCTTAATTTGGGGATAACATTAGGATTTCACTGCTGTAGTTCCATCGACTTCACTGGCATGACTTCTGCTTCTCAAGGGAACTGAAAAAGGAGCTGAACCCACTATTTTCAAAGTTTCTTTTAATTCTAATTGCTAAATAGGTCATGACTTTTGCTTACCATATGTTTCCCATAAAAGCCCTGGCTGCCTTGAGTGCTACATGATAGGATGTCTGGAAGCTGGAGACAAAGTGCATACACTATGGTAGAAAGACTTTCTGAAATATCTTGTATACAGTAGCTGAAGCCGCCAGGTGCTGCTTATGCTACAGTGTCTGCCTGTGGTCATAGTTACAATGTTCCCACTGAAGCATTTTCAAGAAAACTATGTAATGATGAAAAGGCTTCAGTGCATACAGTATGATGTAAAAACAAGTTAAAAAGAAATCTGTGCAACTTCTAAGCAGAGGAAAAAATCTGAAAGGCTGTACAGGACTATGCAAACCTGTGCTTTTGTGGACAGTGGCAGTGAAAGGAGAGCTAAAAGCACATGCTAAAACAAATACACCGGACGATATGAGAAATATCCTGTCCTTCCAGATTTCTCTCCTGTAACAGAAACCAGTATTAATAATGAAAAGAAAACTAATCTCTGTGTTGTGTCAATGTAGAATGGCATGGTCTTTGGCTTGTAGAATGCAACTTAGTGATCATCCAAAGCCCGCAATTTGCTGAGCCATTTTATTAACTTACTGTTTAATTTACATGTGGCAATATCAAAATACCAGGATTTTAATGCTGGGAAGGGTGTGTGGGAGGGGTTGTTTTGAGTTTTGTGTTGCTACATTGCTAATGGTTATAAATTGTCAAGTCTGGAAACTGATCACTTTTGTGTAAAAAAAACACCTTCATGAAAGAAAAAATAAATTTACTAGTTTTTTTCCTTTTTTTCCTTTTTTTTTGACAAACTATGTTTTTTTTTCAACCCTGCTGAATTCAATGCAAAATCTTCCAGTTTCAGTTATCCTAGGACACTATTTAACATTCAGACCATCTCCCAGTCTTTTGGTGTAGGTGATCATGTGACTACCCTGGTTTCCCTTCATGGGGCAGGAAGGCTTGTGCTGCATGCAAAGAGTACATCACTGTAATAGCATAGCTGTATTCAGTGGTATTCCAGAAGGGAGACAGATGACTTGGTAATACTTCCAGGAAGGGAGAAACTTTTGCCGAAACTATTGCTGCAGTGTAGTTGAGCTGTGTACCAGACAGATGAGCTGTGGGATGTTTGATATGTTCTCCCTCAGAAAAAGCTTGGTGCCAAGCTATAAGAGCATGTACGGTGTTTATTACCCAAGGGCTAGAGGATCAGGCTGGTGATCACGCATCAGGACTACCAATTCTGTCTTAAGGAACAGTTTTGTGCAAAGTTCAGAGGCTAAGATGATTGGTAAGTTCTAGGCACACAGACTTTGAGATGAATCCTGCAATTCATTGGTTCTGTAAAGAGACAACTGAGTAGCCATGAATTCTGGGCCTGACCCTATACTGGTTAAAAACTGGAAAGACTTTCTGATTGGGGGGGGGGGGGGGAAGAACCGAAAAGAAAAAAAATTGCCAATGCTTTTGGCTTTAAAATACAGAGAGGTAGAAATCAACATTCTCATTATTAAAAAAAAAATAATTTGAAAACTGTAGAATTAATTTCATATACTTGGGTGATCTTTCTGGTCTTTTGGTCACTTCTGTACAAACTTTTAATAAATTGCTCGTAGTTTGGAAGAAGGGGAAGAGAATAACCCTTGGCATGGAATGGAATAAAGATAACTAGGAGAAGGGTATCCATTTTTCTTCCTGTTTCTCTAGTTACTTTATTAAAATAATTCCTGTGCTAGTTGTGTTACTTGTTTTGGTTGGAGTGGCTGGAAAACCATGACTGTAATACAGTAGTATAAAGAGTAAAGCAAACTTACAGGTGCTATTTCAGAAATTATTGCTGCATGTGCGGCAAGTATCCCTGAGAGAGACAAGTTGAAATTAGAAGCTCTCTCACTGGTGTTAGGCTCACACGAAGGTGAAAGCATTTACCTTATTTTTCTTCTTCAAAGAGTTAGTTAACCTCCTGCCATTGTCAACAAGTGAAAAGAAAATATTTTCTGTCAAATACACATCTTGGTCTGGGGAATGATTTGATTATACCTTTCCCCAAACTAAATTTCTCCTTACTTCTCTGCCTATGGCTCAGACATTTTACCATTTCTGTGTGGAAATGGAGGCCTGTTCACAGTTGTCAAAGCTCTTAAGGCTGTCCCCAACACATTCTCCAATGTCACTGGTAAATGTGACAGATCTGTTGTCTAGAAAGTAATGAAAGAAGGAGACAAGAAGGAAGTAGCATGTCCCTTCCCATCTAAGTGACAGCAAAACCTACTAAGAAAGGTGTTAGTTTTATGGGCTAACACATTTATGCGAAACAACTCTTCACATTGCATACCTATCTCCCTGGTTCTTTTTTCGATAGATACAAATAATCCCCCTTTCTGCAAATTACCACATGGAATTGAGGGGCCACACGAGATACAACAGCATGAGATTTTGTACAGCAATATAGTTAGCCACCTAGAAATGCTGTTCAAGTGTTTTGTAGATGTTATACTTGCCTGAAGATAACTGTAAAGTAAAGCTAAAAAATTACTTTTTTTTTTTTTTTTGATGAGTGTAAAATACTCTATCAGTCTTGATTCTACCTTATGGATTCATGTGCATATGAATGTATATGTTTAATTAAGTAGTTAGGATATATATGTGTTGCATATTATTTATTTGTTTGCCAGAATCAATTCTTCATGGTTGTGTTTATCTTTTAATTTAAGATTGGTTTTCAGAACTTGACATCTATACTGAATAGATCTGTTAGATGGCATTCAAAATCAAGAACACTAACTTGCTGTGCTATGAAAACAGGCTATACTTAAGACAGAAATATTCATGTGTTTCATCCTCTATTTCATTGTCAGTTTAGGCAGCCAGCTACATCAGTTTTATTGCACCAATTTTTAGTAAGTCTAAGGGCCATTGTTAAGCTGTAAATACAGTTCTTTTTAAAAAAAAATCAGTCTGAACTTTGGCTTTTTTTTAAGGAAGAGCTTTTTTTTGTGAGGCCACTCAGAAGCTGAGTGCTCTATTTTTCTCTTTGATAATGAATTTTGGAAAAAGCAGATTGGGTACTGGGAACAAACTGACCTCCTTGTCCTCATCAAACAAGTTCTAAAGGGTTTTTTTGCCTTCGAAGTGTCTTTCTACATAAACAGATGACCTACCTGTTTACCAGACTCATTCCTGGATGTGAAATAAATTTCAGTGACTCAGTGCTTCCTATTAAGTAATATTACCAGTATTTAGAAGAAGGTGGAATTTTCCATGCTCTCTGTGGCAAATAGTTTATTTCCAAGATGTCTGAAAAACTTACTGCAGATGCCTTTTTGATGTTACTCACTTTAAGAGATTGAAGGAATATTTTTGATATCTCAGAACCAGATAATATATGAGTATTTATGCATGAATAGTATTACTCCAATAACCATTTTCCCAACTGTAAAATAATGGAACAGCTACAAACAAATAGTTCTAACACCACAACAGGTTACATATTCAAGATCCCAAGTATCCTTTTCCTGTTAATTGGTGCAGTATGTGGTAACACATTGTGGTCTCTAGTTGCTACCCTATGTCCCATCCTTATATCATATTTGAGGCTTTTTCTCTGCTCATAGAATGAGTAAAAAGCTTAAAAACAGCACTATTTCAAGTATATCTTTTCTTCTGTGGCAGTGTTCAGTTCATTAGTTCTACCAAAATATGGTAAAGAAGTAATTTATATTGTTTAGTTGGTTAACAAACACATTTGGGAGACAAGAAGTGTGTTGAAGACCATCCTTAGTTCCTGAGGATATATATCTAAAGGATGTAATAGGTCAATATGTGTCGCATAAAGTTGTTCAAGTTCACAAGTCTGAGTGTGAACCATGATTGACTTGTAGAGATGGGTGGGCCTCTGATGCTGACCTGGTAAGCTCTATTCCAGGTTTGGGAATTTTTTTCACCCCTAATCTGTTTGCCCATAAAATGGCATTTTATTTTTAGACTGTGAATTCTTCTGGAATTGTCCTTCTGTAGTGTACTCGTCAAGATCCAAACAAATTACTAATTTGATATCTTGTGTCTTAAATCATGCGTCTCATCTCTGCATGCACTTGCATAAAGTTTGCTTTGTTAAGAATGTTAAGAGTGTCTTACAAAGCATCCACTAAGTTGATATTGCAAGGTCATTCATAGCCTTTCAAGCAGTGACTGGCAGATAATGCTTGTGCCCCCTTCTAGCTCTTAGCAGAACTCTGCCAACTGAAGTGCTCTGTAGTACAAACACAAACCATAATACCTGTGGGTAGTGGGAGAAAGGGGAGATGTCCCAATTATTAATAGCTCTTTTCTAAATTAAAATTCACTTTCTGTGGAAACATACTTAGAATGTACTCATAAGCCTAAGGTTACTGAGTGAAAATTATATGGATGCATAACGTGAGAATAGTTATTGTATCAATATTAGTCTCTCTCTTGCTTTTATCATGTTAAATGCATCAATCACTGCATTTCATATATGGTTCCAACATTGGTAATATCAACCACAATATATGTTCACTAATATTTAATTATTTTTATTGTCAGATATGCAATAGGGAATGTGAACATAATGTGAACAATTTTCTACAGTCACAATGAGGAAGGCTGATGCTATGTGAGAATATTCTGTGGACTATTCCATGGTCTAGTGTTATTTCATTTAGTCGTAACCTTTGATGTTCTACAACACCATTCAGAAATTTTAGGTGTGATCCTGCAGTTATCTGCAAGGGGTGAGTTTGTTTCTTAATAGAGTCCCATATGGTTGTTGTCAAGGCTGTGTCTATATGTGGCCATTTACATGACAGAAACAGATCCAGGCAGATATGAAATCTTGAGCTCACGTGTTACTCATGAGTGCATTTTTGTTTCAAAGACTAAGGAATGAGTAAGATACTATTCTGCCCCTGCGTGTCTGCCCAATTACTGCAGTATCTTTCATCAACTTGAAAAAGAGGTCAAGAGCTCAGTAGGCAAGAAGACTGAACTTTAAGATGTATTTTCCAGGAGAAGGGATAAAGGCAAGCAGGAACATAATATAATATAATTATATATATATATACACACACACACACACACATTATAATAGTACATTATATATATATATAATATATATATATAATCTCTATCAGTGAAGATTCCTCTAGGAGTCTTTCCTAAGATGTATGCTAAACAGTTCGAAGGGAATTGATGTGTACGTGCATGGTTTTATGTGTGTACATATATGAACATCACCGGATATTGGGAGCTATTTCTAACATATTTTTTTTCATTTTGATGAAAATTTTACAGAAATTAATACTGGTTGGCTACTTCCCATGAATGTGGGTTCCATACAGAGGTGGTTCATACCTGGCTGAACGTAATGTCAGGGCAGAAAAAGAAATACTAAATAAGCTCCTTGGTTAAAAGAGCTTATGTGGAAATCAAATCCCTTTATATCAAATCAAGCTACCTGTACTTCAGTTTCTTTTGTGTGAGTTTGAACTTAGCAACCCCTGAGCTGGAAGCCAGTGAAGCTGTATGAGTCTGCCCTAGCTAAGAAATCAGGGCACCCAAGTTTGCATGCATGTTGTGTATCATCTCACAGTACAGTCAGTACCGTGATTGGTTTCAGTGGAAGTTATCAGTGTCCTATTGTAACTGTCCTTCTCTCCTTCAAATTCTTTTCATAGCTCCAATGAAGCATAAAAGACAGATCTCTTACATGATCTGTAGTGTAACTTTGATTGATTTACATGGTTGAGTCATTGATCTGACTTACAGTTACTTGAGGCTTGATATGTGGAGCAATGAACGGAGAATAATTGAACTGAGGGCAGTAGAACTGGTATAAAAATGGATATGGAAGACTAATGAAGCCCAGGAAACCAGAATGGATTGATATCTTGAAAACCATAATTACAAGACTGAACAAATCTCTTGGAAAAGAATTTAACTGAACTATTCATAGTACTTTGACCACAGTCAAAGAAATGTTAATTTTTGTCTTGGTCATGAGTTCATAGTATGGTACTTTTAATGCTAAATATATAGACATATATTTAGCATATACATAGTATATATATATAAAAGTAGCTTTGAATAATGTATTTTGCTATTGTAGCAGAATGTTTAACCCAGACATGAATTAACAATAGATTCTTTCTTCCTTCTCTAAAGATTTTGATTGAATGTCAAGTATATAATCAGTACCAAAACACTCCTTTGATAATTTAAAATCTGAAAAGTAGATTATGAGTGTCAGAAACTTATTTTAGAGAGGGGATGCAGTGTTCTTAACAAATGCCTAAGATGTTACATTTTTTTCTATATGTTTCCTTGCATATAAATAAATTAACCTGATCATCACCATATTTTTAATCTGTAGTTTTTATAGGCATTGTCTGTATTTCAATTAAGGGATTGGTGGGATACAAGAGACTGTTCTCTGGAATGTTCCCAAATTTTATTTTATCACAAAGGACTTAAGTGTAATGTTTCCATATGTGTTGTAGCAGTTTGTATCCTAAATAACCTGAATGACAGTCAGTCATTATCATGATATCATTGCTTCATGACTCATTTCCTACAAGTGAAGCTGTAACCAGGTGGTCATTCATTTAAAAAGAAATACTGTTAACCTCTCAATTCAGTCATGCTGAGAATGCATAAAATTCATTATTCTTGAATCTAACTACATACCTGCTTTGTATTATGTGTTTTTTAATCATGCTGGGTGTGTTTGTGGGGTGATTTTTTTTTGGTTGCTTAAATTAAAAATTCACCAAAACTACAGGTGTTTGAAACCCTTAGTCTCTTTTAGTTAGTTATATATATTACAATTTACTCAGCAGTTTATTTTCTTTTGTTTGAAAGGCCACAATGCCTAATTTTAAAAGTAAAAATTAATTTAATTTTATTTTCCATTGAAGGGTTGCAATTTCTTGTGAGCTGATGCAATCTTTTTGCTCTGTTTCCAGGAAGACAACTTCAATAAATGTCAAATGTAGAATGCCATGACACATAATGACATTGCTGTAGCAAAGCTTGTAGATTTGTCACATATGCCATAGACCTTTGTCACCAAAACTACCTGGGGAAAAAAAATCCACTGTGTTTTTAATTTCTTTTTGCTTTCTTTGCTCCTCAGAGTGGTATCTTCTAGAAATCATACCTAATTCCTCTCTCTAATATATTAAGGTAAATAAAGACTGAAAAGATCAGTGTCATAGCTGTAACAGTGTTGCCCTTGTTAAAAGAGAAAGGCTTTTGCCTGAGAATTGTGAAAGTTCAGTATTGGGTGCTTACTCATTCTGGAAGAGTAATTTTTGATTGATGTGTTTTCGTGTGCGTTTTTGTTTATTTGTTTGCTTGCCTTTTTTTTTTTTGTTTGTTTCTTGAGGGGGTTTTTTTGGTTGCTTTTTGTGGGGTTTTTTTTGGGGGGGTAGTGGTGGTGGTTTTGTTTGGTTTATTTGAGGAGTTTTTGCTGTACTGGTGCACTGAAGGTAGGAATCGTAAATATCAGCATGGTTGCTATATGATGACTGATGTTACTAAAACTAAGTGTGCAAATTTTAGCTAGAGCAATACTAAGCCACGTATTAGTGGTTCCCATGTATGCTTAGTAGCTACATTCAGTAGTTTTCTTGGTGGACATTTTATGGATATAAAGAGTGGTGTATTTTTTAATAGCTTTTTAATTCAGAGTATTTCAGTCTTGTTGGTTGCACTGAATCTTCCATCACATGTATGTTGTCCTCAGCATATTAGAACCTTTTAGAGGCCTTGCTAAAGCATCTCAAGTTGATATTGTTTAGTGTTGTTAGGGAATACACATAATGCAGGTAGCTCTGTGTGGAGCTGTAGTGAGCTACAGGTTGAGCTCTGTGTGTCAGGGACTCCAGGCAAGAGTCTGTGAGCTGCTGACCCTTTGCACAACAAAGGGCACAGGGACCTGCGGCCCAGCCCGGTGACCAGACAGCCAGAGACACATCAGGAGATGATGACTTAGCTGGAACACCCAAGACTATCCCATGCTTAGACTGTGAGGATATAAAAGCCCAGGGTTTCCTTCGTTTGGGTTCACTCCTTGAAGGCACCATCTCAAGCTGGTTTTTTGTTGCTGATGTTACCGGGATTAAGGAATGAGAGGTCTGAGACTTTCAGTGGGAAACCTGAGGTTGAGATGTTAAGAAAACTTTGTCTGTCTGTGAGAGTGGTGTGTGTAAGGAGTGGGACACCTGTTGGGTCGCTGGAGCCATCTGCTGTGAGGGTCCCTGAACCTAAGGTCTCTGGTGATGGGAATGTGACTGCCAGAGTGCTCCTGAATCGTCAGACAGGACAGTTTCCTTAACAGTGTAATGCCCAATTATTTTTAAATGAGTTCTGAAAACTAAAAGTCAATTAAAATTATTACTTCAGGAGTCTTATTTTGAGAAATTAATTTCCCCATAAAAGAAAAATCATCATTAAAAAGATTTTTTTAAAGCAACAGGATTCTTGTCAGATAAGCACACTTTATTACCAAGTCATGAGACTTTCTTACCAGGAAGAAATATATTTTTCCACTTAGAAAGTGAAGGGAGACAATCTTGCAGGCATTACTATCCTTTTTCTGAGACTATCCATGGTGGACGAAGCCCTGTCTCTCCATAGTAACACAGAACCTTCCTTGGGTTTGCAAAGATCTGACAATTTCTTGTATTTTCTTTCCCTTTTACGGCCATCATATTTGCTTTAATAAAAGGTCAAAGCACCACGTTAAAGAACGTTTTTTTAGAACTATTGTGGCAGCCTGTTACTGTATTGTACTGGTTGGGGTTTTGTTTTCAAAATGCTGATACGTTGATGACTAAAATATAACAAATCTTAAGTAGAAGTTCATAATGGCCATTTCTGACATTTAATGGGTGACACTGATCTTTATGAACAAATTAATTAGTAGGTAAGTATCTTGCTTCAGTTTCATGTCCTGACAATGAAAAAAGCTTCATTTGCATTGAAACATATTATTAAGTGACTATCACTTCTTTTTAGGGGTTGCCAAAACATTTCTAAACACTTTCTAAATGTACTTGGAAACTTCTAGTGAAAATTTGTAGCAAGACTGAAACAAGAATTTTTTTAAATTAATGCAACCTTGATGTACTAGTGTTCACATCTTGGAGAAAATGTATCAGAATTCTGGATTGTTTTCTACAGAGAAAAGTAGATTTGAGGTTTCACAGATCCAACTTTGAGCAGGCCCATGTATGAGTGATCATATTAATTCAACCTTATCAGGATGATTGGTATGCACAAGCTTACCTAAGGTAAGAACATGATCTTATTTCATCAGGAAGAGTGTTAGTGGAGGTAGCTGATTTTATTCACTAAGAACCAGTTTTTCCATTTCTAACCATGTCCAAAACCATGAGTTCCTTCTATTTCTGTGTATTCAATGTGTTATTCCCTTTCAGGAATCTTGTGTCTTCTCAAAATTACATTAAAGTCTAGCATCAGTCACTTGGAACAAATCTCAGTGATTTCTGTCTGGTAGAAGCAGCACAAACATGGATTGCATTTTCTCTGACCTACTGTGTATTCTGAAGTTATATATAAATAACTTAAGGGTCAGTTTGATCACTCAAGGAAAACTCACATGAAAGGACCTTGAATAACTGCAGTTATTATCACCATTTAGATATCACCAGCTGCCTCAAAAGGGTTGCAGAGACATTCATCTAGTGCTGCTATATATGAATCTCAGTGCCTTCGGTGTGGCCTGCTAATAGCCAAGCGACAAACAGTTTAAGTAATGCCCTTGCATCCTGGCTTTCACAGTGTGCTCATACTTCAGGAGAGGTGAAGGTTACAGTGGGCAGGACAACCAATCCTTTAATGGTTAAGAGGGAAAAGAGGAGTTTGACCTCCTGCAGATCACCTTGTTAGAATATTTGGCAATGTTTTATGACATCAGTATCCCAAACACTGATGTTTGTGACACTCTGGGGACAGGCTATAGAAAAGCAAAAATGTAAGTGTTTTGGTTTATGTGTATCAATACTACCACCTTACTCAGTGCCAAGCTGGTGGTCAGTCTCCGGAGTTCACAGTACATCTGTATAAGGATTTGTTTTGTTGGTTTTGTTTGATTGGTTGTTTTTTTGTGGTTTACATCTATAAGTATCTCAAGACTTCTACTTTAATTTTAAAGGCAGCTGTAGTACTTTTCTAATGGCTGAGTAGTCTGTCCTGTCCACCAAAGAACTGGATGTGGCAATATGGAATACTGTATTACTTAGGGCTATAGCTACAAAATGCACCTAATGCCCACCTTTGGGAAACAAGCCTTTGGTTTCAGCAGGGCTTTCAAAAAATCGGAGTTGGGACTTTGTTATCCATCTTTTTTGCAGATTTTAAAACAGGGCAAGACACTTTCCCCTGCAACCTCCCTGAAGCTCTTGATTTTTTTTTTTTCTGCTCAGTAGTACCGTGTGTAGTCCTGCTGAATGACTCAGGTCCCAAATGCCAATCAGGAACTAAACTGATATGCTGTATCCATCCTGACAATGGACCTTTCATGTTTCACAAAGGAATATGGGAGATGTTATGCACTGGCATAGCAAAGTTCACTGACAGCCGAACTTACATTGTGGATTGCCGTTTGGACAGTCCTTATTCCCATGCTTAATTTCTCCTGTCTTTCTTTTCTCATTGGTCCTCAGGATTTATGCCAGCAATAACAGCCAAAAGATTTTATCCCCACTAACTGGTTCAGATTATACATTGTATTTGCAGTTGAGTATCCCATGATGGCAGTTTTCCTCTCCCTTGTTGCATTGCTTGCCTATCTGCAAATGTCCCACCTTCTTCTACTGTGAAAAAATGAGTATAGTGTAAGGCTGGTTTTCCTGACCTTTTTACTCATGACTTTACATGATCTTTTCCTGTAGAGTCACCATGGTAATACTGGTCTTTTTAAAAGTGACAGACACATTTACTAATAGTTGCTATTTATACAGTCATTTGAGCTGCTAGTGAAGGGGAAACAAGTACATTCACTAAATAAAACCTTATTTGCGCAATCCAGATGCTCAATAGAACACAATTTCCTACAAAACTAACATTCCTTGACTTTTGTAATTTTCCATTTGACTTATCCTACTAATTTGTTAAACGCCTGTTTCTTCTAGTTTTATATGCTTGTTCCAGAGCAGTTCAAGTGACTGTAAGAAGAGTTTGATCTGTCTCTGCCACACAGGAGGCAGTCTCTTTCCCCTTTTCTTTTATAATTGGATTTGTAAATCTGTAGAACTTTAAAAAACTTGCTTGAAGTGCAGTGACAACTTTGTGCTTACCCAGTAGTAAAATTTTTAACTATTAATTATTCTAATTGTAAGCTTTTTAAAAAAAGAAAATAATGACTTGAGTTCTGTTCATCAAACAAAAGATATGCTATTCATTTCTAGTTCACTTATAGGAATAAGTGATACTGGAAAATGATGTAGAACAAGAATGTATAACGAAGAATTAATATTCTTGTTACCCCACAAATGAATGTGAGGATTTCAAATTATGTAAGGTATCATGCAAGAGGGATTTTAATTCCTGATATATATTTACTTTCAGGGTCAGTGTTGGAAAACTTAGATGTCTTTTGCCCTTGGACTTCTTACAGATATGCGTAATATATCTCTGCAATGTTTCAGAAGCTATATATGGCAGACACATCCATGTGGAATAAGTGTGGGCTTTCTGCTGCAGATTTAATACAACAAATTATTCTGAATTATCCTGTAAGGTATCAAAATACATTGATCTTGTGCCTCTGTAACAATACATTTTTGTATTTTGGCATGGAACAATAATTAAAAGCAAAATTGTCCTGAAAAGAAACAGCCAGAGGGAATTCTTTAAAACAAAGTACACGAATAAATGTATGAGCCAGAGTCACAGTGAATGCCAAGACCAACTATTACTGTTTCTGTCAAGTTTGGGAATGCAAACATTGTGCCAAAAATGGAAGAAGCCTTAACAAAGAAGTGAGAAATTTCACTGCTGTCAGAAATACACAGGAGTTAATTTAGATAGTTTGCAAAATCTCACCAGTTTAATTCACGGTGGAAATTTAAAAAGTGCGAGGATTGTGACTGTTCAAACTATTGGAGAAAAATGATCTCCCGAAAAGAAGGCTTTTGCTAAAGGTGATATAATGAGGAAGAAATTGAACATCAGCAGAGATTTTACCTTCAGTGTTTGCTATGAAGTGACTGCTTATGGTTAATTTCTGAGATAGCTAGGAGTTAAGAATGATCTCAGAAGACAGAAGGGATGTGACTGCTATGGGCTGGTTTTGCATTTGTCTGCCTTTGGTAGGCTTGGGGATGGTGATTACCTCTGCTTCTCCACTTTTATACCTTCACTTCTGGAACCTAGCAGACTACCTTAGGATTTGAGGAGGAGGGCAGGATGGTTGTGCATGGGTATGTTTGATTTTTCTCCTGACATTTGAAATTCACATAGGAGGAAGGCAGGGAAGATGGAAAGGTAGAACTTAAAATACATGCAAGTTGCATTTCTGTCACATGGAACAAATTTTATTCCATAGCACATTTTGTGTTAATACGTGGAAGGAACCGCCATACCAAAATACTATTATTGAGGTTGTCCTTGATTCTTTATGGGAGTGCTCCACCTTCTCAAATCAAGTTGTTAGTCCACAATTGAACCTCTTTTAACCCTAATACAGTATATATGTGGAGTTGTGTAAAGATGGTAGCACATGTGTAATGGTAGTTGGTGTGGGTGTAAATACAATAGTCTTAAATGCCATGCTGTGCTGTTGGGCTTTCAGTACCTTATATCTGGTTTACACCGATATTATAAACTATTGTTTTCCCATACCTGATTGTAGTACAAAATGTAGTAGTACCTTGGCAATTAGTGTTTATACTTCCCCGCAAATAATGGGTCTCTATTCTTCAGCGAACAAAAAGGATGTGAACATAAAAAACGAAAAACCTTTCAACTGTTGCAAAACATAACTGCATTCACTAAAGAATAAGATGAAAGTAGGTGCTTGGACTAGTCTCTCTCTGCAGGTTGCTCAGTCTCAGCCTTGCTTGTGGAACACAGAGCTTTAAATCCCAGCTCAGTTCTGGCAACTGGCTGTGTTTTAACCCTCCACCTGCCTTCCCAGTGCTATCTTTGGTCTGGTTCCATAGTATCTCAAGGATTAGCTGTGTGCATACTCCAACAGCTTTACATGTCTCTTGGCGATATCCGGCTTTAAACTTAATACAATAGGTGGTCATTCTTCCCATTGCTATGCTTCTCATTTGTTTAGTTTTTATGCAGTCACTGGATCTGCCACAAGCTTTAGATTCTTGCATGCTTGGTTGGCCAGCAAGAGCACATGTATAACTTGCTGATAAGTGACACATTTTTCTCATTGTTTCCAGACTGGTGTAGTTTGTTACTCATGCCTTGTGTGTGCCCTTGGGTGTTCAGTGGTAATCTCTTTCAGATGTCATATGCTGATGTTCCTTAATAAACCATTGCTTCAAAGTACTGAATAATTTCATTATGCTTATATAAACAATTATCGTTCTTGTTGTAATGCTTATCTTTCTTTAGCAGAGATGTTGAGACACAGTTGAGATGGGAAAGCAGTAAACCAGTTTTCAGGTCTCAGAGGTGTAATGGCTAAGTATGTAACCACCACCTCCATTAAACTTGTGCTGAGTGAGAGTAATGGTAAAAGAGTCATCTAAGCAGGCACAGATTTGACATTGCCTTAAAAATTTCCATTGTGCAAGGGTGTCTGTGAAGCTTTATTTACTTGACTTTGCACTTGCTGGAGAAAAAACAGGTATTTCTGCAAAGGGAAAAAGCAGAGTTGTCTTCTGTGATACCCGTGGGTACTATAAAGAGGCATAGGGCATCACCAGGAATGTTGGCCCTGATCTAAGAAATAAAAATTGATTAGTAATAAATATTCTGTTTCTATTTCACTTTCCAGAAGTCTTAAGAATGTAAAACCAAAAAAAAACCCAACTGTGCTGAAATGTTCTTGCCTTTTTTTCCATTAAAACAGCGTGTTTATATTCTTCAGAAAATATTATAAAATAACTTTTGAGTAGGCTCTTACTTAAGAAAAACTCTGCTCTGACTTATATGGTAGTTAATCAGAATGAAATATTTGTCAAGAAACTCTTAACTCTCACTTATTTTTCAGTCGCCAATTGTTTTTCTAGAGCGTGATTCCTTGCTTGAAACTTGGTGACTTGTTGAAACACTATTACTGTTTTACTTTGTTCAAAATTATTTTAAGCCCAACAACGTCTCTCTCTAATTTAGATTTCTTCGTCCTATAATTTAAAATTGAATAAATGCATTTTAGTCCTCTAACTTTTAAGAATAGGTAAACTAATCTTCCTTGCCTTGGATAGCAGCTTATAATTTAATCCTGAACTTGCACAGTCATACTTTGGAAATGCCACTCCCCTACTGCTAGCTGTTTCTAGAATTAAAGAAGAAATTTCGTTCTGAGAATTCTGAAACCATTAGCCATTAGTCTCATGCAACTTTATAAAAAAAGAAAAATCAAGTGGTGCATAATTAACCAAAACACTATGTGTTACTCAAACTTTGCATGCATTTCATTTTGAAATTCGCACAGGGTTTCCCTGTGTTTTGCAGATTCGTATTGAGAATTTCCAGCTGATGCCTGGCTGTAAAACAGTGATGGCTCCTGGCCCTGAGGACAGGTAGGAGGCTGGAGGGCAAGGATCACGCTGTGCTGTTCGCTTTGGTGACCACCGGGTGTCATTCTAAGAGCAGGCTTTGGCCAGCCCGGGAGCACTACTGTGGCAGCAGTGCTGGAGGCATCGCACAGTAGCTAGCTTTGCACCAAATCTGCTTCTAAAGCAATGATTATTTACCCTCTGTATCTATTTCTTAAAAAAAAATTAGTCTAAATTATTAATAGTTTTGTTACTTTCCTTTTCCGCTTTCAGAATGTAACAAAAAATACTGAGGGAATTAAAGGCATTTGTGTTAAGATGTTCTGTAAATGCTACACATGCAGCTAGGGAAAATTGTGCATCAACATATCAAATTTGCATGAGCTTAAATACATCCCTTAAAACTCTTAATATATATTTTTAATGATTACTTCATGGGCAGCTATTTTGAACTTGTACATAACTGACATTTTACTATTAAAACCCAGGAAGAATGAGGAGCCAGAATGACTTCTAGACAGAATCAAGTCATCTCTTTCCAGGCTTTTTTTTTCCAAGTCACGTCCAATAGAGAGGAAAGTCCTAGAAAAGGTCCACAGCACCATGTATGCCACTGATATGGGCTTAGATGGGTGTTACACTGAAGAAAGCATGTCGAATTTGGTGTTTAACATATTGCTGGTCTTGTTTTAAATAACTTTTAGGAGGGGTTTATCTGGGAGAATGAACAAGTGGGTGCACGGGATATCTTCAAGAGCAGGAAGAGTAGCATTAAAAAGAGCATATGAAGAAAAGGAGATAAAAGGTTTAATGAAATGGAGTAAGGTCCATGGTACATGAGACAATAAGGACAGATTTTGGTAGGGCAGAGATTTATGGAGCTTTAAAAATGAAAATGTGAAACTTGAACTTAAAGCAGAAAGACATTGGAAGAAAACAGAACTGCAACAGGGGTATTGGTTAGAATATTAGAGAGCACTTTCAATATCCTGAAGTGAGAGAAAAAAGGGATTTTTGTCCTGTATGTATATATTCATCTTCACCTTGGCATATTTGCTTCTTTAAGTGTTAAAATACAATGAAGTTGAAAGCATTGGTGTCAATGCTGATAAATAAATCTGGAGACCTATGTAGAATGCTACTACATTGCTGAGAAATTATTCAAGAAAACTGAGAATGGACTGGTAGTGGAGCTTCAGTAGTGACGTATACCAGAATCTAAGATAGTCCTGGAATTCTGTTCCATGTTGCACGTGATTAAAAAAAAAAATAAATTACACCCCCATATGAAATGTTGGTTCCCATTTATTCCATTTGGTGCTCAACCCTCAAGATGCTTGATGTTTAAATTTTAAATATATTTGTATATAACTATGTAAAAAGGCATATATTTAAGTGATATTTTTCTTAGATGGCACACAGAGACCCGTCAACTCCAGCTTGACCTACAGAATTAAAACCATTGCCCCTTGTGATTATTTTCTATGTAAAATGTCTCTCCTTTTCATAAGTTCCTTTTAGGTATTGGAAGGACACATTGTGGTAATGATTTTAAACTGAAAGACGGCAAGTTTATATTAATGTAGGGAAGAAATTCTTTTCTAACAGGATGGTGAAGTACTGGAACAGATTGCCTAGGAAGTTGTGGATACCCCATTCCCTAGAAGTGTTCCAGGTCAGGTTGGATGGGGCCATGAGCAACATGATCCATGTTGGCATCCATGCCCATGGCCAGGGAATGCTGAGAGCCTGTCAGGGAGCAGATATTTTTGGACTTCCTGATAAGTTGAGAGAAAGTTTTATGATGCGTTTACATTATACAGGGGTTTGTTGGGTGGAGAGGGGGCAGATATATTTGTCTTCTCTGTGAAGACTGATGCTCCTCCTGACATCTTATGGTTGAGATAGTTCTCATAGAATTAGAATTCCAAAATATAACTGGATTGATTCAAAGATTTTTCTGAAGGAG
Source organism: Pachyramphus minor (assembly GCA_013397135.1). Lineage (NCBI taxonomy): Eukaryota > Metazoa > Chordata > Aves > Passeriformes > Tyrannidae > Pachyramphus > Pachyramphus minor. Next base: position 1,302,665 of record VYXB01005258.1, read on the forward strand.
TTGGAGAACTTGTAATTGTCCAACAAGTTGGGAGATAAGTGACATACAAACTTTATTTTGGTTGGATCAGACACAGGAACTATTAGTTTGCATTTTTAGTAGAATCAGATCTTGAAAACTTGCCTCTTTTTGAACCAATAGCTGTTTTAAAGCCTGTCACATCTGCCAGTAAGTTTTCTTGTGAAGCTACTTTCACAAAGAATATTCAGCCAGGCTTTCAAAGAACTGTGGTTCATCTGAGCTGCTTTTACGTTAGAAAATTAGTCCTATTTTAAACCCACATTTCAGATAAAGTTGTTCCCCTATTGTTCTTTGTGCTTTGTACCATGCTATCTGAGCATCTGCTCATATTGTGTTAATTGAGCTGACTACTCTATCACATAGTGCTTTTCCTCCTCTTCCCTCTTGCCTCCCAGATTTGTCTCCAGGAAGAGAATGCTGTATATTACGTTGTGTAAGTATGTTTGAAAGGACTTATATACACATGGTACTGTGCAGGTGTTAGAAATGGCAAAGCCAAAGTAACATGTGAGTTCAGTTTAAAAGAGACATTCCTTGCAGTAGTTGTGGACATGAGGAAATGCTGGTTTTAATTCAGGCTGGAATCTGCTTTCTGGGGACTTTGGCTCTTATGTGTCAGGCTTTTGACAATTTGAAGGAAAAAGTCATTGGACTCAGATCCAGCCAGATGACAGGGTATCTCCTAAAAACTGAAAGTGGCAAGACTTAAGCATATGATTTAGGCAGGAGTGTAATGTCAGTAAACCTGATAAAAAGTAGGTTAAATTGGCCAGGTGTGGCTGATCAGTTTAAAACTCAGTGGTACATACAGCACTGTGGTACCAGCATATCCAGAACCTTTTCTGTGCATGATAACATACTCCTCTGCTTCAACTAGATAATTTTGTTTAAGGTATGAAGTCATTTAAGTATGGCTTTGGCAAAAGCAATATTTTCAGTGATTGTGAATGATGTTGCTGTTGTTATTTTCCAAGTTTTAGCTCTCAATTAAAAATCATTTTGTGGTCATTTCTAATCACAGCTGTAAGGGTTACCACTTCTATTGCCAATAAACTTGCTTACTGGACTAATAGCATCAAGAAAATACAAGTCATATCCATTCAATATTTGCACATTAAGATTGGAGGTGGATTACAGACTTAAAAATAAGTGTTGGTGTTCCTGTTCCTTTCAGGGTTCTTACCATTTTAGTGTGTTCTCCTGGATGCATGCCACTTGTTTGGGAGTGAAAGTGCTAGCATTTGTCAGCTTCCTTTAGCCTGGGGTTATAATAATATGCAGTTCATCCAGAACTATTGGTATGTCTCTCAACCACCTTTCCTTTGCAACAGAGTATGTATTGATTTATACCTGCCTGAGGGAGCTTCTTCCCAAAAACTGTCACTGGCAGCACAAGTCCCACCCGGACTCCTTGCAAGCTGATCCTTGACAGGAAACACTCCTTAGCCCCCGGGTGCTGTTAAGAACTTCAGTTTTCTTCTGATTCATCTCCCATCTTCCTCCTCCCCACCCTAGCTCTATACAGGCGCAACAATAAAACAAAAGGAACTATTTATCAAATGTTTACAATCAGGATTTTAGGTAAAGGATGGAAAATAAAGATATATGTGAAAAACTTTAAAATAGAATTTGGTTCTATAGCTCGCTACTTCTACCCTGGTATCCTACCGTGGCAGGAATTCAACAATTTAAGTTGCTTCTGAATTTTCTTCCAGTGCCTCTTCTTGCCTTAGTGATAAATTTTAGGAAAGAGATGAATCACCATGAAAAAAATGACAGCTAGAAGGAGAAGAGCTGGATACTTCACAGTGATTTCTGCTACCTCAATTGATATGCAGTTTGTTGGGACTGAAGTGAAGCACTTCTTTTGACTGGATGGTTCCTTAAAAACCTCTCATGTTTTAGCCAGTTCAAGGGATTACACAGAGGCTGTTCACTTTGATTTAGTTGTAGTAGTCTCTTTTGTATTAAATATAACCACATAAGTATTCTATGAAGTCTGTGATTTCTGAGCAAATACTAAATTTGTCTTGTGAGTGCATATGATCTTATTGACACAGATAACTGATGCAATCACATATTTTTTGGCTTAGAACTATCTAGGAGATCAGGTCTTCTGTTCAAGTGTGTTTCCAGTGTGTCTTCTTAATCCTGTATGGGACAAAAAGGTTTTGTTTTTATTTTTGTGTCTTATAACGAGGTATGCTAAAGAGTTTGGGGATTTGCAACAGATCTAATTATGCTATTGTATTCTTAGTGAGACAGAAAAGTGGTATGCTGGTTACAGCTAGTAATTACTGGAAGACATAGAAGATATATTTGGTAAAAAGATCTATGGTAACTGCTTAAAATATTGCAGCTGCTGAAGAGTTCGCTTTAAATGTTAGGTTGAGTATATATTCACACACAGTACAGCTAGTTACAAATCTGACCTAACTAACTGTTTTCTTCCTTATGATGTTAAGCAAATGAAACAGAAAAAGTACTATGACTTTTTTGGGTTTTAGCTTGGATCATGGTTGTTTTGTTTTTTTTTTTCTTATTAAAGGACTGATATTGCTGAAAACAGAAGAACTTCAGGGGTTGATGTTACCTTGAGCTGGGTACTCACAAGCCACCCCTTTGTCCTCTTCTTTCAATGTGGAAGATGTTTAAAAGAGGGGGGAAAAAAAAAATCTTAGTTTTACCAGAAGAGAATATTCTCCACAAATGTCTGCCTATGTAGAGGCACAAAGACAAACATCTGCTGCTTCCACAGTGATATCATCATCCTCTTCTTGGATACTTATGGACCACAAAGACCACAGATTAAGGGAGGGAGTTTAGGCAGGCCCTGTTATGGCTTAATTGCCATGTTTAGGCACTGTTTTTTACTCGGAAACACTGGAAAGTAAGTCTTCTATCTCAAAAAACTTTCTTGTTTTCATTCTGGTAAGATGATTCTAAATTGAGACCCTTCATCTGTGCATGCATGGCCTGATCTCTTCTTAAAAGACAGAAATTTGTGTGGTTTCCGCAGTTGGAGAAAATTCTATTTGTAGCTTTTTACTTTGCATGGGATGGGATGTTCTTGGTAAACCAGTGTGGTGTGATGTTTAGAGTATTAACCATCTCTGACTCTGCTCAAATATATTTGAAAAAGAGAGTGCAACTTGAGGCATGAAAATGTTTGAATCCAAAATTGACTACCTATGCTTATTTAGAAAAATAAGAATAATAAATACCAGAAGATTTGCTTTGTCCTTCTGCCCTTTTTGGGACAGTTAGCCACAAATGAGAAACTGACATAACTCCTAAAGTAAGAGCTAGAACTTGAGAGAAGTTAAAACATAATCATTTCTCCTTCCACTAGTTCAGAAGAAAATATTTAGGTCATGTAACTGAACACTAAAGCATAGAGGTTTATACTGGTTGGGAAAACAGTATTTGGTGAAAGTCTTTGTCTCCGTTTAGGTATAAATTAACTAAAAGTTAGCTAACAAACCTATGCAGCAAAGTTCTGTTCAGATATTATATGAAATGGCTGCATTTAGTAATAATTAATACTGTGTAAATCTTTCCAAGATATGAAAATCTCTCTAGTTTAAATATGGTTTTGTATGCTCTTAGTTTGCTCCAACTCTCTCTAAGGCTTTCACTTCTATCTCCAGCAAACAGCCAGAATCAATATGCACTGTAACAGCATTGGATCTGCACTTCCAACACATAAATTTACTGGTGCTCTGATACGATTATAGCCATAAAAAGGAAGCAGTGTGCAATTCACAGTTGTGCAATTCATGTCTTTTATTTTGACCTGATTCCACTAAGTGCTGTGCAATATTTGTAGAGAGCTACTGAGGGACTGAAAGGGAACAAGTTCAGTGACATGTAGCTCCCAGATTTAATTCTTTGGAGATATTAAGTGGAGATACAGCTCTCCATTGACTTAAGGGTTAATTGTCTAGCAACATAGAAATTATGAGTGGCACTCTTTTTTTTTTTTTTTTCTTTAGATTAGATTCCTAAGTATTTTGTACCACCACCTTTTCTGTGTCTCCACTGAGCTAACTAGTTCATGATCCTTATGAGCATAGACTTTCAGATTAACAGTATCATTGACTGACTTTTCTCCAATATCTGTAAAAACTCCTGTAAGTTCTCTCAGCTTTGACTGTTTTTGCAATACCCAGAAGGTCAGCTATGATACTTTGGAAATGAGACTAGGAACATTTCTTTAAATTGTGTCCTAGCAGTCTACAAAGAGACATCATGTCCTTGTACCAAATGTTTTAATTAGATAAGACTTGATTTCTGAGGCTCTAGTTGCAATTCATAACAGTTTGCGTGCCTAAGGTGTGGAGAGCCTAAATCTGATTCCATAACCAGATGTTTTCTCCACATTGTTTTAGCAGACCGCTGATTTTTAAACTTCAGGTACAAAGGAGTAATGTAATATATATGAGAGTGAGTGTGGAGCATCTACCTTATGTAGAAAGTGATGACATTGAAAACTGTGAACCAAATACACAATAAAATAGGATTGATCAAGATTTCTTTATTGAACCTGGGTTTTTTTATTGAAGTCACCACTGGTATATTAAGAAAGAAATTGGGCCTGTAGGTTTTTGTGTGCACTGCCATTTTGGAAAGCTCTTTGAGATTTGAGGTGGAACCACATGTCTGGTATGGTTTTATTTAGGTTTTGGGGTTTTTTATTGTTTCCTTGCTGTGATCACTTGTGACTGAGACAAAATATGTTCTTCCACATCATTGATTGTTTTACTAAAATAGTTACGTATTGTTTTCTTCCATCTAGTTTGTATCTGCGTATAACATGCTTTTTCTGGTGGAGAAGTAGGTCATATGGCTGCTAAAATTCTAAGTCATTGCTGAGGAAAACCCCAAATGAGTGGTTTGGGAGAATAAGGGTCAAGGAGTGGATAGACTTGAGATTTTTGTTGGGGGAAAGGGTAGATGTGGGGAGGGAACAGAATTATTGCCCTTTCTCTCTAGAAAGCTATTAATTTTTCCAACAGCATGATGCATGCTTTGACTTCCCTATTTATGGGTTTTAGTAATACAGAAAATAAACTCACATAGTTGTTTTTTAAAATACAGAATTAATTTTTGTAACTTCCCAATAAGGTGAAAAACTTATTTTTGTTTCTTTGCCAGGAACTAAATAAATAATTATGCAGATTAAACTTCTGTGAGTATATTGGAATAAAAACCGGTTTGGTTTATATGGAAGCTGAAACATGAATACCCCTAGTCCATGGGGGCTTGATTTTCTTTTTTTTTTTTTTCTGTAGGTAATGTAATTTGTATGAGTGTTTGAAGAAGCCTATGATATGACAATTTCAGATACAGGGAATCTGGAGTTCAGTGACTTAAGGCTCTCAGAGTAAAATACAGCTTTCTGCGGTAGTCTCATTTCAGTGTAGTAACAGAGATGTGGAACAATGAGTTTGTCTATAGTTATTGCAAACATTTACTTGATGGGATGGGTAGCTTGCTCCTGCAGACCATAATATCAGCTGGCAATTGTGGAGAATGATATTGACACTTGTGTAGAAACAGGTAATAACATTTATTACATTTTTGTGCTCATACACCAATACCATAATATGCATAAAAAATTAAAAAGCTAAAACTCTTCTCAGGTCAAGTCCCGCTCTCTGTTAGTTCAGCTGTGTCCTTTTACAAGCCATCTTTAGTGTTTCATTGGTCATCTTCTTAAGAGGCAAACACTGCTCCCTTTGGAGGCAGTTTCATAATCAATAGACTTCATTACAGGCAATGTTTTCCCTCACTTTGTTCATTTTATTAACCCTAGATGACTCCTGCAATCTCTCAGGAATCTAATCCCTAACTCTATTTGGATCACTGCCATCCCCAGCCCCCACCCTTACCCCACATGCTTTGGAGATACCACACAATGCCTCCTAGCAAAAACTTTAAGGAATTAAATTCTTTTTGCACTGTTGAGCAAAGACTGTGCTTAACTATTCATCTGATATACTTGCCAAAAGGTGCTTGTTTTTTTTTTAATTATTTGCTTCCTATTCTCTTTTCCCGCCTGGTCCCACTAGGAACAAAAAACAGAATTAATTTCTTTTCAAATGTTTGGGAAAACATCATGGTACACAGGACCAGGTTTGGAGAATACAATAAACATACAGCTATGAAGGATGTTAGATTTTGAATTGCCTTCCTAGCCAGCACTTAAAAACTCTTTGAGATGAGAGGGATACACAGGCTAAACTGATGCAATATAGTGGAATACTGAATAAACTTTTTCTTTTACATTCTTTATTTTCATAAATTGATGGAATGGATCCTTCTTACAAGGTCAAGATTAACAGGAAGTGATTCAATATTAGTATGAAGTAACAGATTTTGATTTTTTTTTTTCGTCAATAGTGTAGCAATTAGAGCATGATATTCAAGGATTAGCTCAACCCAATATGCCTCTGTATATGAAAGGTCCTTAAAAGGAGAATCCCGATGTAGTTTGACAAAAATATGCTGCCAGAAAGATGCACATTAAGCAATTTACTTTCCAATTAGAATATATTTATTACTTACACGGGCCAAAATATTTGCAGGAACATGTTGAAACTCCTGTTGTTTCCTTAACTTGCCTTAAAATCATATCTCAGTCTAATTTTATTCATGACTTCTGTTCTTTAATAGTATTTCTTTTCAATTCATTTAAACCAGAAGCTAGTATAACTTTTCTGATGGTGGGAAAGACTTTTATGGTAGAATACAGCTAAAATCAGAAGCTGAAATCCTTGAGTGTTCACCAAGATGGAGCAAATTATTGGCCTCTCTTTCTTTTGCAGTTAGAATGTAAATATCTGTAAAAATCCTGTGAGAGGATAATTAAAAAGCTTTCTTTCATTCTACTTGCTTCTGATCAGGACAGAAAACTGCATAAGCTATTTGTGGCCTGGCAAAGAAGGAGAAAAACCAGTAAATGAACATGAAAAATTATTGATGATGTCTGAAATACCACATAGTTACCACAGACCTATCATGACATTTTTCTAGAAGAAGGCAAACAGCTGCCTTATTCCACACTGCCAGACAGAGCCAAACCCTGTAAACACTTCCCCTTGAAAACAGATTTTACAGGTTTTGACATAATTGCAGTAGTAATTTTTGTTTCTCATAACTCTTTAGATTGTTGCAAAAGCAAAATTTAGTACTACAAAGGAATTAAACTCTCCATGCTCACTCCATATCCTGAAGTACTCATATATGTGGACCCGAAGGGATGAGCAGCATAGGATTCTACCTGCACTGTTCAGTGCTGTGAGGTTATGAATATTTATTAGGAAACAACCAAGCTTATCATAATGTACTGCTTTCTCAATGAAAAGATAAAAGTCTATGAGCATAACTATGGCAGTGTAAAAAGGAGGAGAAAACTATGACTACCAAGTTGCTGCTGTATTCCCAATAAACTCCCAATATTTTCTGCTAATTTCAAAGTTTCCCTCTCACTCAGAAATATGGATAAACGTCATCCTGCTCAGCTATTTTCTGATTGTTTCATTTGTCAGGAAAGTGAAAAGGTTAAGACATGCCTTTATTGTGGGATTTCATGCTTAGACCATTATTCCACAAAGTCACTGGTAGCTTTTCCTTCGAAGACCAATCTGCGCTTGAGTGACTGAAACCATAAAGTCACCCAAGATCCTGTAGTAAGCTGTGTGCATTGAACCAGTTCATAAACTTGTATAAAATATGATTCAGTATGCACACTCCCATGAAATACGTGATTAATTGCATGAAAAGCCTTCACCCTGAAATTTGAACACTGCTGTGTGGTGCGGTAAAGAGCATTTTATCTCACTGTGGGCTAGTGATTTATTTAGAACTTAGTGAAACATCTATTTGAGGACAGCAGATGACCATGGCTCATACAGCCATGGGATATTAGCATTTCTAAAGAGGTGGAAGCAGATTGTATCCCAAAAAAAGAATTGAAATTTTTCTGTGAATAAATAGCTGGAATGAATTTTAGGTAGGTATCCTTCTTTCCTAATGGAGCCCCATGGAATATCTTGGGCTTTTGAAATGGAGGAAAAAACCAAAACAAGTGGGGAGGTTGAGAGAATTTCTGTGCACAAACTGTGATTCTGCTTACTGATAGCAAACTTGAAGACAAAGGTCTTGCAAGTAGATAGGACTGAGTTACATGACTGAAAAATGTCATAGCAGCTTTATAGTTCAGTACCACAAAATGAGAGCCTGTGAGATATGATAAGAAAAAACCTTAGCATGATTGTTTTATTTAATACCTTTGGTTTTACCTGCCTTTGTAATACTTTGTTTATGTTTGGGATTGTTAATGAATAGTTTTTTCTTTTCCCAAGACTTTCAAGTAAGGTTTCTTCAGAGTAAGAACAGTACACACGATTCTATTTAACTGGATGAGACAATAAAAAAATTTTTAAAAGCCCAACAACCAAACAACCAGCAATAGATAGTTGAATAATTTTTATAGAGATCTGAGAAAATTCTTGTTGTTATCCAGAAGAGGTTCCTTGGTGAAGCTGGACAGAAAGGTATGGATGTTCATAAATGCGTGTGAACCATTTGTGGTGATCAGAAATATACTTGGCATTAGAAAAATCAATGGGAAGAACAACAAAATGTTTTTCACATCTGAATTGCAAAAACAGGGAAAGATCTTTGAGTTTGGTTCATTTGTTTGTTTTCAGCTTTAGCTAGGCTACTTTTTTTCTAGACTATTCCCTTAAAGCTAATTTCTAAGTTGGAGTTCCAGAAGGGAGAATTATGATTTATTTATTCTTGGCACAGGCATTAGACTGTCATGCAAGCCTTCTAGAGACTGCAGTTGATCACATATCTAAGGCTTATACCACTTCTAAGGCTGCATTTATTATAGTCTAAAGGGAATAAGGCACTCAAATGCAAGCTTATTTTGTAACATATACCTTCTCTAGACCACTCTGACAACTTTTGAATCTCAACTCTGTCTTTGTAGTCCTCCATTATAATTGGATGTTTCATCATTCAAAGTGAGATGATAAATATCATAGTTGTAATGTTACAGCACTTCTAATTGTCCTGCTTATCAGGAGCTTGTTCTATTCCAGCTGAGAGAGGAAGAGGAAAAAAGCAACTTTAAACAGCCATGTTTTCAATCAAGTGATATCAGATTAAATAAATCCTGTTTTGAAGATTATTTAATTGTTCTCATCACTGGTTACACTAGAAATGTGAACAAGTGCTCTGGGAAAGGTGACGAATGAATCCTAAGTAGATAAATTTTAGTTTTGAACTATTTTTTTTTTGTTCCATGTGCCTTATATTAAGCTGATTGTATGTTTCTGTAATTGCACAAAATATTTTTTGTCTAAATTATCTGTAAGTATCAAGTATTTGCACTACCAGGACATTGTTTTAATATTTCTGTGCAGTCTGAATCACTGGTGAAATGTCATTCAAAATATGCATAAAGGAAAAAAGTAGACCTACGTGTAGGGATTTTACACATATATATCTCATCTCTTTGTTTGTTTTTTCCATGTAACTGTATGCATTACCCCTTGCTGCATCACATGGTCTGTGCATACTGTATGTTTTCCCAGGAAAATATCTGAAAATAATTCTGCAATTGTAAGCTGAGATCGTGCTGTCAGCCTGTGCCATGTGGGTATTATATTCCAACTTTCCTTTGACTGCCAGAGTAATTTCTATTGTCACTATGAGCAATGCATTAATTTCTCCTTTTCGATGAATTACCCCACCACTCCCACAGTAATAAGGGGAGCATATGAGTCTGTGCATCCACTAGGAGTTGGGGCCCCAAGATTTATATCAATATAAGACAGAAGAACATATGTTTCCATGAGAGGGCAGAGCAGCAGGAGCTGCTATAATAGTTAAAAATAAGTTAAGTACTCTTAACATTGCTAGCTGCAAGAGGCAAGCCAATAAAAAGCTGAGCCCTGGCTTCGGATACAGAAGACCTGCACCTGACACAGGAATTTCTGCCAACAATTTGGTTTTCCTCTGTAGTCAGGAAGTTCAAGCAGCTGCATTATGATTACCTTGAGCGCACACACTCTAAAGTGGGAGCTACTGTTGGTTCTTTCTTTCAGGTGTGTGTCCAGGTAGGAAAAGTCAGTATTTGGGCTTCTCTGTATCCAAATTATAAATCTGCCACAACTTACCGTACATTTTCTGCTTTTAAAATAAATGCTGAACCCCAGAGCAGAGTACATACTTTGGAAAGTACTTGCATCATAAGATTGGTAGTCCCTAGTGAGTATTTTGTACGCCTTTTCAGTACAGCATCCATGACTTTCCTTTCTTTCTGATTTATAGTGGATTATTTAGTTTTGTTCATTTTATCTAGGTGAGTGGTTGCTGCAGCTGCCAGCCCACTCGGCACTGACAGATATGAATGCAAAGCCCTTGAACTTTATAGATTCAGCTGCATCAAAGGAGTTCTCACTGTGCACAGTTGTGTAATACATGATTTTATATATAATGTATTAAAAAAATTGGAAAGTTCTATCATTCTTTCTTCTCATCATGATTGATTTTTTTCTGGTTTTATCAAAGATTAGCAAAATACAGACCTGGAAAGGATTGTCTACCTTAGAATTTCTCCATAGTCTATAAAACCTACAGAAAATCATAAATTTTCTTTGGTAATCTTTTACTTGATCTGGAGAAAAGTAAAATAACGATAATTTAAATTAAAACAAAAAAGAAGAAAATGGTGGTCTGATGAGAAAGTTTACTATAGATCTTGCTTTGGATTAGCTAAAATAGGTTTCCTGACTGTTCCTAAACAATTTTCTACCAGTGTTCCTTTTTGAGAATTTTTTTGCCTTGTTCCAGATTGGGTATTGCATATTTATATGACTATTTTAAAAAAACACGAAGCTTATTTAGAAATTCTTGCCTTATAAAAACAGTCATAATTGGTTCCATTCTCCCGCAGTTACTTACCAGCTTTTTGGTTTTTCCCTTTTTTTAAACTCTTAGATGGCTAAGCTGCCAAGAATATGCACATTACACATCCTGATTCTGGTTTCTTTGACAGTCAAGCTACACACAACTAATATTTTGGCAAACATTAGGCTGTAAAAATTCTACATGTATCACCCCAGTCTAATTTTTTAAGCTAATTTTACAAATTAAGAGAAATAGGATATGGGGAGTAAAAGACTTTTTATTTTCTAAGACCATTTCATGTATAAAAGCTAGAAGCAACTATCTGGAATTGTGGCCTAGAGATGAATTCATATCTTTTATTTCAGCTTTTGCTAAATTTTTAGTACTTAAGTGCATTAGCATTTATACTAGATTTTGACTTTTATTTCTTCCTATATTGCAGTTTTCTATTTCATGACATGCTTTGGGCATTAGTTGCTTTTTAGGGTAAGAATACTTGTTTATTGTGAGCATTCCTTTCACAATTATGTTCTGTGGTAAAGCTGTTAAAAAAGACAATAACTCATGGTAAACAAGGTTAGGTAAACACATAAGTGTTAAAATCGTTGCATGCCCATTTCTTTGGGGTGGCCCTAAACCTTTCATCAAATTAGGAAAATGACCTTAGAACTATTTTACAAATTAAGAGAAATAGGATATGGGGAGTAAAAGACTTTTTATTTTCTAAGACCATTTCATGTATAAAAGCTAGAAGCAACTATCTGGAGTTGTGGCCTAGAGATGAATTCATCTCTAGATGAATTTGTCATGCTAGAACAGCATGACGTCAACTGAAAAAAAAAATGTTTACAATTTTTTTTTGTATTGAAACAAAGCTGAAAACACAAACAGCTGAGATTTGCATCTTTCCTTGTTATTATACCACCACAGAAAGTAGACCTCAAACTATCAAAACAAGAAGGGTGGGAGTTTTGTATGTTTTTTGTTTGTTTTAAATTTTATTTCTTGAATGGATGAGAATCAGGAGAAGGAAACGGAGTTTCTGGTAGAAGATGATGTAGCTATGTTGACCTGTTACTGGCAAAGACCTAAGGAGCACAGAGATGGTGGCCGTAGTAAATGTTTTCTGCTTTTTAAACAGCCCTAAAACTGGGATTAGCTGGGGAGATACTGCAGCAGAATTGTTTATCTTCACTCATCATCAGAAAAGTTAAAACCCTTACCTAGAGATCTGACCAACAGGGTAGTTAATTTTCTATGAAACCTGGAGAAAGCTTTAGAGACAAGCTGTTCCAAGCAACCCAGCTAAAAAACTGCCCTCATTTCTTGGAGGAAAGGAAGATTATTCCTATGGTGAAAAATTTTTTAATCTTGTAAATTTTGAATTCCCATTTTGTAGAAACGGGGAAGTAAGTAGCTCAAAACTTATGTTCTGATCCTTGTGGGTCCCTTCCAGCTTGGCATATTCTGTGATTCTCTGTAATATAAGCAGTCTGATTTTGCAGCAGTTATGTTCTCTCTATATAGATGGTTTTGTATAAAATGACTGTGGGAGTCTACAGCTCAATCTCATGTGTGTAGAATTGTGTCAATGAGATTTGACAAATACTTGAATGCATCCAAATGCATATGATCTGTTCTTACCTTAGTCTGATAACTGATAAAAGTGAGGCAAGTCTGCTGTTGTATAGATAAGTACAACACTGAAATCCATGGAGCCATACTACTGTGGCATTAAATAAGGTCCACATCCTGTAAAAGCAATGTTTGAAATACTAACTTGATAGCTCATCCTTTATCTTGAGAGTCCTGGACCTGTAGGTAGTCTGTAAGGCTTAATGAGAATGCAGACCTTTTCTGTTTAAAGTATCTTGCAGGGCCAAGATCATATACACAAAAAAATTATATTACTGTCATTAATTAACAATTTTCCTTTGCATATTCCCATGACTGTCCTGCTTCTATATCTCTGAATATAACAGTGTTAATTTAGCCAGTATGTATGTCAAAAAATATGTATTTTATTTTTCTTACTTGATAAATGTGTTCTCTGCAGTGAGAATCTAGATCTATATGGAACAGGGAAATGAGTGCAGATTTGTCCTATACTAGCTTAAGTACCAAGCTGTATACATTCTTTGTAACCTCTCTCTTTGAGGAGATTCGAGGCAGCTCTGGTATGTTGGGATATGAGGAATAAACCCAGTAGAACAGGCAGAGGAACACCTCACTTGTGAATCTCCTCCAAACTTTCACAGATGTGGCCTGAATGAGGTTAAAGTTATCCTGACCTATGGGGCACTAACAGTACCTTATCAGCTCCTCTGTGGTTAGGTGGCATCCTGAAAGTTCCTTGGTCTTCCTTGAAAGTCTGTGATGCCTGCATGGTAGAATCATAATCCATGAGAAGTAGGTAGCATCTGCTAAGGACCTGAGCCTTGACATCTCTTTAAGAGGAAGGGAAAACTGTATGGGCTGTTCTGATACAGATTAAGTGGTAAAATTGATTGAAGGCTTCTGATAGACATATGAGGGTGTATTCATTGCATGTTTCAATTCTGTTGGAAAATGTTAATGAATCTGTTATGTTCCCCCCCTCTCTTTTGAAGTTTTGAATTATTCATGTTACTGCAATCTGCATTTCTACTGATATTACCTGGTAAGCAAATACTTCCCAAAAGGTAAACTGCAGGGATGGATGAATATTGAAAGACAGAGTCTGTATAAACAAGAACTCTTCAGGAAGTGACTGACATGGGAAAATTCAAATCTAGTTCTTGGTCTGATTGAAGCTAGTGGGGGACTGCTGCCATGTTCTCCATTGGTAAGTTTGAGAAGAATCACCAGCATGACTGAAAATAAGTGTTACAAAGATCTTTAGTAGAGATATTAGTTCAATTAGTATTTATGATATGGGATTCTGTAAGTTGGGTTTTGAACTGCTCTGACTACAGAGTCAGATGTAGATGGAGGGGTTCAGAACAAATTCTGCTAACAACCAATGTGATCAACAGTGTTCCGCTTTATTTACATAAGCTGCTCTTTTATACACTTCCAATACACCCCGGCTCATGATCACTCTTAAGCTATTGGATCCACGAACAAAACATGCATTACTAACACACTTTTAATTGGATTACTACAGGTGTCCACACAGAGTGAAATCATTATTTACCTTCTGGGACTCCTCCCTTATTTTGGCACAGGTTTCTCTTTGTTTCAGACCAGAAGGTCCGTTATCAAAATAGTTCAGCATTCCCACAATGTCTGTGCCCAGTTATGTTAAGGCTGGACGGATTGCTCACCACAATCCTGTTCTCTCCACAGTCAGACAGGTAGAAAGACAGTACACAGAAATCCGTACATCTTGGTGTGTGTTGCTGGAGCAAGACATTTGAGGGGCTTCTTGAGATGCTGCCAAGAGCAGAGTTTGCGTTTCTGACCAGTTTTGAAATTGGATTTCTTTTTGTTGGTGGTCAGTACAATAGTGCTGTTTCTACTGGGCCATCTGGTTCTTCTAATGCTTCCTCAATGACTGACATTGTAGAGCTACTCCCTCAGCCCCTCACCTTTTCCTAATGTTCTGCTGGCATACAGTGTTCTTTTAAAACTGATGTTGATCTGCAGATAGCTTGCTAGGTCTGTCAGTACTGTAAGAACTACAGGCTCTGCTAAGTCTGTCAGTACTGTTTAAAGTCAGGACTTCAAACTCTGCAGTCTGAAACAGATCAGTCTTTTCCTTTTTATCTCCATATATTCCTCTTTACTTCTTTTCTGGTGTAGCTTTTCAATAAATGGAGTCCTCACCATAAGTATGTGAGAACTCAATCAGGTGGTGAAGAATACGAACTCAAATTAGTTTTTCAATCAGAACATGAAGAAGTGAAAGGATGATGTAAGTTCTGTGAAGTAGAAGAAAGCTGAGGACATCTTTTACAGACAGCAAACTTGGTAGCGAAGTTGGAGAAAATCCCCAAAGAGAATGGGAAGTGTGACTGGAAACATAATAGTGAAAAAAGCAGGTAGGAGAAGCTGAAAGTCCCCTGAATCAAAAAGAGTTAGTAAAAAAAAAAAGGCATGGACTGCAAGCAAAAAGGATCATTTGTTGTCAGTTTACCAGGTAATTTTGGCCTTATTTCTGTTCTTCACATGATGAATCTGCTGCATTCAACTTTAGCATGTTGAAAATTTGGGGGATTCTTCATTTAATTTTCCAGAAAATGAAACTATTTTGGATATTTCACAACAGTTTCTCAACAAATTGAAACAACAATTTTCACAGCAACAAATTTCACAACGATTTTTCAACAAATTGAAAAATTTAAAATATTTTTTCAAAATAGAACACTAGTGAGATTTCATTTCAAAAAGGAGCATAAGAAAAATTACCTGTTTGAATGGTCTCTGCCATAAGCACTTCTTAAGTCTGTGAAGGGCTACATAGACCCTGGAACTGAGAGGGGAAAAAGGCAAGCTTCAAAGGTGGAAGATTCCACCTCTCAAGTGGATGGAATCACATTTTATGGTTCTTGGAGTCTCTGTAATAAGAAGCCTGGTTTTGGAGAGGAGTATGAGATATGGAAGGGCGGGCAAATCAGCGTCTTGTAAAAGAAATCTCAGCAGTGAAGGGAGAACAACTGATGTCAACATTGCACTTTGAAAAAGCCAACCAGCTTGGAGTCTATTGTGTAAAAACTTCTGGGATTATGGTAAAAATGTGTTGGCCCTCATCTGATGTCTCACTAAAGGCAAAAAATATTTTTAATCCCTGAAGAATGATCGGTAATATGAGCTCATTTTCTTTCCTCTGTTTCTAGGCCTGGGAAGTGTATTCCAGAATGCTGTGTATCAACCTGCTAAAGCAGCAACTGGAAGGGATGGGAAAGGAAGGAATCTTTTTTTGTTTATATGTTTCTAAGGCAACTTTCAATGAATGGAGGAGATTATTTTTTAAAATATCTTCTCTCATTATAACAGCCCTATGTTTGCTTTGCAAAAAAAAAAGTTTTTAGTGCAGGGAAAGTTCCCTGTGGGTTGATGGAGTGGAAAGGACTTAAGCAATGTTTCAGGTCTCTTATAACATCGTAAATTAAAGCACAGAATTTTAGTGATAATGAGAGCTGGCAAAATTTTTACTTTGGATCACAGACTCTATTCTGTGTTACTGAATATACTTGAATTGACCGAGATAAATTATCACCCCATCTTGCCAAGACCCATGTTATTAAGTAGCAGATGCAATACTGGAAATGAGAGAGTAATTAAGGTTTTGTAAGGGTGAGAAATGCAGGCTCCATGCAGCAGCAGCAGCTGCCAGCTGTTGCAGACATGTAGCACAGTGGTCAGAGAGTTGGCTGTGTAGACATACTTGCATTAGGTTATTTTTAGGAGAAGATATTTTAGATGGATCTGAGTGTGCTACATCATATCTTTGGACTTGCAGTGTGACAAATTCTAAATGAAATACTGCCAGTATAGAAAAAATAATATTTTTTGCATAACTTTGTAATGTACTGTAGGATTCTGATCTTTTACGAACAGAGATAACCATAGCAGTGTTCAAGATTCTGAGTATGAGCAAGGAAAGTTAATTTACCAAAAACTTTGAAAATTAAAAATTGTACAGATTTCTGCAGGCTACTACAGCAGAAGTCCTCATGGATCTTTCAAAAACCCAAACACAGAGCAATTCTTTGTTATCTCTAATCTTAGAGGATTTAAAGTAAGATTAAACCTTAAGGGCTGCAGTACTACTGCACAATTAACTCCTAACATAAGCAACAACTTTCTCAACTTTCTCTGGGTACACAAACCAGAATTTTTAATCTTTAGGCCTTGTATCAGAACAGGAGCTGGCAAAGTCAGTTTTACCAAGTCTGACTCAGCATCTTCATTTGGAAAGTCTTCCTTGTTCATATTCTGAGTATATAATGCTTACAGCATACACTATCCTACTATCTATTTTTGTCAATTTAGTAATATTTTGTATGGGCATCAATGTGTGTACTTGAGGATGACAATCTCCAAGGTAGAGGCCTATGAAGTAGGCTTTTTTCTGCATCTTATTGCATATGGCAGTCCATTTCCTACAATCTGCATGATTATATTTTTCTGGAAAGAAGGTAGTAGATGAATATGTCTAAATCTGCATTTAAATTTATCATTGCATAAGATGTATATATCAGTATCCAGTTCTTGTTAAATCTAAACTGTGATCTCTGAAGACACAGTTCATTGCCCCCTTCTCTCCCTGGACCCTAGCTACCTGTCCAGTCCTGCTTGGGACAGTTTTTTCTGCTGGAACTTCAACTTTAACCACTTCCACTGAGATTAAATGTAGTAGGGTTTTTCTCAAATTCTGGTGCTTTCCATTCTGTAGAGTGCACTTGTCATCTGAAGTGAATCAGAAAAGCACTTGGCTGCTGGATATGTAGCCAAAAGAAAAGGAATTTTCTAGTAATAGTGCCTGAAATCTGTTAATTGAAGACAATAAATGGGCAATGAAGAATATAGGAAGGTGACTGATTGTTGAAGCTTGTAAATGTATCAGAAATATCAAACAATATAACATGAAGAGTAGCCCTGAGGGAGAAGCTGTGTCAGAAGAGCCTAGTTGAGAAGCTTTATACCTTCAGATGTTCACAGAAATAAGAAAAAATTTGTGTACAGTGCAAAAAATGAACCAGAGCTCTGCACTTACACTCCAAAATTCAGTAACACCTGAATTCTGCTTAACATAGTTCGATCATGGTGACCTAATACTTAGTCATGGAGCACATTGCAGATCTGTAGAGGAACAGCTGTTTAGCAAAATCAAAAATGTAGATAACACAGGTCTAGAAAAGTATTTCATTGTGTTCTTAGTGTGTGGGTGATCATCAGATAAAAGGCTTTTTAATCATAAATGTTAGTGATCGTATTACTTTTATCTATTTAAAAATTAAGAGAAAACAAGTAACAGAATTCTTTTCGCTATGCAACATCAAAGAAGTAAGTTAAAAGTTGGCAAAAATAATTACTACAAAACCTGTGACTAGGTATGCTGTATATGAGTTCTGCCCTGAGCCTTTTGACTTGACTGTCATAAAACACTAATTTAACATGGAATTGATTGTTTATTGCATATTTGGGTAACATACAATACTTGGTGATGAAAATTCCTTTTGCTAATGAGCTTTATATCACTTGAGGTAGTTGTCTCTGTATATTAATATGCCCTGCACTTTAGGACAACCTGGATGTACTAAAGTAATGCTGACAAATCAGACCATTCAACTGTAAAGTTCTCCTTGTGATCCCTGCTTCTCCATTATGGCTTACATTATCATAGTACTTCTCATTTAAGCTTTCACATTTTTATAGAGGAGAATAAGATCAGAGAAATATTGCTGTATTAAGTTATATAGCCCAGAGGCAAGGAAAATAAGCATGGAATAAAGCAGGATCTTGGGCACAGAACCACTACTGTTAATTGTTTCTGTATAAATTGCAGCTAGACATAGGTTAAGGGAGACCTCACAATGTAATTGTGGAGGCAGCTACTTAATTGTTTTTAAATGGATTGAAGATTTTTAAGGTACAGAATTTTTTGAAAATATGCAAGAGCTTTTTCTTTTACTTTTTTTGATCCCTCCCCCCATCCCCTCTACTTGAGAGGAGAAACGAGGATACCTTCCAAGGGAAATAGTTCCGCCATGTCTGTAAAACAAAGGAGAAAAGAGAATTTTTATAGTTTCCCATTTTAAAGCATTTATACAGATTTGAGTACCACCAGGTCTTTTGTAATAACTGTATAAGAATTTGGCACAATACACAGCTAACCAAATAACTCTGAATATAATTTCAATGTGTGCTATTAAATGTGAATAAGTATGCGTTGAGGGCAGCTCAACTAAATTTCACTAGTATTAATAAGAGCTTACAGAATATAGACATTTCAGAGTTGGAAACGTGGAAATTAGATGAAATTACACAAGATTCTCTGGTGGACGGGGGTGTGGCAGTTTTTAGAATTTAGTGACCTGAATTATCCCTTTTTTCCTCAGGTCAGGACAACACTTCACATGCTTATTTTAATATGGTAATTGGCAACATAAATAATTGACTTAAACTGACAATGAATGTAAATATGTGCTAAGATTAAACTATGCAAGACAGACATTCATTTTTATGTGGACATTTGTCTGCAGCAAAGGGGCAGTATGAGGTGATCCAATAACATCAGTGTTTTGAAATGTTACAGCCAAATCTGCCTATGCTTGTTCTGTCTGAGACCTAGGTCTTATAAATATTATTTTATATAAGTCCTGAGATAGTACTTTTATGCCTAAGACTTTTTTCTCCCGTGTTTACAGTTAAAAACAGCTTAGGTTTTGCATAGCTCTCTCTACTAATAGAATCAGACAAAAATTCTCCTATTATACGTACAATAATGTCTTGTGTTATGAATGTGAAAGATGCACACTTTTGTTCAAACAGGAGAAAAAGTTATGGTCTGTACCTTTAGGCACTTACAATCTTTGGACCTCTTCCCTCCTGAAAAAAAGAGGAGTTCTACAGTTGCCCCTAAAAGGTGCAGGACTTAATATTTTGTAGGATGATTTAAAATTAAGTCTCTATTAAAGGAATGTACTTTGCTAAGGACCTGAAGGAAAAGACACCAGTCTAACTTATTCCATATAACCAAGAGGGTGATTAAATGTTCCAAATATGCAGAAGTCAAATGTCCCATTTCTGCTTTAAATCTTTTCCTTTTATAGGCTGTGGGTTATACTCCCTGCTTTGAAAACCTGTGCTGTTTAGGAACAAGAATTTATTTACAGTTTTAAAAACTTGCAACTAATCTTGGATGAATAGTCTGAATTAACCTTTGGCAGAGAAGTTGTAATTTCTAAGCCAACACATAACTGCATTTTGTGTTAGTTCAAGAATATCGGGTACTTTTAGGGGTTAAGAATGAAATATTTTCCATGATTCATATCTCTTTTAGCTTGAAAAGTCAACAACCCTATTCCAGTGTAGCCAAAAGGGGTTTTCAGTCCAAAATGTCTCATTGCTTGCAATTAATTTGGGTTCTTGCAATTAGGGTTTTGTATCACAATGCATTAATGCATGAAAGCAGCTGCACAGTGAGTAGTGCCACATGTTTGAACTAAAAATAACCTGTGTATATTGTTGCTGCTCAAACAGTTGTACATTTTGGTCACTGAAGATAATCTCTGTGTTAGAACAGCGGATACACATATGAAATGCAAACTGTAGAACTGTGAGGGAACACTTCTGTGCTTGCCCCTTAACCACACCATGTCCTTTTTTGTCTTAACAAGTATGCTGAATCCTATTATTTAAAGCCGTGAAAAAGTAAAACAAAAAAACTTTTAATGAAAAATATACTTAGGCAAAGAGAAACAACTTTATTTTCCATGAAATAAGGATTTTGGAGCTTAGACAACTGAAATGGTACTTTAGGGAGCTAAAGAAAGGCTGTGCTAGTTTAGAATGAATTCTGTCTTGCAGACATATCTCTAGGAGAGGGAAAAAAAAACCTCTCAGCTGAAAAATGTATGCTTTCCGACCTGCTGAACTCAATCCCTCTTCCACTGTGCTGGTTTTGGCTGGGGTAGAGTTAATTTTCTTCACAGTGGCTACTATGGGGCTATGTTTTGGATTTGTGCTGAACACAGGATTGATAATATAGAGATGTTTTTGTTTGCTGAGCAGGGCTTACACAGAGCCAAGGACTTCTTTGCTTTTTGTACTGCCACGCTGTCAAGGAAGTTGGGGGTGCATGGGAGATTGGGAGTAGGCACAGCCAGGACAGGTGGTCCCAACTGACCAAAGGGGTATTCCAAACCAT